>CM014729.1:53119420-53557123 GCA_004329165.1 Spatholobus suberectus | reverse complement strand
TTAATATTTTATAAAATATTATTGATGTAAATTAATTAATAATAATAAAAGCAAACTCACTGGAATTAATTCAAATATAAAATCACTTGCATTCGATGTTAAAGCATGTAATAGTGTACTTTTGAAGTTATATGATAATTGAAACAATAAACCTTCTTTTACAATAACCAGAACCTTTGCCCATACAACACAAAGACGACCCTACAACATAATTAAACTATTTTTTAATAATTTTACTATACAGAAAAACAAACAACTCGTTAGCAAGGACACATGTCTTATTATAGGACACAAAAACAATTAATATTTTTTTAAAATTCAATATCACGTAATTATTAAAGATTATTATGACTTACCCATCCTCTATAATATAACTTGGAAATAGTTTTTCTATTTCTCATTATTAAAATTTTTTCATTCAATGAGGTAGCAATTTCTGCCATTGGAACATAGCGAATGCCTGCTACAAGGTCAAAACCTTTCTGAACTAAACTGGTAATTGAATGTCACAAGAATTAAACAAAGTTACCCACCTCAAAAAATAGAATATATTTATATAATAAATCAATTTAATCATAAACGGATAATACCTAGTTTTCATTAATTTAATCATCGGAATTTCAAGATTGAAAATGACTTTTGTAACCTTTGGTGTACTATCAACTGCAATATTTCTTGAAATAAAAATGGTATTTTTAAATATATTAATGATAAAAACACCAATTGTGATAAACATTTATAAAGAAAATCAATTATTCATAATAGATAATCTATTATTAATGTAAATACCAACCAAATAAAACACCACTGTATGGAACAATTTTTGCAAATTGAATAGTAATAGATGGAATAGAACCATGGTTTTGTATTAAGAAATTCCTTCACAATCTCAACGTATTTGTTCGACAAAATACATTCAACTTTTCCCCTACAATGTAACAAATTCATATAGCAATATATATATATATGTGTGTGTGTGTGTGTGTGTGTGTGTGTGTGTGTGTGTGTGTGTGTGTGTGTGTGTGTGTGTGTGTGTGTGTGTGTGTGTGTGTGTGTGTGTGTGTGTGTGTGTGTGTGTGTGTGTGTGTGCATGTGTGTGTTTAATGGTCATGCATTGTCAGTGTAAAAAGTTTTATACTATTAATCAATCAGAAATCACTATTAATATGAATTTTAAAGTATTTATTATAAAAGTCAATAAACTTATAATAAATGGTAGTTTGTGATTGGATGACAATATAAAACTATTTTATACTGTTATTGCATGACCTATTCTCTCTCTCTCTCTATATATATATTTCTTTTTTAAAACAAATCAAATATAATATGTAAAATATACTAACGATTCATCAGTTAGTTCTAAGAATATTCTTCAGTTAGTTCCATCTTTTATATAATGCCTTTTCGGTGACATAGCAGTTACCATTCAACAACATCTAAAAACCAAAAAATATGACAAGATTTAATACAGAACAGTATGACTTATAATACATTAAAACTACAGAAAAATGTAAAAAAATTAAAATACAAAGCACAAATTAAGATACCAAATAGATAGTCTACATACTTTTTTCTTTCGGTAATTAGTTCGAATGGCATTGAAGACAAACCAAGTGACGTCCACTTCTCAGATTCAACTAACATAGTTGTTGAATCTTCATGCAGAACCAACTTATAATCATGATTTGTAAGTCTATCAACATCAGAATTATCTATAACAAACACATCTTGGAAAGTATAAATTCCACCTTCATATAGATTAACATCAAGACAAGCTAATGCAAAATTTGTAGCTGATGCTTCTATTTTTATACCCTGTTAAATATCATTAAAATAATTACTCTCAAACTAATTAATATAAACCAGTATATAAAATCTAATAAAGTAGATATTAACTAAAATGAAAAACAAAAATAATTACTGATATACCTTAGAATCGATGATAATCATTTCCAAACACTTCATTGCATCTGGAAGATAAGGGTGCTCGACATCCCACATTCTCAAAACCTGGCATTTGATCACCCATGATTCTAAGGATGATGATACATCCTTCACCATTATCTCCTTCAAGTCACAAAACAACATTTTTTCAACGCAACACAAGCCAGTAGTTTGTATGATAAAAAATAATAGGAGTGAATAAGATTGTATGTATATAAGAGATAAAAGGGGAAGATCATCTTCGATAAAATAGAACAACCATCCATTCCAATATGTATATATACATATATATATATATATATATATATATATATATATATATATATATATATATACATACGTATTAAATTAATATAAATTAAATTTAAAATTAAACTAAGAATACGAAAAATTAAAAATAATAGTAACGATTATAAAGAATGACATTAATGAGTCAAAATAAAATTATAATATTAAATTATTAGATTATTAAATTTTAAATTATATAGTACGATATAGTACAATTCATTAGTGGAATCTAACTTGGTCAAGTATGGTATACAATATTACCTACTCAATAACCTGTTCATGCCCAGACTATATTTAATTGCATGTGCACAATATCCAGATGATATTTAATTACATACAGCATATTTATATTTTTATTCGAAACTTTGTAGCCCACAGTAAAGTTATTTAATTAAATTACATCAAAATAATAATCCTCACAGTCAAATGCATTATAGCTAAATTACAATAAATACATATTTGTTTAATTTACGAATCTCATTGTCTAAATGCTTATTATTAATTAAGTTATAAGGTCATTTCCTGGTGTGAAAATTGTATCTTTATCATAATATGATTTTTATACTTTTACATTAACAACACTTATATATATTCTTAATAAAATCATATCAAAAATTTAAATAAATAAATAAATAATAGTACAATTCATGTGCTTTAACTTGTCCGACGAAAATGTATATATTACCCACTCTGCTCTACTTCTTGCCATGCGTGTATATCACCACAGTTAACCAGGAGTATTTTTGTCATTTTACAAAAATTATCTCAATAAATTCTAAAAAAAATTCTAAAATTATTATTAATTGTTCTAAATACATTGATTACTTAGAAACAATTTTTAAACATACAGAATAATTTAATATATAAAAGTAGGGGTGTTACATGAGTGCTTCCTCCTTAACCTCCCTAATCCTCTTTAATTTTATGTTTTTTCCTTTTTTCCCCTTTTGAACATTAGGAGGAAGATTTATGATTTTTGAGAGATCTGTAAGATTGAGGGGTTATTTGGGAAATATAATCGGTTAGAAAGGTAATAAAGATGCCTAAGAATATTTTGATATGCTTGATGTTGATTGTTAGACCAAAAATGACAACGGGTCATCCTCTTCGCAAACTGCAAGTATTGCAGTTATCATTGAGTACCAATTTCTTAGTGAAGAGCGTGGGATGACAAAATGTTGTCTAGTTGGTTGGCACTGAGCGACAGAGTTTTGGTGCTGAGTGATGTGGCGCTTAGCGTGGACCCATCAAAGTCTGGGTTCAAGAAATAGGTGAAGCGGCGTTGATTGCCAAGGGTTTAATGATAAGTGTGTCTCTTTAGAACATTGGGGGAATGTTCTAGCTTCAAAGAAAAGATATGCTTGCTTGTGTGATTACTTGTGTCCATGATTCTCTAAAATATTTATGATTGTTATTGTATTGCTGTGTTTAATATTGGTGATTGTGTAGTTGTTGTATTGTCCTTGTGGTTGTGTTTTGTGTTATGTTGTGTATGTGTGTGCAATGTAATACCCGTTTTCTTAATATATGATTCAGTGTTGTGGATGATTAAAAAGTGGAAATTAGATATGTAATTTAGGTGATTAAAAGAAATAAATAAATTGTTGTTATATATGGTTTGTTCTATGTGATGATGGTTGTGTGTTGTTTGTTTGAAATTCGGGTTTGATTTTAGAAAACTTGAGATATGTGCTTGAGCTAATGTGGGTTTGTTGTAAGTGTGATTTTGGGTTTTGAGAGAAAAACAGTTGAGTTAAATCAGTTTAGAGATAAGAGAAATGGTTTGAGGAGTCATGGGCCTCAGTTGGCCAAAAGTCCAAAAGTCCATGTGAGAGCTCTAGGAGGTCGAGTATATAAGAGAGGGAAGAGGGCTTTTCTTTCTCATTTCTCTCATTCTCTTTCTCTCTCATCTCTTCATTCTCTCTCTATCTCTCTCTAGATTTCTCAATCCATTAAGTGCGGTTAAGGGATTCCAAGCCTAGTTTAGTGTTCATGGTGAGAAGGAGAATCAATCTATGGAAGATTTGGCTCAAGACATCGAATTCTCAAGGAACGTAAATCCGGATTTAGAAGCTTTTAGAGGTAAGGGAAGCTTACTCATGGTTGATTTGGTGTTTGTGTATGTTGACATGTTGATTAAATGCTTTAGAATCGGTTGAATTTTGATGAACTAGGTCATGTAGTTGGTTTTTGGAAAAATGGGTTTTGAAAAGGGAATTTGAGATTTGTTGATGATTTGTGGATAAAATTGTTATATAATCAGTTAGAAAGGTATTAGAAGTGATTAAAATTGTTTTGTGATATTTGTTGTTGATTTATTTGGTCAAAAATGCGTATTGGTGAATGATTTGAGAAGAAAAAGATCGAAAAATCAAACCTAGCGATTGACCTCTCACTTAGCAATGAAAATTTTCACTCAGCGATGGATATTTCACTCGTTGGAAGATGAGCTCTCGCTTAGCAATGGATTTTGAGGTCGCTGGAAGCCCACTCGCTCAGTGACGGAAATTGATGTTCTCTGTTAAGCCATTCGCTCAGCGATGGAAATGTTCGCTTAGTGACAGATTTTGCGATGGATTTCTTGCTTAGCGACGGAATTCGCGCTCAACGAGAGGAAAATAAAGTTTTCTCTTCTTTCTTATTATTTTTGTTGGTTGTTGATGACTTCATTGATTTCCATGAATGTCAAATGTATATTTTAATTTAAGTGGATGTTTAAATAGTTTTCTAAAGTAGTTTTTTGGTTTTTCTTTGCCATTATTATTGAGGGATTGTGTGATAAGTTGTAAGTGTCTCGCTGAGCGATACACGAGTTCGCTAAGGGAGAATTCTTCTTGAGACTTGGCTGCTCTCTAGACTTGATCTCGTTGAGCGAGGACCTTCGAAGAGAGATTGTGCTCTTTGTATGAAAGGTACTCGATGAGTGAGCATATTGATCGCTGAGCGAGAGTGTAATTTTGTTTTGGTGTGTAAGAATTTTCAAAAAGTATGTGTTGCTTGGACATTGTCTTATCTGTTGACCATTCAAGAGGCCAATTTGGGCGTGCATAGGATTGATTTGTGGTTGAGTTGATGGTTGTATTGATATGTTAATACATATACGTATAATATGATGATTGTTGTGATTGAGTTGATGGTTATGGTGATACATGCATTTGTATGCATATGTTTTATTGTTGGCTAAGGTTGTGTGGGCCTCAAGCCATTGTGGTGTGATGGTGTGATACATATTTATCTAGATATTGATGAATGATTGTGATTGAGTTGATTGTTGTGGTGATACATGCATTGTCATGCATATGGTTTTGGCTAAGGTTGTATGGGCCTCAAACTGTATGCGGGTAGGCATGGAAGTTGGGGCTGAACGGAGTTGCAGCTCATCCGAGCCTCCAACCTAGTGCCTAGATAAGAAATGTGGTTTGAAAGCTAGACCTTGGGGATAAGTGGATGGGTAATCCCGCAGAGGGCCAAGGCAATGCAGGCCTTGTGGCACGGTATACCACCACCCACATATGCTTATCTTGACAACATAAGCTTATCCAACTGATCAGAATTTTGGCAATCCCTAAATGTTGTATGGCCATGGTAGGGGAAAAGACCTGGCTGATCGCCTGAAATGTAGAAATTTTTTCGAGAGTCGTGTCATTCATGCATTGACACTTTGGGGTTGAAAGTATGATGTGTGGTGTTGTAATGTATGTTAACTCATTCTTTGATATATTGGATCCCAAATCAGTATGTTGTTAATTTGATGATGTGGAATGAATATTATATGCTTGTTTTTGTTTCATAAGCTTACCCTTGCCTTGCTATTTGTTTTGTTGTGGTCACCTTGTTTCCGATTATTGTCATGTGTTGTTGTGACTGTGATGATCACGTTGTTTGACGTGGGATCAGAGGGTGGAGCTTCAATAGATCCAGCTTCCCACGGTTAATGCTTAGAGGTTTTAGTGGAGACTTTTTGTAGACCCTTTTTGGGTGGAGTTTTTCTGGAAGCTCTTTTCTTTTGTTTTGATTTCGATGTCTTAGTTGTATAGTTGACTAGCTATAGGAAGTTTTGATGTTGTATATAACCTTATATATATATATATATATATATATATATATATATATATATATATATATTATATCATTGTATTTGTATATATTTTATACTTATTAAAGGTGATATAATCATGTTTATGTTAATGACTAAACATATGGGTAATGTACGAGGTATGTGAGTAGTATTGTAGTGATAGAGGGTCGTTACATGCAATGATAAACCTCATTTAAGAAAAGACTTAGGACTTTAAAAGATACCTGAGGATGCCTTCTTAGCAAAAGTGGGGATATTCCTTGAAGTTTAGAGAAAAGCAGGGATCTTCCCTGAGTTTAAAGAGAAAGGAAAGGTTTTAAAAAGGAAAAGAAAAGGTTTTAGAAAATGATATCCCTCTTAGTGACTATAGGGTAGATCCACCCTAGTCATGATTAAGCCTGGAATGCGCCATACATGGCTAAGTATAAATGTACACTAGCAGTGGGGATCCCTTATAATCACTAAGGAATGAAGAGATGTTATGATAAATGTTTTAAGCAAGCTGAGAAGGGTTGAAAAAAAGTAAAAGGCTACGAAGCCCCTTAGGCCAAAAAGAGGGTGGCCATCCCCTCTAGCCAAGGATTGAGGGAACTACCTTGATAACAGAAGGGGTTTAGCCACTTGGACCGGTGGTAGTAAGATGTTAAAGACAAGAGGGATGCCTCTTGGCAGTTATGAGCTCAGCCAAATATGACAATGGTAGTTCAGTGAAAAGATAATAACAAAGCTAACCAGAACCAAATAGAAACAGAACAATGTAATGTATGTTGTGAATGCCTATGTTAGGCATGTATGATGACCTTATTGGCTAGATGATAATGTGTGTACCTAGTTATAGGTAAGCTGGGTTAATCCTAAACTAGGAAACCTATGTACTTAGTAAGTACACAGTTTATGATAGAGGCTACCTTATGGGTATGCGAGGGGTTTACCCTGAATAAAGTTTATGCATAAGTCTTGAAAGGGCGAGAAATAGAAAGAGAAAGATAAGACAGTACTAGTCCTCACTTAGTAACATAGGACGTAAAAGGTCTAGATAAATTAATAAAGAGGATGAAGTCTTGATTAAGTGTTGGGAGGTCAATTGTTTAATATAAAGGACCAGTATGGGTCAGAAGACCTAGGCTTAGGCCCATTAAAGATTAGCAAGCCCTAAGTTGGGCGTAGTTAATGAGGTTAAATACTAGAGAGGTGAGAAACTAGGAGTTCAGTGAGAGGTAAAACCATATGAGTTAAGGGAGGATTCTGGAAGAGAAGACTCAGCCTATCCTTAGAATTCCCATAGCACTCGCTAAGATGTTTTGTCTCACTCCCTCTAGTTTTTGTGTTTTACAGGTCAGGCAGGTGGATATCCTTGTAGAGGAGCTTGGAACTGCTTGAAGAGAGATGATGTTGGGTCAAGTAACTCCCACTGTATAGGAGTTTAGTTTAGGTTTTTATATCTTTTATGTATGTAATGTAAGGCACTTTGTGCCAAGAATTTGTAATAATAGATTTCTGTTTAAGTTTCCGCTTAATCGCTGATGTTCTTATATTAAAAGTTCCCATGTCCTAGAAATCTAGGCATAGTTAAGGTAATACTCTCTAGGGTGTTATATTTTGGTTTTAGAGCAATTCGATTCAAATCGGACTGTGGATTAGTTTAATTGCCCTAGAAAAAGTGTTGTGGGTTGTTATTATGCCATCAATTCTAGTTGCTTTGTTATGGAATATTGAGACTGATCACCTTAATACTTTGTGCACTAAAAATGGGATGCATGGCGAAGGAAACCCAAGGTAATGGATAATCGTCCTTAAACCCCTTAGAACCAACTTCAACCAATCCACCTAACCATGAGTAGAGAACCTTAGATGTGGCTAAAAATACCGAAGGGAGCTAGTAGCAAGAACCTACAGTTCAAAATTTGTTAAATTTTGAAGGAGTGGACGGTATCCATTAGGGGCTATAATTTTGCTGAGGCAAGATTATGGTTGAGATAGATAAAAAAAGAATCTTTAAGAGAATACCTTGCTCCACAGAGCAAAGGGTGACTTGTGCGTCACCTATGTTGGGAGGATGAGATAAGATTCTGCTGGACAGGTATAAAAGATGAGAGGAACTTTTCAGGGATACCCTTGGAGTAAGGAAAACTTCAAGGTAGTATTCTCTGAGAGATACTTTTTAGGTTTTAAGGAACCTCAAAAGGAAGTAGGGAGTGTGCAGCAAAAGCAAGATTGTAGGAAGAGAGAAAATTCAGGACCTCACCAACCTAAGAGACCAAAAAGGAACAAAGGAAATGATAAGGAGCCACAACCTATAGGGGACCCCAAAACTGAGGGATGCCTTGAGCGTGGTAAGAAACACAAAAGGAGGGGTGTTTGATGGGGCAAAGGGAAATAATCAATAATCCTTAAGCAAAAAGGGAAGAAACCAGTTAGAGGCCTTAGCCTCAAGACCATAACGGTGGTGAAGGAATAGAACCTAGTAAACATGGGATGAAGAGGTATCGACCTAGGTTGTTAGGTGACCTAGATCTTATAAGGTAAAGTATTACCCTAGATAATTCAATGTAGTAGCGAGCACAGTTAAAGACAAACCCCACTAGTACCTCTAGGGAGAGTAACCCTAAGTTGAAATCAGTAGAGACATTTAGAGACCTAAGACCTAAAGGTGAATGAGGTGCTAATGTAATGAGACTACCTAATATAGGATGTCATTTCTAGCAGTAGTTGATAGGAGTGAATCTTTTGGTGTTGTACACCTCTGAGGATAGATATCTAGACTGAAAGACCACCTTAAACCTGAATATAGTGTTTAAGGATTAGGCCTAAAAAGGTAGAAAGGAATTATGATAGATATTTATAGGTAGAACAAACCTACCAATAGAGTTGCAGAATCAGTTCTAGTGTAAAAGTTTGAAAAATCCTTTAGAACTCTAAGAATGACATCTTGCCTAAATATACTTAAGAGAATACCAAGGAGTCAATTGTAGTTTGAAACAGGAAGGTTAAGGCCTAAGATAAGGATGCGAGAAATGGAAAGATGGTTGATGGCTAGTTAGATTGAAGGAGACAGTTTTGGGTGATTAAGGAATAAGGAGAGGTTGCAATCATGAGAGGATAAGATTCTAAGTTGGAATTTTACCTTAGATGAATCCTAGGAATGGGGTTTTCCTTAAGTGAAGATAAGGAAGAATCTTAGAACCTTTTAAGTAGTGTTTTAAAACTCAAACTGGTCATTGACTCGGTTAGGGCACTGGGTCACTAGGTCAATGGTCGAACCGGTAGGTCAATGGTTGAACCGCATGACCCGGTCTCTATTAAAAAAATTAAAAATATTCATAACACACAAGTTTTATACCCATAAAATTTATTAAAACTTTATAACATGGTTTAAAAAAGCCAAAAAAAAAAAATGACAACACAAATTAACATAAATCCACAAGAGCATTCTTCAAATTCAAACCTATGAGTTCTAAAGTCTAAACAAATAAAACAAATTCTCAACAAGCAACAAACTCACATAAGTTCCAAGTTTCCAATGATATCTAAGTTCAAAGTTCAAACAAGTAATAAACTCACATAACAAAGTCCAAAAATAAGTCCTAAACATAATTAAACAAGAAGTTCTAAACAAGTCCAAAAGTTATTTATGCCTAAGAAGTAAAAGTTGGGCCAACTTTGTAACGCTGTGATTTTCTTAATGTATGATTTAGTGGTTTAATAACTAAAAGTGAAAATTAATATGTGATTATGGTGTTTAAAATAAATAAATAGATTGTTGTTGTTGATTGTTGTTATTGTGTGGTTTTAGTTTTATGTTGTTGACTTGGAATTCTTATCTGAGTTTAGGGAACTAAGAAAATGTGCTTGAGCCAAATTGAGAGTGTTGTTGATATTGGTTTGGGTTGTTGAGAGAAAAATAGTTAAGTTAGAACTGTTGTGAGTTTTGGAGAGTGAATGGATGGACCCTGAGCTTTAGTGGGTCTGAAGTCTTTGTGAGGCCAGGGAGAGTTTTAAAACCCCTTCCCTTCTCATTTCTCTCATTCTCCCGTTTCCCCCTTTTTCTCTCATCTCTTGGATTCTCTCATTCTCCCCCCTCTCTCTCACTCTCTTATCTCTTTCTCTCAATTTTTCTCTAATCCTTACCAAGATTCTTGAAGTGTGAGACCCAAATCCAGTGAGGAATCCCGTTTCTAGGCATTGGAGGGCTATTATTGCCTCGCTTTCACGGAGTTTGGCTCAAGGTTCTGCATCTCTCACGTTTTCCCTTCCCCAAGCTCGAATTTGGAAGCTCCAAGAGGTAAAGGAAGCTTACTCTTGCTAGATTGGTGATGTATGAACATGATTATGTGTGAATATCACTTTGGGTTGGTCCAAATTCGAATTATATGTTGGTTGTCGTGAGATTTTGAATGAAAATTGGTTTTGGAGGGAAATTTTGGATTTTGATGAGAAATCCATGTGTTGTGTAATGAAATGTTGAATTTGTGGTGAAACCTGTTGTATATAAGCTTGGATGGGGTAGATTGATGATATTGGAACCCCATTGATTTGAAATTTTGAGTTTGGGTGTTGAAAGTTTGAGTTTTTGCTGTAGAAAATCGTGTTTTTTCGTAATCCTATCACAGATAATCGATTATGGAAGTTGATAATCGATTATCTGGAGCTCCAGGATTAGTTTTCATGAATTTGGCTCGGCAATAATCGATTATGGACTCTAATAATCGATTATCTGGGTTTCAGAAAAAATTTCTTCTGATTTTGGTTCGGAAATAATCGATTATGGAAACCTATAATCGATTATCCCTGCTGAAAAATGAAATTTGGTGCATTTTTACTAAATGGATATAATCTATTACTACAATACATAATCTGTTATTTCAGAACTAAATGTACCAATTAAGATTTCACAGTTTTCATTTCAAAACGCAAAGTATTTTGTATATACACATATAAAAAGAGTATTATACATTTTCAAAAGCTTTATTTAAGAATGATGGAAAGTGGTCAAGTTGGGATACTATTTTCTTTAAACTAAAGAAGCAAATTGTTTCGAAGGTTTTTGCAAATTTCCAGATTTACCTATCTTCAAAATGGTTTTCAAAGAGGGTCTTGGTTTTAAATTATGAATTGGTGGTTGGATATGTCATTAAGGTGGAAGGTTGCTTAGATAGGACCTCTGGTTGTTATGTATGATATTGTTCCTCATAAGGTGGACTGCTTAGATAGGGCCTTACCTGTTGATTATGATTGAGGTCGGATTATGGCTGGTATGGTGTTGATGGATGTACTGGTCATGGGAGGTAGTTGACAATGGACCTCTTTGCCACTAGTTGTATTGATATACATATATATGTTGTATGTTTATTGGTTGTGGTTAAGTGGTTGATGGTGTGGTACATGCATTCATGCATAATTGGCGGCTGAGGTAGCTGATGATGGATCTCATGTCGTGGTGCGGGTAGGCACGTAAGTTGGATGATGACCAGAGTTGGAACTCAGATGGACCTCCAACCTAGTGCTGGATGAGACGTGGGGTAGCTGATGATGGGCCTTCGGGGATAAGTGGATGGGCGATTCCGTAGGAGGCCAAGGTGATGCAAGCCTTGTGTCGCGGTAAGCCACCACCCACATACACTTATCTTGACAAACCACTAAGCTTATCCGTAGATTAGAGTTTGGCAATCCCTGAATGGTGCTTAGATAGGCCACAGTAGGGGGTGAGACCTGGCTGATCGCCCTATATGTTGTAAATCTCTCGAGAGTCGTGTCATCATGCATTGACATAGTTGTGGTGGTTGTGATGTAATGTGGAGTCTTGAATTGAGAATTCTTCTCTGTATGAATGTATCTTATATATGTATGTAGATGTTGAGGACTCTGGATATATGCTAGTGTGCCATATACTCGTGATTGAATGTTGTGAATTGTTGATGATCTCTATAATTATATGTTATGCCATTGTTTTAGTAAGCTTACCCTTGCCATGTTTTGTTGTTGTTGGTTGTCCTGTTGTTGTTGTTGTGCTGATGCGCCTGTGATGATCACGTCTTATGGCGTGGGAGCAGATGGCGAGGCTTTCATGGACCCGACGACTCAGAGCTGAGGATGGAGCCGAGAGCTGGAGATGTTTGGCTTAGGAAAGCCAAGTTTTGTTGTTTTAGTTATGGTTCAGTTTCATTATATTCTTTTGATGGGATTGTATAGATTGACCAGCTATAGGGAGTGAGTTTTGTATTCCGCTTCCCGCTTCCCCAGTGATGTATATTTTGATATTATTTGATATGGGCTGGTGTTATCCCATTGTTGTGTATGACATGATGATGACAAATATATAGATATGCATGTATGGCACTAAGAGAGATAGGTGGATCTCTCAGTTGATGTGTATGACCTATATACTGATATGATAGGATTGATTTTATTCACCTGATAGGTGGATGAGGAGCATGTTTAGTAGGGTTGTTTAGTAGCAACAGTTGGGTGGTTACAAACTTCAGGCACTCCTTCTTCATCAAAGAACTCAGAACCTTCCCTAGTAGCTTCCTCAACATTGCTTTCATTTAGATTCATGTTTTCCATGGTATTGTTTTGTGAATCTTCATCCAAATTCAATTGATCTATAGTAACATGATTTTAGATAAAAGTACAATGTGGGAAAAACATACCAAAATCACTTGAAATTGGTTGAACTGGTCAAATTTGCAAGGTCATTACATAATGCATCCACCTCTTCATTGGTTAAGAATGGTGGTGACTCCTCCATTACCCAATTAGAATGATCATCAAGTGTTTCAAAATCGATAAGATCATAACTTTGATGCCTTTTTTTCCTAAGCACGTGTATTTAAATCTAAGCATCCTCGAAGGCCCATCTTTAAGACCCCATGTCTTATCTAGGCACTAGGTTGGAGGCCCGTCTGAGCCACAACTCTTGTCAACCATCCAATTTACGTGCCTGCCCGTACAACGACATGAGGCCCATCGCAGCCTCAACCAACAACATATGCATGACATGCATGTATTATAACACCACAACCACTCAACCGCAAGAGAGCAATATATATATGTGTGTGTGTGTGTGTGTGTGTGTGTAGCAACACAACAATAGCAACACAACACCACGTGGGCCCAACCAACACCATACGCAGTCCACAACCACTACCAACACCATGCAGGCCCATTCCAGCCTCAAGCATAGTCAACAGATAAGGCCTTATCCAAGCAGCCCATACCTCATGAGCAGCCTCACACAACAACTCATTCACAACCAGTGAAGGTCCTATCCAAGCAACCTGTCACTCTAAGGTTCTATCCAAGTATCCCATATCCCATGGATAAAACCCAAGCAACGACATTTACGACAAGTGGAGGTCTTATCCAAGCAACCTCACTATTCCCACATTCTCAACCTTAGACTCATATTAGGAATCCTTCTTAACCAGGATTCACACAACTACACTTTCATCATTGATCAACAACAAAACACTACATTCGCTCAACGACCCACATGCTTGCTCAGCGAAGACCTTCCTTACAGAGGACCAACTTCTCTTGTAAAGGCTTCTCGCTCAACGACCATGAGTTTCGTTCAGTGAATCAAGGTCACTTGCTCAGTGACAATTGGAGTGGCTTAGCGAATTCGTTCTAGGGACTTTCCCTTAACCATCGACAACATTTTGCTCAGCAAGTCACCTACTCACTCAACGAATAGCCATTCCAGAGAACAACCAGAACCTGCACACACTCTTTGCTCAGTGAACATGTTGTTTTCCTAGCAAACTTCTTGCAACAGAGAGCACCACTCTCCAGGGCCTTCAATTCACTCAGCGAGCTTAACATTCACTCAGCGAATTACTCCCAGGTATTATGGAATAATCACATTCGCTCAGCAAGCCACACTCGCTCAGCGACTTCTCTTTTGGAAAATTTCCATATTTCTTTGAACACTCGCTCAGCGAACTATATTTCGCTTAGCGAATCCTCAACTCGACAGTCTCATATCAGTCTCAGGGGCACTCTCGCTCAGCAAGGCCCTCAGTCGCTCAACTACTATCAGACAACAACAACAAAACTCACTTTGAAAAACCCGAAAAATCTAAACTCTCTACTCATTTATACCCCAAATCAATCCCACAAAGGTCAAATACAACCACACAACAGCCCACAATAACATACTCAACACATTCAACAATCCATACAACATTTCAACACAAATCATTAAAATTCGAAGGAACCCATTTCCACATAATATCTCAACATAACTCATTCCAATTCAGTTTTCTGCACAAACCAAGGTCACATTATCACACAAATATGTTCATACAACAACTTTTCAACAAATGTAAGCTTCCCTTACCTTTAGAAGTTCTAAATTCGAAATTTAGGGAAAGAGGAAGATGAGAGAAAACGAATTCTTGAGCCAAACCTTGAGAAATCTACTTTTCTCAGCACAATGGAATGAAAATCAAAGCTTGAAATCTTGCTGCTCAC
Organism: Spatholobus suberectus; assembly: GCA_004329165.1. Taxonomy (NCBI): domain Eukaryota; kingdom Viridiplantae; phylum Streptophyta; class Magnoliopsida; order Fabales; family Fabaceae; genus Spatholobus; species Spatholobus suberectus. The sequence continues at coordinate 53,542,338 of CM014729.1, read as the reverse complement.
TTTGGGGTTTGAGAGAAAGTTGAGAGAATGAGAGAGTGAGGGAAGAAGAATGAGGGAGAATGGTTTTTTTTTTTTTAGGTAACTTAAAACCTTCCCCGCCCACACAACAATGTCAGGCCCACTAAAGCCCATGGTCTTTTTAATCACTTCCCAAGCCTCACAACTGGCTAACACTATTGTTTCTCACACAACCCATATAAACATAGTTACACTCTTATTTTGGCTCAAGAACAACATTTTTCTCAGTTCCTTAAATTCAGACAGGAATTCCAAAACAACCAACATAAAACAACACTCATACAACAACAACTTATTTATTCGTTTTAATCTCCAATATCACATATTAATTTCCACTTTTTAATTATTAAAACACTAAATCATACATTAGAAAAGCACGGTGTTACACAGCAAATCACTCCTTGGCGTTCTGGAACACCTATACTCGCTCAGCAAACAATCTTCTAAAAATTTTTCAGATTTCAATGAACACTCACTTAGCGAACTAGACTTCGCTCAGCGAATTCCTCCTGCTTTTCCACCATTACTACAACTCAAGAACACTCACTCAACGACACAATGTGTCGCTCAACGAACCACAACCTGGCAGCCTCACTTCACTCCTAAAGGCATTCTTGCTCAGCAAGAACCCTAGTCACTTAGCAACTATCAAATGATAAAACCAGCAGCTCTCATTGAAAAACTCAAAAATCCAAGCTTTACATTCACTTACACTTCTAAACCAATCCCACAAGGGTTGAATACAACCACACAACAATCCACAACAACATACTCAATAGATACAACACAAATCACATCACTTTAACAACAAATCAATCCAAGTTCAACAATACCCATTTTCACAACATTTCAACAAAAACTCAGCCAAATCACGTTTTCTAGCTCAATCCAAGGCAATATACGCACACTACCACGCTTATACAACAGTCAATCAACATATGTAAGCTTCCCTTACCTCTTGGAGCCTTCGAAATCGAATTTGGGGAAGAGGAGAATGTGAGAAAAGCGAACTCTTGAGCCAAACTTCGTGAAGGTAAGACAATGACAGCTCTCCACTGCCTAGAAACGGGATTCTTCTCTAGATTTTGCCTCACGCTTGAAGAATTTGGGTAAGGAGGTTAGGGAGAGATTGAGAGAATTCTAAGGTTGGCTTAGCAAAATAAGAGGGAATAGGGGTTTTAGTGTCTTTAAAGCTTCCCCGAGCCTCATAAAGACTTTGGGCTCCCTAAGGCCCATGGTCCATCTTTACCACTCCCTAAGGCTTACAACTAGCTTAACTCTACTGTTCCCTCAATAACCCATATAAACACCACTAACAACTTAGTTTGGCTTAAGTACATTATCCTCAAGTTCCCTAAATTTAGCAAGAATTTCCAAGACAAATAACACCAAAACCACAACCCTACAACAACAACTTATTTATTCGTCTTAATTACCTAGATCATATATTAAACTTCCATTTTTGGTTATCAAATCACTAAATCACACATCAGGAAAAACACAACGTTACACCAAGTAAAGTTCTTGTTCGTAGGAATTAAATACTTCACTAAGTGGATAAAAGTCGAGCCCCTAGCCAAAATAACAACGTCGAAGGTGCAAAGGTTTGTATGGAAGAATATAATATGCCGATATGGAATGCCACACTCGGTAGTGACAGATAATGGAAGACAATTTGTAAATCACTCACTTCAAGAATTTTACAAAGGGCTCAAAATCTGACACCGAGTCATGTCAGTAGAACACCTATAGACTAACGAACAGGCCGAGGTCGCGAACAAGGTAATCCTTGGAAAGTTGAGGAAGAGGATTGGAAAAGCTAAAAGTAGTTGGCCCGAGGAACTACTAGAAATCCTTTGGGCATATCATTGCACATCCCAATCGACAACTTAGAAGATGGCTTTCAGGTTGGTGTACGGAATAGATGCCATAATCCCGTTAAGTTGGGAGAATTGTCCTTGTTCTGAACAGTATTTGACCTTGAGAAAAATAATGAAGTACTGAAGGTAGAATTGGATCTGGCAGAGAAAACAAGGGAGAAGGCGAGGATACAAGAAGAAGCAGGAAGTGGAGAACTGCACCAAGATACAATGCGAAGGCAAAACTGAGAGACTTCAAGCCTAGCGACTTGGTATGGAGAAAGTTGGGTGAAGCACAGAAGAAGATCGGCAAAGGAAAGCTTGCCACGAACTGGGTAGGACCGTTTAGAGTGGTCAAGCGGCTTGGTAACGGAGCTTATTAACTGGAACAGTTCACAGGCGAAGAAATTCTGCACACACACATGGAATGTTTCTCACTTAAAGATGTGCTTCAGCTGATAAATGTAATGACGATGTACTCTTTTTCCTACCTTGGTATTTTGTCCCAAAAAGAAAAAATATGGATTTTAGCCAGGGAGGTTTTAACAAGGCACAACATAGATAGTAGTAATAAAATTATGTTTCAAATGCATTTCTCCCCGTTATTTCCAAATTGACCGAGCCGACCCACTGAGCTCGGAAACTTAACAGGTTTCAACCCACTGAAACCTGATCGAGCTGACCCATCGAGCTCGAGGACTTAACACCTACTAAAACCTGACTGAGCCGACCCACCGAGCTTGAGGACTTAACAAGTTTTGACCCACTAAAACTTGACCGAGCTAACCCATTGAGGTTGAGAACTTGATAGGTTTCGACGCATTGAAACTTGACCAAGCCGACCCACCAAGGTTGAGAACTTGACAGGTTTCGACCCACTGAAACCTAACCAAGCTGATCCACCAAGGTTGAGAACTTGACAGGTTTTGACCTACTGAAATCCAACCAGGCCGAGCTCGAGGAATCAGTGGGTTTCGACCTCTTACAAAACTTAGCTTCAATTTGAAGCAAACAAACATGTATGAAAAGGAAAAATGTGTGTAGAAATTACAAAGCATTCATTGAAAGATGAAATCAAATACAGGCAGTGTCCTAAAACTACGGAGGTTGAATACACCTTTTTCATTTGCCAACACTATACTTTACAAGAAAATGTCCTAAAACTACAAAGGCCGTACCTACTGGCCCAAGTTACAAAAAATGCCCTATATATTAAAAGGGGAGGAGCTTGGCATCGTAGAGGAGGGCAGCCAAAGAAGAGAACGTTCAAGAAATTCAGTCGAAGAAGAGAACATTCAAGAAGTTCAGTTTTAGGGGCGTGGGACGCCAGAGCTCATACAACATCAACATTATCCCCTACTTGCTTGGTGTCTCACCCACTTAAACTTCCTCTTCCTCTTGATTGGAGAGCTCGACCACATCAACCAACACCTGTAACACCTTGTTTTATTTTTAATGCATGATTCAGTGTTTTAATAACTAAAAAGTGAAAATTTGAAATGTAATCTAGGTGATTAAAAGGAATAAATGAATTGTTGTTATGTACAGTATGTTTCATGTAGTGATGGTTTGATGTTGTTTGTTTGAAATTTTGGTTTGAATTTAGGAAACTTGAGATATGTGCTCGAGCCAATGAGATGTGTTGTGAGTGTGATTTTAGGCTTGTGAGGGAAAACAGTTAAGTTAGACCAGTGTTGAGATAAGGGAAGTGGCTTGGTGAGGTTTGGGCTTCAGTTAGCCAAAAGTTCGTGTGAAAGCTTCGGGAGAGTCGTGTATATAAGGGAAGGGGAGGGAGGGATTCCCTTTATTCTCTCATTCTCTTTCTCTTTCTTCATTTCTCTCTCAACCTCTCTCTAAAAATCTGAAGTTGATAAGTGTGTTAGAGGATTTCCAAGCCCGACTTAGTGATTGTGGTGAGAGAAGGAACGATTCTGTAGAAGGTTTTTAGTTCATGACACAAGTTTCTCAAAGAACCTAAATTCAAATCCAGAGACTTTTAGAGGTAAGGGAAGCTTACAAATCGGTTGTTTTGGGTTAATAATTGTTGGTATGTTAATTTGTTGCTTCGTAATCGGTTGAATCTCTGTGGATGTTGCCATTTTCATTGGTTTTGGGGGAAAATTGAGATTTGGATGAGAAATTGATGATTATGTGATGAAATGTTGGATTGATTGAATGATCTGATGTGTATTAGCTTGATTGAGGTGGATTGATGTTGTTGGAACACCATTGATTCAAAAATCTATGTTATTTGGTTGAAAAGCTTGAGTTTTTTTTGGAGAAAATCACGTTTTTTCAAAAATTTGTCGTAGATAATCAATTATGGGGATCACACAATCAATTATCTAGAGTTCCAGAAGATGTTTTCATGATTTTGTTTCGGGAATAATCGATTATGGGATCCCATAATCGATTGTCTGTGAAATTGGTTCTGGAATAATCGATTATGAGAAAGCCATAATCGATTATCTTTATAAGAAAATGAATTCTGGTGCATTTTTACTAAACTGATATAATCGATTACTACAGTACATAATCTGTTATTTCAAAACTGAATGTACTATTTCATATTTTAAAGTTTTCATTTCAAAATGTGAAATATTATGTATGTACACATATAAAAAGCGTATTATACATTTTCAAAAGTTCTATTTGGGCATGATGGAGAGTTGTCCATTTTAAATATGATTTCTTTAAATTAAAAGAAAGTGAATTATTTCAAAGGGTTTTTTGGTGGAGCTCAAGATTTGCCAATATTCCAAATGGTTTTCAAAGAAGGTTTTGGTTTTTAAATTGTATTTGATTTTTGGATTCATTATGAAGTGGAAGGTTGCCTAGATAGGACCTCCACTTGTTGTGTATGATATTGTTGTATGAGGTTTCTCATAAGGTGGGCTGCTTGGATAGAGGCTTACCTATTGACCATGCAAAAGGCTAATTTGGGCATGCATGGGGTTGATGATGATTGTTGGACCACAGATGGTGCTGAGTAGGCCATGTGGTGATATGTTGGTACATATATATATGGATATTAATGAATGATGCTGAGTAGGCCATGTGGTGATATGTTGGTACATATATATATGGATATTAATGAATGATTTTGGTTGAATTAATTGTTGTGGTGATACATGCATTAGCATGCATATGTTGTTGGCTGAGGTTGTATGGGCCTCATGCCATATGCGGGTAGGCATGAAGTTGGGGGTGAACAGTGCTACGGCTCAGACGAGCCTCCAACTTAGTGCCTGAATGAGAAGTGGGGTCTAAAAGCTGGGCCTAGGGGATGAGTGGATGGGTAAATCCCATAGGGGGCCAAGGCAGTGCAGGTCTTGTGTCGCGGTATACCACCAACCACATTCACTTATCCTAACAACCATAAGCTTATCCAACTGATCAAAGTTTTGGCAATCCCTGAATGGTGCTTAGAAGGCCATAGTAGGGGGTAAGGCTGATCACCCGGAATGTAGAAATCTCTCTAGAGTCATGTCATTCATACATTGACATTTGGAGTTGAAAGTATGATTTGTTGTGCTGTAATGTTTGTATACTCATTTTTTGATGAATTGGATTCCAAATTAGTATGTTAATGATTTGGATTGTGTATTATATGCTTGTTTTTGTTTCGTACGCTTACCCTTGCCTTGTTGTATTGTTCTAGTTTTGTTATGCCTTGCTATTGTTGCTGGTTGTAGGTGTGGGTGTTGTTGTGACTATGATAATCTCGTCATTTGGCATGGGAGAAGAGGGTGAAGCTTCAATAGATCCGGTTTCCCATAGTTGATACATGAAGGCCTCAACCAAGATGGTAGAAGGCCCTTTAAGGGTGGAGCTCTTCTAGAAGCTCTTTTCTTTGTGGGATTGATGTATTTGTTGTATAGTTGACCAGCTATAGGGAGTTTTAGTTTTTGTATCTCTCCCTTGGTTTTATATAACTTGACTTATATATTATATTATTTCATATATTGTTTATATATAGATATTATATTATGCATGGTGTTATAACAACGAGTTTATTATTATTTTTTAAATATCATTGTAATGTATGGAGTAGTATGGATTACTGTAGCGATAGAGGGTCATTACACTTTTTGATATTAGAGCTGGTCATGTTTTTTAGGAATGAACTTGTGGGAATAGGTCTATTGTGTTTTCTGTTGTGTGTGCTCATAATTGAGATTTACTATGGATGCTTGACTTTGTTATGGATTCCTTCCTAAAGACCATGGTTATGGCTTACTGGGTTACCTGTTTTGTGTTGGATCCCTAACCATTGGTTAGGAAAAATGTTGTTTGTGTTGCCTAATCTACTGGAAGTGGCTACAATATGATTTTAAGAATGGCCAATTCAAAATTGTATTTAAGCACTAAAGGTGGAAGGCGATGTTGTGTGTTGGACTCATGGTCTTTCTTCATTTGTTCTATGATTGTTACATGAAGTGTTGATTTAACCATATAGGTGTATATTGACTGAATGATTTTTATGTGCTTTTGTGAAGCCACTCCCTTAAGGGAATGGCTATTGATTGATGGTTTAAAATTAGATTGTTCGTCTTACAGAATCCTAATTGGTTTGCACTATTAGGGGTTCATGGTGAGACGTAAGAACAAATCTAGCAGGAAAGTGACAACTGACGTAACTCAAGTTCTTCATGATCTGGCTACGACCGTGGCTCAATAGGCTATGGTCATAAATCAGTTGACCACTGTGATTTCAAGGCAACAACAACAAGGCATAACAAAACAGAACAAAACAACAAGGCAAAGGTAAGCTTACGAAACAAAAACAAGCATATAATATACAATCCAAATCATCAAATCATTAACATACTAATTTGGAATCCAATTCATCAAAAAATGAGTATACATACATTATAGCACAACACATCATACTTTCAACTCCAAAATGTCAATGGATGAATGCATGACTCTCGAGAGATTTCTACATTTCGGGTGATTAGCCTTACCCCCTACCATGGCCTTCTAAGCACCATTCAGGGTTTGCCAAAACTCTTATCTAGGGATAAGATTTATGGTTTGTCAGGATAAGTGAATGTGGGTGGTGGTTTACCACGATACAAGGCCTGCACCGCCTTGGTCCCCTGTGGAATTACCCATTTATTCATCCCTAAGGCCCATCTTTCAAACCCCACGTCTTACCCAGGCACAAGGCTGGAGGCCCATTTGAGCCGCAACTCCGTTCACCTCCAACTTCCATGCCTACCCGCATACGACATGAGGCCCATACAACCTCAACCAACAACATATGCATGTATACATGAGCCATAACAACAACAACTCAACCACAATCATTTATTAATATCCACATATATATATATATATATATATATATATATATCACATCATCACACCACATGGCCTACTCAGCACCACCTGTGGTCCAACAGTCACCATCAACCCTATGCAGGCTAAATCTAGCCTCTTGCATGGTCAACAGATAAGGCACTATCCAAGCAACACATATCTTATGAAAATTCTCACACAATACTGGGACCTAAATCCCCTATGAGAAGTCTCACCACAACAACACAATATAACCAGTGGAAGTTCTATCTAAGCAACCTTCCGCCCAACTACCACTTTGCAATAATTTATTAAAAAATCCACAACAATAATAAAGAAAAACCAAAAACTAGTTTAGGAACCCATTTGAACATCTAATTATCTTAAAATATACATTTGACATCTATAGGAGTCAATAAAGTCATCAACAAACAACAACAATAATAATTGAGCAAAGAAAATCCTGTTTTTCTCTCGCTAAGCTCAAATTTCGTCGCTAAGCGAGAGATCCATCTCTAAGCGAGCTTTTCTGTTACTAAGTGAATGAGTTACAGAAAGTCATTAGCATTCATCGCTAAGCGATCATTTCCATTACTAAGTGAGTGACAGACTTCCAGCAACTTGCAAGATCCGTCGCTAAGCGAGCATTTCCATTGCTAAGCGACAAAATCCATTGTTGGGTGAGAGTGCGATCTTTTTGTTTGCAAATCAATCACCAACAACCATTTTTGACCAAATCAATCAACACCAAGCATCACAAAACAATTTTAGTTACTTTTAATACCTTTCTAACCGATTACATAACAATTTTATCCACAAATCATCAACAAATTACAAAATCTCTTTCAAAACCCATTTTTATTGACAAAATCCACATCCACAAAATATTCACAGAAATCAACTGATTCCAAAGCATTTAATCCACATATGCCACAAACACAAAATCAAACAATAGTAAGCTTCCCTTACCTTTAAAAGCTTCCAAATTCGAATTTAGGTTCCTTGAGAATTTGATATCTTGAGCCAAAACTTCAAAAGATTGATCCTCCTCTCACCCAAAGCACTGAACTAAACTAAGCTTGGAATCACTTAACTACACTTAATAACTTGAGAAATATAGAGAGAGATGAAGAGAAGAGAGAGAATGAGAATGGGAGAATGAGAGAAACTCCCCCTTCCCTCCTTTTATACCTCGACTTCCTGAAGCTCTCATATGGACTTTGGGCTATTTAAGGATCATGACTAATCAAATTACTCCTCATATCTCATAATTGGTCTAACTTAACTGTTTTCTCTCAAAACCCCAAAATCACTCCAACAACACACTCAAATTGGCTCAAGCACATATCTCAAGTTCCCTAAATTCAAACCAAAATTTCAAACAAACCATTCACAACCATCATCAAATACAACAAATCATACATAACAACAATGCATTTATTTCTTTTAATTAGCTAGATTACATATCTAATTTCCATTTTTTTTAATTATCAAAACATTAAATGACGCATTAGGAAAACAGGGTGTTACACTGGTCGGACGGTCGTCCCAAGCACAGGCCATACCTTTGTCATAGCCAGTTAAGCTCCTGATGCCTTAAGCTGGGCTTGACGCGACAGGGTGAACCGAAAAGCTTCTCCACACCTGTCGAAGCTTAGGGGGCTTGTGTACCAACCGAGTCTCGCAAGTCGGCTTCCTGACCGAATAGACCACAGATAGTCGACCGTGTGCACCTCAGACCAGCGTAAATCAGGTAAGTGAGAAAGTGGCGTAATAGAGGAAACTAGGCAACGAATCTCCGAGATAAGGGCGAGGATATCTTGCAATATCAGTAAGAATATTTGGTAATATAACGGGCACAGGTGCACATCTTCTAACCCTAATCTTGAACTAAGAACCAAAAACCCTGCTTGATCCAAGGCCTCCCCTGACTTGAGTGTTGGAGTGTCTTTACAGGTACATCCCTTCCCCCGACACAAGGCTGATTCTGAAGTTGGAAGGAAGGAGGGTCGTTGTGAAGGAGCTTGGAGGGAATCTGTTTTTGGTAAGAAGAAGTTTTTTTCAACTTTTAAAATATTATAATAATAATAAACTATTTATACTTGTAACATGACCGTAAAAACCTGAATAATTCTATCACTTCACATAACAACAAAATTTAATTTAACATTATTTAAGTACATTTATAATTTTTATGCAAAATTTCTTGATACAATTTTATAAACATTCTAAATAAAATAAAATATATAAGTGAGTATATAAGTAACTATATGTCCCATGTATAATATAATATAATCTTTTAGCTTTACAGCTAAATTTAGAAATAATTTATATAAAACCATGGAACATAATAAAAAATAATTATAAAAATTAGAAAATAAGAATTATATAAATTCATTAAATAACAACTATTGTATAAATAAAACCAACAAATTATTTTTGTCTGAAAAAAATGACAACTCTTAAATTTATATCTTTGAAGCATATTTATTGTATTAAAATAGTCACGTCTTTTTTTACAATAATATCTCCATCTATATGATTTGTCTTGAAAACATCTACGCAAAATTACTTGGTCTCAATCTCTATAGCCTTGACGAATATGTTTAAGTTTTTTGTCAATCCATTCCATATAGATATGACATTTGAAGGGCGATGAAAGATAGTGAAGCAGGAGTGCATGTCTTGAAGTCTTTCATTCATTATCTGGTCATAGAGATTCTGTGACTTTCTTTACAGTGATTACACCATAAACTGGATAACTTTTCAGGTTATCTTTGACATGCATTGAGTTGCCAAAGTTTGGTACCTTACCATCCGATTAACTACACACACAACTTCAGCCTTTTTTGCCATGCAAGACCCTGAACTCGATTTATATAGACTAAGAGTTCCAATACAATTGCCTATTTTATACTAAGAAAATGCTGAACAGATATAAAAATGAGATGGTCAAAACCAAGTTGTTAGAAAATCATAGATATAAGTACATACAGTCGTCAATTTGAAAGAGATAAAACAGTGGAATATATATGCGGTTTGAGTAGAAAAAAGGCAAGTTTTCCATATTTGAAAGAAAATAAATTTAGATATATTATTATGTACATTTTCAAAAAAAACATACTGGTTTGTTATTAGTGGAGATCAGGACTGCGAAGATGATTCTCAGTTGTGTATGCAAGTTTTCTTGTGATAGGCACAATGATTACACCAAAGAAAGTACCAGCATGTCATACACGTGTTGTGTTGACAACAAAAAAAGAGATACACCACCAAAAAAGATACACAAATTTTATATTTGTAGTGAAATCTATAACAATCACATACACACTCACACTGTATTTTTTTTTAAAAAAAGAAAAATTAACATGAACACAGAAAAAAGGTAATTGACTCATGAAATTGTGTTGAATTTCTGTTGACTGGCAACATGACACTGAAATGAGAATACATTAAATTTTTGCTGAAACAACCTTCAAAATTGAGTAACACTTCTATATAGTGCAACCTACCCACAATCTATATTCTCAAATAAAAATAATATAAACTATTTCCTGTAAAAAATATTTAAATAATTAGCCCTTAAAGGAATACAATGATCTTAAATACATTATTTTGCTATCAATTACCAAAAATATGCAAAATTGTATACTAAACGTATAAGTCATGAAAAATGAATTAAACAGAATAGTATAATTAGCCTTTATCCAATTTTCAAGAGACAAATTATTCCTTTATATTTTTATACAACATTAATTATTAAATGATTAATTTTACTGTCATTGAATAAAAAACCAATTAACTTACGCAGTTCTAATTAAATTGACAAATAACTATGGGCAATATTCATAAATATATTACATGTAACACACTTAAATAATTGCATATGAATATCACTATTTTACAAAATTCTAAGAACACCACGAATATAATAAGTGACTTCATAAACATTGGCATATAATTACAACTAAACAATGGAACTTACATCTCAAAAGGTTCGTTGGCCTAGTAAAAGGTTTAAACATACACAATATTGGCAAACCATACTTGATAAAAGTTCAACATTACATTAGAAAAGGTAGACACATTAACAACTATCATACCACATACAAAATATAAGACACAAACATAACATATTCTAAGGCAGCGCTTTTAACTTCCAATATTATATTCTTCATCACAACCCATTAACTTTCAGTCTAAATACAACAAAAATAAAAGCAGGACATACAGTTAGCTACGGTTCTCATTTTTCATAATCTTCTTCTTTGTATAGTGTCTCCAGCAGAGTCCAACATAATTTTCCTTATAGTAGGATTCATTGATACCAAAGACGATGAGGATCCATCTAAAATAGGTATGCCATTGTAAACTACACTACCAAAACCTACATTTCTAGCAATGTTTGTCAACTTATGAGCATTACCATGCGAACTCCCAACTAACGGAAGAAATTCAAATCGATCTATAGACTTTAAAATTAAAAAAAAGAATTAATTAATCTATAGAACATGTCAAATATATAAATAACATTGCAATAAAAAAATACACACCCTATTACACAATATAAATGTTTTCCCTTATAAAAATATAGCAATAACATTTGGGTCATGACAAACTTTCCTAACTTTAAGATTTTCTGAAATAGATCCAGTCACACCATCAATGCTTTCAAGCTCTAAACGAATTTGCTTGCCCACAAGATTATTAAAGATTGCCAGTAGTTCAGAATTTGTAGGATCCTATACAATCAATTAATAGTTATAAATAATTTAAATATATGTATTAAAAAAATGAAGAAAGTAACACTATTAAAATTATTGTAATTTACCTCAACTTCGGTCAATAATTCAAAACATGACTTCCTTAACAAAAAATGAACTTCAGCATCAAACAATTCAAGTATAGTGGAATTGTGTACATCACGAATTTCAAGACTAATTCCATACCTAATATGAAATAAAAATATTTAACATTATAAATCACTCACAACTGATTAAAATAATGTCATAATCAACCGAGAAATTTAACAAAAAGTTACCATAACAACAAAAATAAATAACAAAGTTACAATTGATTGAATAACTCTAATAGTGTTGTAAAAATATAGAATAGGAAAATTGAAATCATTAGTTCAACATATCTATACAATTATACATCAAACTAATATCAAGTAGTTATAGTATATCTCTACTTATGAAGATACTTAGTTAGGAACAGGATTAACTTGCCACTTGTGACAAACATCACAATAAAAAACTCCTTTTTCAACCTTCAATGGTCTTGAGCACACACAATAATAATACCACCATCTCTCGAAGTGAGTAACTGAACAAATTTCCCCCCACACAATATACTCACAAGCCTAGATATAAATAATAAATAAAAAGATAATTAAATTAAAATTATTAAGATACTAAAAATTTATTGGGAAATATTCAACTTTATAATTATAAAATATCATAAATTCACCTGTTCAAGTTCTTCTAATTCAAAAATATTCTTTTTAGCATAAAACAAAACAAATTCATCCTTCATTGAGAAAAAATGATGAGGGCCACCAATAGTTTAAGCTTATAATTGAAGTCAAGCCCGCCCGAGATCAAGCTAATTTCAAGATAAAATTATAATAACATATATGTACAAATATTACAAAATGATAAAAATAAGCTTATAGACTAAGACAACAATATATAATGTAAACCCATATGATGAAGAATATAAATAATTAATAATTAATATATTAAATGTATCGATACCAATTTCTGATATCCTTCACATCGGGTGTCATAGAATTGAAAACAATTTTAGTTGCACCCCAATAACTATGAATAACACGATCACCTTAAAATACCAATTACAAATTGTAACACCCTCATTTTAACACCATAATTAATTTATTAATACATGTGAAATTGTCTTTGATAAATCGAGAAATTATGAAACTAGCAGTTAATATTAATTTCTTTACATTGAGGGCTGACATATGGAAAAGGTCTAAATGACTGTAAATTGTCATTTTGAGTTTAGAAATATGTCAAATATATTAAAATATAGTTTTGAAAATTTTTTGGAAATTTTCTGAGATCTATGTGAAAAATGACCAAACTGCCTCCCATTTTATATTAAAACTATAGCCGGTATAGGTATAATATATGAACAGAAAAAATGAATATTCTCAATTTATTTTTGGGTTATATATTTAATTTTATAATTACCATAAAAATTTTGGAATTTTCTAAGTGAAAATGAAATTTCTATGAATTTTTAACTAAAAAATACCAAATAAATATCTAAAAATTAGAATTTAATTATTAAAAATTAATTTTAAATTGTAGAAATTATTTTAATTCATAATTAATGTGATCATAAAGTTTCAAAGAAAAATTATTCAAATGCTATAAAAATCAAATTACCAAAGTTTAAGACGTTTTTATCGAAACCAGTCGATTTGCCTGTAGAGAAAACAAAATGCAAAGACTTGAGGGAGCAGAAGTGTGGCATGTTTTCAGCTGTTCTACAGACCCACTCTCTCTAAATTTCTCAAATTTCATAAAAATAAAAATCTAAAAAGGAAAAAGTAAGATTATTTTTGTGCCCTCCTTTCTAGTAACCTACTCTTTCTATAAAAGGCTATATGTTGGGACAGCTCTCTCTATTCTCTTCTGCTTTCTCCTGGCTGAATAGCTCTCTCACTCTCCCAAGCTCTCTTTCAAATTTTTTTAAACACTTAGACACTCCATATCTCTCCCCTTCCACCCTTTTTCAAGGTTATCACCACACACCACCAAGGAGGAAGCTTCAAGCACTCTTGTTCCTCCTCTTTTCCAACCACACGTGAGGTATATGGGAGGAGGGGGGGGGGGAGTAGTGTGTTTTTAAATTACTTGCTTTCATATAGATGGATTGTGGGTGGGTTTGGCTCCCCAAACCCTTAACTTTTCTTTGTCTTTCTACTAGCTCTCTTTATGGTGCCTTGTTGTTGTTGTTACCATTTAGTTGCTTGCTTTCTTTTTTTGGTCCTACTGCCATAATATGCTCTATGGCTTGGTAACGCTTGTTTATGTTGATATTAAGTTTAAAATGTTGGTTTATGTTGGCAACTCACCACAAAACAACAAAAGATTGAATTCAAACCCTAAAACCATGGTTAAGATCTAAAGTTGGTTTACTTTTATGAATCTAAAAAGAAAATGGATTCTTTTGAACCTTGGACCTCCTGAATCCATGACCAAGTCCTTCCAAAGGGGACCTAAAAACTAGTCACTTTCTTAAGACAAGCTTGAAGTTTTTACCATCAACAAAGGACCCTAGGACAAGAACTTGAAAGGACCTTAAAACTGAACCCAAGCTTAGTTAACACTCTAGTATTGATATTTTTTCTTCTCAATAAATCACGATTTTAGTAAAGTGTGATGGTGGTTATATTAACTTATGATGTGCCTAAGAATCTCTAATTTTCGTTGTATTCATTTAAGATTCATAACTTGATAAAAGGAAGGGTTTTTATGGATGAGTACTTAAGTTCCAGTGATCTATTTTTGTTTCCAACCTGAGCACTACTCATTATTTTTGTAGTAACTTGAGTTATACTCAATCTTTTTGAGTGCTTATTTTTTGTTGAAAAGTAGACAAAATTGTCTTTGAAATCAAGAAACGTTTAAAAAAGTTAAGAAATGATGAAGTTACACTTTCTAAAAGTTAAAATCACTTTCTTGAAAATGGTAACTAGAAGTGTCCACAAAAAAGAGATACTTGAACTTTATGTTGGGTGCTAGACAAAAGTCATTCAATGAATAGAAATTAGATTCACTAAGCTTTCCAGGGATATATAGTTTTCCTATATTAATCTCCATTTTCTATTTTTAACAAATTTTAGAACCTGAGTGATACGCATTATATTAGATTGGAAATGTCTTTTATCAAATGCAAATTTTGAAAAATCATCATAAATTGACTAGACCTTAGTTTTTGGAGTTCTTGGACTTGTTGAAAAGGATTTTTAATGTACTTGCTAAAAATAATTTTCTTGGTTACAAAAAGTTTAGAGTTTGATGCGAAATTAGCAAAAGAATGCTATTGGTTCTCTAGTAAGGGTCTCCTAACCTTTTTGTTTTGTTATTTTCATATCTATTTTTATAGATTTTTTCTTGGAATGATCCTTAGTGATTTAGAAAAAAGACATAAATATCTTGGATCATAGCAAAAAAAATCGTTTACCTATCCAAATTGAATTTCAAAACTGGGCATAAAAACTATGGTCTTTGAAAGTCTGATTTTGGGTAAAAAAAATTAAAAGACAATTTCTAGTTTGCAAAATTTCATGTTTCTAAATACTTGGAACTTAATATGAACCTTTTTATTGAAAGCTAAACAATTTTTTTTTAAGAAATAAATCTTCTCTGTTTCTATTCAATTTTAAGGATCCCCCTAATTGGAATATAAAGGCTTACTTTGATATCATAAACAAGGAACTTATTTTACTCAATCTTCTTGAATCATGACTAACTACTACAATTTAACAAAATAACTTAATGAGGGCATTTAGAAACACTAGGTAATTCGGTCTATAAGACATAAGGATGGTTACACACTATGTTTAAACTAATTAGTCAAACTTTTTATTAAGCACCTAAGTTCCTAATTTAATTAAAATATTATATAATCAAATCGAAGTATTACTAGCTAATTTAAAGTCTCCCCTAAAAGAGCTTAATCTTTAAAATTAAGTGCTTAAAGTGATTGAGACAAACCAATATTTGATTGCTAATTTTCCTTTTGTTATCTTGATTTCTCAATTGTGTACTTAGTTCTTTAGAATCCCCATATATTATGTCGTGATAAGACTCAACCTCTTCATTAAGAGGCAAAGATATTGAGGAGAGATTGTATTGGTGCTTAGGTGTATTGAGACAAAAGAAACCTTTATCCAAATTGAAAGAAAGGACAGTAGTTGATTAATAAAGTAACGTGATGCAAGGGATATGCCAAGGCATGGTACCTGCATGGGAAGTTACAGTTGGTACGCTAAGTAATGAAAGGCAGGGACCCACTTGCGGAGGCCTTGGGAGTAAGGTGTCGAGTGGTGAAGGTCTCAATGACCAAGGTAGCGCTCTTGGGTCGAGATATTTTCTTGACCAAGCTTGATGACCCTGACAACTGCTCAGCATTCTAACATTGGTGCAAGAGTATACCCCTAAATGGACGATGAATGTCTTGAGCCGTTGCTCTGTTCCTCGATGATGATGAGGATTGTACCATGATTGATGGTATTGAGAGAGGTATATATACTCCTAGCCATTTCCTAGTTCTATTGAGAACCAATTGGGGAGTGTGGATCCATACAGTGTCAAGGATAATTGTTATAATTTAGACAAACCTTAGGTTCTCCTTTCTTTTTCTATTGTCAGTTGTGTTTTATCTACATGTGACGGTAGGATGTCTTGCCATTTATGCGAAAATGATTTTAAGAACAAAATTGCCCCACTCCTCTATCTACCTTTTCTTGTTATGCATGACTGTTCGTGGTTGGTACTTGAAGATGGCGGCTTTTCCCATCCTTCTAAACATGCATGCTGATTACGACGATGCAGGGACATGAATTTACAATGAGGTGACAGACTACTTGACCTTTAGAGGCTTCATCACCATCACTTTCCTATCCCCTATTTGGAGAGTGCATGTGCCTCCCATGTCCTGGACGTTTCCCATCTCTATCTCATCTTCATCTCCATCGCACTTTGAGTACGTTCCTCCTGCGCCACCTGAGGATCCTGCCATACCTTTTATGGATCCTTATCTAAACTTCTCGCCGCTCGTCGAGTAGCTGCTTATGGATCCTCCTCATGATGCATAGCCTATACTCGAAGACCCCGTGGGATCTCCTATGGAGGTCGTGTTGGTTGAATCACCCGAGGGTTCCCTTATGGTGGAATATCAGGTGGGTAACGGATGGTACTCATCACCTTCGTCAACACCATCTAGCATTAGGTCTCCTCAAGGGTCGTGTAACATCATGTTTTTCTTAATGCATGATTAAGTGTTTTAACAACTAAAAAGTGAAAATTTGATATATAATGTAGGTGATTAAAAGAAATAAATGAATTGTTGTTATATATGGTATGTTGCATGTAGTAATGGTTTGGTGTTGTTTATTGAATTCTGGTTTGAATTTAGGAAATTTGAGATATTTGCTTGAGCCAATTTGTATATGTTGTGAAAGTGATTTTCGGCTTTTGAGAGGAAACAGTTAAGCTAGACTAGTTTTAAGATAAGGGGAGTGGCTTGGTGAGGTTTGGGCCTTAGTTGGCCAAAAGTCCGTGAGAGAGCTCCAGAAGGTCTAAAGTGTAAAAAGGGGTGGAGAGAGAGATTTCTCTCATTTCCCTTCTCTCTCCTCTCTTCATCTCTCTATCTATCTCTCTAGAATCTCTCAAATTAGCAAGGGTATTAGAGGATTTCGGGCTCAGTTTAGTGATTATGGTGAGAGGAAGAATCAATTTGTGGAAGATTTTGGCTTAAGACACTGGATTCTCAAGGAACCTAAATTCAGATTCAGGAACTTTTAGAGGTAAGGGAAGCTTACAAATTGGTTGTTTTGTATAAGTAATTGTTAATATGCTGATTTCTTGTTTTGAAACCAGTTGAATCTCTGTAGATGTGGATATATTTGGTGGTTTTAATATTTTGGGGAAAAATGGGTTTTTGGGGAAGATTTATGATTTTTGGTGATGAATTGTTGAATTTGTTGTATAATCTGATGTATATGAGCTTGGTTGAGATGGATTGATGATGTTGGAACTCCAATTGATTTGAAATTTGAGTTTATGTGGTTAAGGAGTTGAAATTTTCTACAAAAATCACGTTTTTTTCAAAATTCGTCATAGATAATCGATTATAGGGATCACATAATCAAATATCTAGAGTTCCAAAAGCTGTTTTCATGATTTTGTTCCAAGAATAATCGATTATGGACTTTGATAATCGATTATCTGGGCATCAATAAAATTTTTCCTGAAACTGGTTTTGGAATAATCAATTATGAGAATCCATAATCGATTATCCCTGCCAGAAAATGAATTCTAGTGCATTTTTACTAAACCGATATAATCTGTTACTATAGTACTTAATCTGTTATTTCAAAATTGAATGTACTATTTCAGATTTTAAAGTTTCCATTTCAAATTGTGAAATATTATGTATATACACATATAAAAAGGGTATTATACATTTTCAAAAGTTCTAATTGGGAATGATGGAAAGTGGCCTAGTTTAAATATGATTTCTCTAAATTAAAGAAATTGAATTATTTTGAAGGGTTTTGTGAAGCTTAAGATTTGCTAATCTTCCAAATGGTTTTCAAAGAAGGTCTTGGTTTTCAAATTGTAGTTGATTGTTGGATTGGTTGTGAAGTGGAAGGTTGCTTAGATAGGACCTCCACTTGTTGTGTATGATATTGTTGTATGAGGTTTCTCATGAGGTGGGCTGCTTGGATAGGGCCTTACCTGTTGACTATGCTTGAGGCTGGAATGGGCCTACATGGTGTTGACAATAGTTGTTGGACCATAGGTGGTGCTGAGTAGACCACGTGGTGTGTGTATGTTGCCTTATATACATATATGTATATATATATGTATATGTTGACTTGTTGTTAGGCTAATGTTGTGGTATGTTATATGCATTCATGCATATGTTGTTGGCTGAGGTTGTATGGGCCTCATGCCATATGCGAGTAGGCATGGAAGTTAGGGGTGAATGGAGCTGTGGCTCAAACGGGCCTCCAACCTAGTGCCTGGATGAGAAGTGGGATCTGAAAGCTGGGCCTAGGGGATGAGTGGATGGGTAAATCCTGCAGGGGGCCAAGGCAATGTAGGCCTTGTGTCGCGCTATACCAGCACCCACATACACTTATCCTGACAACCATAAGCTTATCCAATTGATCAGAGTTTTGACAATTCCTGAATGGTGCTAGATGGCCATGGTAGGGGATAAGACCTAGTTGATCACCCAAAATGTAGAAATCTCTCGAGAGTCGTGTCATTCATACATTGACATATGGGGTTGACAGCATGATTGTTGTTGTGTTGTATGATATGTAGACCCATTTCTTTGATGATTTGGATTTTATCTTGGTATGTTGATGGTGTGACAATATGAATTGTATATATTATGTGGTTTTATTATGTAAGCTTACCCTTGCCTTGCTGTTTTGTTTTGGTATGGATGTTGTGGTTGTTGTATGTTGCTGTGACTGTGATGATCACGTCATTTAGGCATGGGAGCAGAAAGAGACTCCAGCAGATCTTGCATCTCGTAGTTGATAGTGGATGTTCCAACAGGATAGGTTGAAGGCCCTTCTTAGGTGGAGCTTTTTTGAAAGCTCATTCCTTTTTGGGTTTTGGATGTATATATTGTATAGTTGACCAGCTGTAGGGAGTTTTGTTTCTGTATCTCCCGTGGAATTTGGATTTTTGGTGCTATATATCATATTATTTTGTGTCTTATATGTATATTTTTATATAGCATGTTGGTTACTTATTATTAAATATCTTAATTATGTATGAGATTGTATGTAGTACTGTGGTGACAGAGGGTCGTTACAGGTTGCTTAACGAACAGGCTCACCACTCAGATTCTGGTGACTCTGAGACGACATGGACCGACAAGGAGTGATTGTAGGGGTTGGGTTTCATTTCTTCTTTTTGTATACAGGGATTAGGAATAGATTCATAGACACTGCTCTGATTCAGGATATATTTTTTGTAATGTATGTAGTTAAGGGAGGGCTGGTGTCTTTTGATTTACTTTTTTTGATTTTCTTGTATTTTTATGATTTTGACGTATTTAGTTTACGGTGTATTTAGCTTTTCTTGTACTTTCGAAACCTAGATGTATTATGTTCTGACTTATGATTATATGATATGACTTTTTTTCTTATCTTTTACTCCCATTTCCAAATTTTGTTTTACTTTCAATTCATTTATTTTAAGAAAGCTTCGTGAGATGATCGCATGTAAAATGAACATGAAAAATTTCCTCATAATATTATTAACTAAAAATTAAATAACTAAATAATTATCTAAACAAATATGAGTTGTGTCTAATGTGAACGAGTGTCACACAAATCATTATAAGCATCTAATAGAAAAATTGTAATGTTAATATATATATATATATATATATATATAAAATTACTAATCAATGTTTAAACATAATTAAATCTTATTAAAGACTCACCAAACATAAAGGCAGCATGAGGTGTTAATGTTAGAAAGAATGCAACAATCATTGATTGAGAATCTCGATTTGCAGCTGAATGTTTTTTAACAATGTCAAAATACTCTTCAAACAATATGATCTGAACTTTGCCACTACAAATCAACCATTAACATTCGAAAAATATGAACTCAGAGGTATTATAAAAAAATGTCAATAATACAATAAAGATATACGTAACATTTGCTACTTCCATTGTGATGAACCTCTTGGTCTCAGAAAATTTGACAAACTCCTTTTCAGACGAAATATTAGTTACCATTTCAAAAACATCTAAGTACAAATATTAAAAACAATACATTATTATTAGACCCTAAATTTATATACGTCTATATTAATAACATATGTAAGGGAATACAATATGAATAACAAATTTGACAAACTTTCCAGCCAAATATTCAAATTTTGGTCTACTATTTATAATGTCTGAACAATAGCTTGGACTATATCCAAAATGGGGAGGGAAATCATTATGTGCAGTTGAAATTGCTGTCACATGTTGAAAGACCAATACATATGCATGCTTAGTTAATCGAGTCTGCACTTTTCCACCATTTCTTATAACAGAAAAATTCCTTATATAATACACCTGATCTTCAAGAAGGTTTACTTTCATGAGCCTCATCACCTATTTTGATACAATTGCATGTATCCTAGTAGCATATATTTTGAAACAAAACAGAATTAAACATTAAACAAAAATGACAATAGAAGAATCAACGAATATTTGAGTTGCTTATCAAGAAAAAGAGTATGACCAATTAAAAACAATAAGCACAACATTAAAAAAACAAAATAATCAGTAAAATAATTTCTCGTTTTGCATTTAACAGGTGCATGTATTATATTATCATATATGTTAAAAAAAATAAAAATCAAAGAAAAATGATGGCAGCAGAAAACAATAACTATTCGAGTTTATTACTACACAGAGAATATGACTGAGTAAAATTAACCAACATATAAAACATACAACAAAAGGAAATAATCAGCAAATTATTTATCTCCATTTTGCAATACACCTGCGCATCAATGAGTGTCATTTCAGATTCAAGAAAATCATTTGGATTTTCCAAACATGGAGTGGTCTAAACCCTTAAAATCTTGCACTTAATGGACCAAGATTGTGAATGAGGACCTATGTCCTTTAACATATTACATGTAACTCTTCCAGAATACATCAAAAGCAGGTTGAGTTGCAACTCATAATACAATTTGAAGGGAAATTCTCTGATAAGATACATATCTCCAAAGAAGATGTTTATATATAAAAAGGAAAGCCAATTCAGTGAGAAATAAAAGTTGATTGTAATGATAACCTTTTATAACTTAATATTAAACAATAATTTTTGAACCAAAATTAATCATCACACGTCAACATCGTATATTACTTAAAATAGTTTCCTATATTAGTTTTGTTTTAATTATTATTACTTTCAAAATTTAAAATGAAGTCTCGTACCGAAAGAATGGTTCAGTCAGTATATATAGTTTACATTTATAAAAATGGATATATTCATCATCGTAAGTGGCAATTATAATTGCTTATATTTACTTGACAAAAAAGTATTGAAGTGTCCCTCAAAACAGTCATACCATGCTTACTAAATAATCTCAAATTTCAGAATCATCATTAATAACAATTAAATCTTTTTGTACTTTCGCATATTTGACCACTAAAAAATTTAAAAGGACAATTGAAAATCCATTTTCTAAATGATTAATAGATACTGAATGTAAAAAAAAAAAAGAAAAATCATTTAACATTTAACTTATTGTTGAGTATTATTTATATATTTTCAGATCAAGGATGAAAATGTAACTTATGCCATGCAAAACCCCAATCCTGAAAAGGAAATAAAATAATGAAAAAAACCCAAAAAAATAATAACCAATATGAAACACACGTAAAAAATTGTAAAATTAGAATGAATTCAATTATTGTAAAATAATTATAATAATAATAATTTAAACAATTATAATACTAAATGTACCAATAATTAATCTTGATTTGGTAAATGCGTTTATTTTCAACATATTTAACACTTCTATTATAGTAAATGTGATTCAAGGCTTAGCTTATTTTAAACAATAATGTTAATAATTAATTTTACTAAAACCAAATAGAAGTTCTACTGACTTATTTTTATAAGTTATAAATTAAAATTTATAAACACAAACATTTAAAAAAGTTAACTAATTTAAAAATGCAACGTGTATATATGTTGTATTTTAATATAAATTATTTTATATTTTATATGAAAACATATGAAATAAATACCAACTAAAAAATTATGTGATAATTTTTTTTGACAATTTAATTACCTTCGGGATGTAATAAAGAGTAATCGGGCCAGGTTAGTCCCCGAAATTGCCACTCCCTATTAATTTAGTCCATAAATTTAACAAAAACAAAAAAGTCCCCAAAATTTTGAAAAATGCACTCATTATAGTTTCTCGATTAAGTCAAGTTCATTATTTTTAATGAAATGCCACATGACACACATATATCATACTTGTAGGACATGTGACACAAGTGAATGACACTTTAGTACGTATTTTTATAGCTCGATATCACTTTATTCTATAAACTTTATTATAATTTACTTTTATTTAAGTAGTTGTGACATGAATATTTACATGATAAAGTATATAATTAAGTTAATATTGTAAATAGAATGAGAAATTTATTAAAATCATATCATAAATTTGGTATTTAGCATTGTATTTTTAATTTTAAGTAATCTATACCTTATCTTGTAGTTGATAACTTTTTATCCTCTTCATTCATTCTATCTTTGAAATACATAAATATAAAAAGTTTCTAATTTGTGTGTATTTTTATTTTATTTTCATGGTTAATTCACCTATCAATTGCTTCTTATTTTTTTCATATTCTCAAAAACATTTATAACTTTTATTTCTTAAAAACTTTAGAGTCTACAGTGTTCTACATTTGATTTGAATGATTAAAAGTAATACAAAATAATTATATTAATATTTTTTATTGCGCTAATATATTTAAGAACATACTATAAAAATGACAATTAATACTCATTCTCATCTTGAGATTTCTATACATTACAATTTTAAATTATCAATTATTTCACTTATACATTATTCTTTATCTTTCTCTTACCTTGAAAATATTTATTACCTTCATTTGTTGGAAATTGAACTATTTATGTGCATGGTCTTCTATTATTTATTTGAATAATTGCAAAAATAAAATACACAGATATATTGAATATTATATCTTAAAAAATGGTATTTAGAGGTCAAAATTCAATTTCATGATTAATTTTACACATCAAATAAATATCAATATTATTTTCTTTCAGTAAATTAAAAGAACTTACTTAATGTTTATTTGCCATTGTTCACTTAAATCAAACTATTTATTACTTATTTTTATCAAAAACAATTTCTATAGATTTATACTTTTCTATATAAATAATTAAAATAAGACTAAAAATGTGACCACAAAAACATTATTGGCATATCTAACTTATCTAAAAGCAAAATACTATATAAAATTGAGAAAATTGAGAAGAGAATAAACTTTCAATTTTTTCTTTAAAGTAAATATAATAGAAGTGATTAAAGTGTGAATATAACATATGATTTGAATATACTTGTCTTTCTATTTACAATATTAACTTAATTATCTATTTTATCATGTAAATATTGAAGTCACAATTATTTAACTAAAATAAAATTATAATAATGTTTAAAGACTAAAGTGACATCAAACCCCACAATTCAGGGACTAAAGTGACATCAGGTGACAATGTCGAAGACTAAAGTGACATCAAGTTATAATTTCAAGGACAATATGACATCACGTTAGAATTTCTAGACTAAGCTAAAATCTAGTGACAATTCTAAGGACTAAAATGACATTGTGTTACAATTTCAATGACTAAAGTCACATCAAGTTACAATTTCAGTGAATAAAAATGACATCGTGTTAGAATTTTAGCACAAAAATGACACCGAGTTACAACTTTAGTGACTAAAATGACATCAGGTTACAACTTTAGGTACTAAAATGACATTGTGTAGTTAATTTCAATGACTAAAATCACAAAGTTAAAATTTTAGTGACTAAAATGACATCGTGATTGAATTTCAAGATTTAAATGACATCAAGTTACAATTTTAAGGACTAAAGTAGTATCAAGTTACAACTTCATGGAATAGAATGACAATGTATTATAATTTCAATTACTAAAGTCACATCGAGTTAACCCATATGTCAAGTGTCACCACATGTGCGGCACGTGTAATCCACACGTATGCCACATGCAATATAGCTATTTTCTTAGCACTCCCATGAAAGATAACGGGATTGACTTGGCAAATGAACCAATATTATTGCGTTTATTCCATTTCAGGAAATCTATACTACATAAATTTAAGAACCACCAAATGGAAAGTTTGGACAAGTGTTGCATTTTCACCAATAAGAACTTTTACTATTCAGTTACCAATTTTGGAAAAATTTTCACTATTAATCTATAGTGCATTTCCAATTATACCACTCTTCTAATACAATTTTTCTTTTTATACCGCTCTACTTATACAAATATATATGTCCATGGATCATTGTAAAATAATTGAATTGTTTTAACAATTTATATTTCAAATCTACAATAATATTTGAATTTAAGTGTGATATTAATATAATATATTTAATCATTTTAAAATTTAATAGCAAGAGAAAATCATTTAAAATTCTATATTATTTACAATCTTTAAATTTTCAGTTTTGTTATATTGATTATTTAAATTATATGAAAAAAGTGTTATATTCACCATTATGTTGTAGGGTAAATATGTCACATGTAAATATTTTCTAATCAATTTAAACAAAATTTCCATTAAATTTAAAACTATTTTTTGTCATTAAATATATTAATAATGATATATACTATATGATTTTAATATTTATATAATATTAAAATAGTAAACTTATTTAAAATTGTATAAATATTTATATCATTCATAATTAACATAAAACTCTGACGTATAATAATTTTCACCATATAATATAAAAGATATAATATTTTTAACAACTGAAATAAATGGAAAATATTTATTTTATATATATCTTTAAAACTAAAAAAAACAGATTATTAAACATGTGTACCACTATATATTATATTATTCTTTTCTTTAAAATATATAATGTTTCTATAAATTAAAATATTTTATTTTGATATTTAATTTCATTTTATATTATGTTAATTTTTATATAAATACAACATATAATATCAAATAATACCATTAGAAATCCTTAATGAAATTTTGATTGAAATATATGGATACAAATATCACTCTTTAAGTATTTATTACAACTAATATATTTTTCTATGATTAACTAATATTGCACAATAATGTTAAGGAGAAAAAAAAAACACTTACATCAAAGAACTTAATAGTTAGTACATCTTCTCAAAAGTAGAAGTTAATATTAAATACTTATAACAACTAATCTTACATAAGTGCTACTGTAGTATAAATTGTTTATTAAAAATTAGAATAATAATTTATTATAAGTAATATTTCATTTCAATAATTTGCATATAATTTAATTAATTTTTATATTTTAAATTATTCGAAATATTGTTTGACATTAAAATATTATAAAAATAACATTTTATTTTTATTTGGAATATTATTGTAAAATAATTGAATTATTTTATCAATTCATATTTTAAAATTACAATAATATTTAAATTTATGTGTAATATTAAATTCAATATACTATATTTAATCATTTTAACATATAATAGTTATAGGAAAGTCATTTAAAACTCTATAATATTTACAATATTTAAATTTAGAGTTTTGTTATACTCAATATTTGTTGTGTGGTGAACATGAGGAAAGATATCATAGAATAAATATTTACCACGGTGGTCGCAAATGTTTTCGATGGTGGCACCTGCAAGGACTTTGTTGCTTAAGTCAGTAAAGGCGTAAGAGTGAGTGAGAATGACAGAGAGCATGTGTACCTGATGGGTGTGGAGGCCTTTATATAGAGTGTTCTGGAGAGAAATACTATTAAGGTTGGGTGCCACATGGCAACGTGCGTTTGGGTGTTGCATTACATGTTTTTCTTGCCGTTAAGTGTTTTCCATGCCATGTCGGGATAGGCATAAAACTCTGACCAGGATAAGTAAGACAATATCGTTCGGGATACATGTGGCTATGCTAACCAGGATAGGTGGTGAAGTAAGCTAATTTAGGGCTTAGCATCTGGGTAACCCCCAGAACAGTTGCCCCCAAGCCAGTGATGCTTGGAAGAGGCATTGTCGGCTTAAGAGTTTGGAGCAGCTTCTGAGATGACGTTGCCCCCAAGCCGATAATGTTTTGGTAGACACATTGTAGGCTTAAGGTTATCTGAGGTTGAATGAATTAGCTTGCATCTTTTCATTTTTTTACAAACAGCTTCGCCGCATTTTTGAGAAGATTGAGGCATATTAAATGCAGAATGATTCGAAACCTTGAAATTCACGACCCCTCGAATTCCAAGAGATTTAGGTGGTTACGTGAATTTTTAAATTGGATTTTTAAATTTTTATGGATCTGGGCCTAATAAGGATATGGGCCCATGGATTTTATATTTTTATTTCATCCGTTTGTTTTTACTTTTACTGTTACCTTCGCTTCCTTTCTTCATAAGAACTCTTTATTTGTTTTGCGATTTCTACAATTTCTCTCCGATGAAAGCTTTGGCATTGTTCGTCGACCTTGTTCTATCTTCTAGTACTTGTTTACGCTTCATCTTAAAGTAATACCCCCACTCCCGTCTTTCATCTTTATTGAATCTTTCTTTGCGTTGCATTGTGTGTATACATATTCTTTCCTTCTTTGTTTTGTTTCATTGAAGATGGATTCGTGCAGATACAGTGCTCCATCTTCTGCCTCCGGCTCTCCCCTCGTCTCAATCTGATGACCAACAAAGGTTCTCCGAGAGTTATGGGGGCACTGGAGACCATGTCAATTCTTTGGTTGCTCCTACCATTCCTCGTGAGAGGACAGTCATCCGGGGTAGTGCAAGTAGGTTGAGGAGTATGAGGCAAAGAGATGAGTGCCCAATGATGGTCAATCCCAAAGAACCACCTCCACCAGAAATCGCCATATGCCCAAAAGTTATTGATAAGTGTCGAAGTCATTTGAAGTCGGTAGGGATGTCGTATGGTCCCGACAAAGTCTTAGAGTACGCTAAGGCTTGGGTACAATTCCTTGATTTAATAAGGATTCCTTCTGGTCTAGGGAGCATGTCTAAGGTGGCTTTGTTGGCCGAAAGAGGCATAGAAGTTCCACCTAACTGGGTTACTAAGCCAGCACCATCTAACCTTTCTTCCGGTGTTTTTGATAGGGAGATGGGAAAGATAGTAAGAAACGTGAAAACCACTCTAGAGGCTTACTATGAGGTAGCGAATCTTGATGTAGATTGGGTAAACGAGCAGGTTGCTAGAACTCGATCCTGCTTCAACCAAGAGGCGTTGGATGCATTGTCGAGCTGTCTGAAGTTGAGCTGAGATGACAGTGATATGACATTTGATATAGTGGCACCGGGGAATGATGACAGGATATGTTCTCAAGGACCCAAAGAAAATATGGGGACCCCTTTGGACAATACTGCGGCCGCGACAGTCGGTTATTTATACCATGACTTTCTACCTATGTACTTTGTAACACTCCAATGTTTTCCTTTAATTATTATTATTGTTATTTGTTTGCCTTGTTTTTAATAAAATGGTATTTTGGGAAAAGGAAATATTGGGCTTTTAAAATGGGGTTTTATAATTAGAATGTTTTTAAAAAGTTTTAAAACTCTTGTGTTGGCTTAGTTTTATGAGCCCAAAATTAGCTTTAAGTATCTCTTAGGTTTCTTGAAAACCTAATCCTTTTCCTCATTCTCTCTTGTGCCTCCTTGGAGATATTGTGCTATCAGAGCCTTTGTAGTCAAGAAGTGAGGAATCTTAGGAAGACGCTGTTGCATCGTTCGCATCCTCTTGCCAGACATCGTCTCTTTCAAGGTAAGGGGGAGAGTAAGTTATCTCGCTCATGGGTATGACTTTGGTCGTGGGTAGAGGGGTTGGCCCTAGACCCTAATTGTTTGTGAATTATATGATTGTGTGTGTACAAAGGGGAATGCGATTTTCCCCAAAATCATTGATATGCTTTATGAAAGTTTTATGTTTAATTTATATGGATTATCATGGATTGCCTTTTTAAAATTAGTATCTCGAATCCGCCTAGTAGAGTTAGATAGCCGTTGGGTGACCTTTCTTTGAAAACTAGACTCCACGTTGGCACCAGGCGGGATGCACAATCTGTTGGGCGGGTTGGGTCCTAACGCGGACCCGTTGGGCAAGGTGCACAACCCACTGGGTGGGTTGATTCTGGCACGGACCTGCTAGACTGGATTTACAGCTCGTCAGGCGGATTTGCTGTTGGCACGACGAGTGGATGCGACCTTGGCTATTTCGTTCTTTGTGCCTATGAACTCCCTTTTTTGTAGTTTTTAACTCATGCTTGTTTCTTTTATTCCTTGTTGAGTTTATATTGTGTGACTGTTATTTACTTTGAGAAAACTGAGTGTGATATGAAATTGTGCCAATGTTTCATGATTAAAGCCTGTGAAAAATTGTAAGCAGTGTATGTGATCATGCATCATAACATTTGAGTTATGTGATGAGGAAAGTATGTAGGAATCTGGTTGGTGGAGGCTGTGATGGGTTGTCTAACCCTAGCCTTAGGGGTTATCTCATTGGGAAAACTACAATGGTCCATCTTGATCCCATAGAGCCGGGGCATACTAGCAAAACTGGGTAACCCTGACTAGTCGCCGGGGGCTATCATACTAGTTGAGGGTGCGAGAGCCGAAGGCATCGATACTGATGACGTTTCTTATGGTCGTGCATTTACTCCTAGTCTACTTCCCGACATGTTTAAGATGGTACCACATGTGCATTAGAAATAGAGGCTAGGTATTGCATTACATATGTTTGTGCGTTTTGATTTTTGCAAATTGAGGTTATTTGATTATGTTTGTGATGTGCATGCTACCTATCTCCATTGTCATACTTTGAGCATGATGTGAGATGTATCTCACTCCCTTGTTTTCTGGTGTTTTTTGTCTGTGTCTGTGATACGCAGTTGACGTCCAACAGGACCTTGAGGAGGAGTCTTAGAGTAGAGGCATTGCCTCATTACAGTTTATTTTAAAGCATTTTTGGGTTTTGTCAGCTCTAATAGTAATGTGACATTGGGGCCTTAGTTATTTATTATTTTAGGTTTTGAACTTCAGACCAATAGTTTTACTTTTTAAATTGGTTTATTTTGCAAATACTTGTATAGCCAATTGTGGGTCACCATCTTTTGGTTAATTAGTAAACTACTATCTTATGAAGTTTTAGTAAATGTGAGTTGTACATGTGATGTCCTTTCTCGTGTGAAGAAAGAGATTGTAAATTATCGTTTTATTTCACAAATGAAAAGTATGTTATATTTTCGTAATATTTATTTAATAATTAGCTTTGGGGTAAGGGGTGTCATATACTTAACATTCTTTGAGCACCTCAGTGTTAGGCTTCCTTTCATCGATTTCCAAGTGTCAATTTTGAATTTCCTCAATGTTGCTCCTTCACAACTCCACCCCGATTCCTAGGCCTTCTACATGGCTTTTGAAAATTTATGTAATAGAAAGGGAGTTGTTTGCACTCGTAATCTATTCCTATACTATTGCAGCCTCATTTACTAGTCCTATAAGAAAAAGTATTCTTCTATTTCCTTTTGCGGTGTCAGGGACGAGCATTATTGAGGCATTTCCAGGATTATTATAAAGATTACAAAGACAAATTTTTCTTTCTTCACCCCCGAGTTGAGAGTTGGGAAGCTTTGTTCATTGTTTGCAGGATTGGGGAGAGTGTGAATGAACCCCAGTTTCCCCTGTATTGATCTTATGGCCATTACTACCCAGGGTCAAGTCGGTTTGTGGTTGGAGAGAAAGATCTCATGCCAGACGATATCAAAGCTCAGGATCATTTTTCCAGCTTGGTTAAAGATCTCCAAGGGTAGATTTCTTATAAATGGCTTATCAGGTCTACTCCTATTGAGTACCGAGGTAGTTTTAGTTAACATGTTTGTGCATGCATCATTCGTCATCATCATTTCATATTTTATTGTTTTTTTTATGGACCTTTTTCCTTTTGCAAAGATGGTGAAGTAAAAAATGGCTAATTTCGCCCTAGCCCTTCAACATGATAAGGTGGTAAAGCCGAAGGAGCCACGAAGGGCCAAAGGTAAACAGAAGGCGGCTGCTCCAGAGAAAATGAAGACCCCTACTTCTCTCGTTCTTCCTCCAAGCAAAGGGATAGTAATTTGGGAGATCAATGCCAGGCCTACGTTGGAATTTGCCGAGATCGCAAAGGTTGTGGAGGCTGAGGTTTTTACTACTCCGGCTCTTGAGAAGAGAATTGCAGACGATGGGTTGCAAGGGGACCACCTTCCATGAAACAATGGGTTGCCCCTTCTTCACCTACTCTTGCTGAAAGGGTTGATAAACAAATTCTAGGCGGTCGTGCTTGGTGAAATAAAAGATATGCAAGGTAGGTTAGGCGGATTGGCCTCCCTGTTTCAACACATGTTCCTAGGATATTCTTAGTATGTCCTGATGAAGGAGGCTTACGGTGATAAGTACCCACTAGACTTGTTGATTGAGAAGGATGTAGTGAATAACTGGCTAAAACAGGCTAAGGAAGGTGCGTGCAAAGCAAAAAAAGAGACTGGGAGAAGAATAGCTAAGCTCGAGGAGCAACTGGCAGCGGAGCAGTTTGAAAAGAAATAACGGAAGAAGGTTGAGGCTGATTTACGAGCCAAACTGACTGTTACCGACGCCAAATATGTGGAATTAGAGTTAAACCTGTCCTCCTAGGTCAAGACGTCCAAGGTGAAGGTCGAAGAGCTCGAAAGCAAGGTGAGTGAGCTTGAGGCCGGCTTGGCATACTCCCAAGCAGAATGTTAACAGATGCACCAACTTTGGATAGAATCCGTCCAACTTTCTTTTGAAAACACCATGGAACAAGTTCATTATCTCCTTCAACAAAATTTGAATATTGAATGCGCCAGGATAGATTGTGAAGTCATTGATGGTGTTTGGCATGCAAACGTTGATGGTGAGATGGTCCTGGGGGAACCTACTATTGCCGACATTGGTTCCGACTTGGAGGGAAATGTTGATGAAGAGACTAGAGCCAACTTAGAGCAATCAGTAGTTAGGGTCGATTCTGATCCAAATGTTGAGAGGCAAGATGCTGAAAGGCAACTTGCAGACAGTTTTATATCGACCCCGCAGGTGACGCGACAATCCCTCCTTTAGTTAAGGTTGTGGTTTTAGGTGATGATCTTGACACTGGGATCATTGGTACCACTCACGCCGAAGCTGTCGATGCTGATGCTGCTGATCTTTGTAGGGCCAGGATGTTGGTTTTATTTGTAACCTATTATAGCTTAGGGCTTGTCTTTGAACAATTTGGACAATTTATACTTTCGAATGTCTTGAACAATTCATGTACTTTTTTTTTCACGATTTGAACATAATACATATCCAAATGGCTTGATCTGTTTTAATTTATACCTTCACGCATATTGTAGACATCTAGTAGTTTATCATGCTTTGTCATCGCGTCATCATACCTTGTTGCGAATACTTGTGATTTTGGTTTTGCGTTCTTTTTCGCTCGCCATGACTTTAAGTTTGATTTCTTTGTTCTTTGCCTTCTCGCTTTTGTTTGTCGCCTTTGTCAGTTCGGCAAGCTTTGCTTTACTGCATCTGTCATCTTGGTGAACTTTTGCTTGTTCACCTCAGAACCCAGCTGGATTAAATCTACGTACATGGGGTAATGACCTTCCTGCCTTAATATTCTTTGACCTACACTTTGCTTTTTAGGCCGAAAAAACTCTCATTTTATTCATCACATAGGGCAAAAAATAGTACAAGAGCTACGAATTATAGTATGCAACTCGACCTACCTACACTATGCTCAAGCAAAAGCTACTTTATACTAAA
The DNA here is from genome assembly GCA_004329165.1 of Spatholobus suberectus. Classification (NCBI taxonomy): domain Eukaryota; kingdom Viridiplantae; phylum Streptophyta; class Magnoliopsida; order Fabales; family Fabaceae; genus Spatholobus; species Spatholobus suberectus. The sequence goes on along the minus strand of CM014729.1, from coordinate 53,509,797 downwards.
TAAAAAGGAATCATTTAACCTTCATTACCAAAATACCTTAGCTATAATACCGTTTGAGGTTACTCGCATTCCATGTCTGCAAGATGGTAGTCCCAGGTAGCGTTTCAAGCATGTACGCTCTTGTGCTGGTCTTCAAGGTAACTTAATAGAGGCCTTCCCATTTTTCAGCAAGCTTTCCCTACCTAGCATTCTTCCCTCCAATGTCTGCCCACCTCAACACTAAGTCGTTGAGATTGAAGGTACAGGGAATGACCTTCTTGTTGTATCTTGCTACAACCTATCTTTTTAGAGCGACTTCTGTTATTGCTACAATCCCTCTTCTTTCTTCAGTAACATCCAACTTAGTTCGGAGCAATTTATCGTTATCTTCTAACCTCAGGTTAGCCACTCTCCATGTCGGCTCTCCAATTTCTGTTGGGATCATTGCCTCCATACCATAGGTAAGGCGAAAATGAGACTCCCCAATGGTAGAGTGGGGGGTTGTGCAATACGTCTAGAAGATGTGTGGTAGTTGCTCAACCCAACACCCCTTTACTTTGTCCAAGCGCCTTTTAAGTTCACGAAGAATGACTCGGTTTTCCACCTTTGCTTGCTCGTTTGTCTAGGAGTGTTCAACTGAAGTAAAATGATGCTTTATATTCAACTCAGTTAAGAACTGCTGAAAACTTCTGTTTGTGAATTGCATGCTGTTATCTGACGCTATGACATCTGGTATTCCAAACCTGTAAATAATCTGTCGAAATACAAAATTTTCTACATTCTTGATCATGATGGTGGCCAATGCCTCCGCTTCGATCCACTTAGTGAAGTAATCGATTGCCACAACTAGATACTTCACTTCACCAAGCACCTTTGGGAAGGGGCCAAGTATATCAATTCCCTACCAGAAAAATAGCTGGGGGGGAGTAAGCGTGCTAAAATCTTCAGGGGGAGCGAGATGAATGTTGAAGCATTTTTGACATCTATCACATCTTTTAGTAAACTCCATAACATCATTTTCTAACGTTGGCCAATAATAACCCGCTCTGAGTATTTTCTTAGCCAAGGCTTTGCCTCTTAGGTGCTATCCGTAACATCCTTCATGTATTTTCACCATCACGTACTCAGATTTTGACTTTCTCAAGCATCTGAGTAAAGGTTGGGAAAACCCATGTCGATAAAGCTTGTCATTGACGATATTGAAACGTGCAGCCGACCTTTCTTATCTCCTTACTCTTTCTTATCCTCCGGGGTGATGTGTTCCTTTAAGTACTCAATAATAGGGGTCATCCAACTTGGCTCCGACTCTACTGTCATGATGAGATTAGGCTCGTGGATTGTCTGTTGGATGACTGACCTATTATTGCCGGAAGACTTTGTACTTGCCAGCTTGGACAACATGTCGGCTCTCACATCTTTCTTTCGGGAATATAGACAAAATCTATGTTGTCAAAACTTGTGATAGAGTCTTGACTTTTGATAGATATTTCTGAAACATCAGCTCTTTAGCTTGGTATGTCTCGTTAATCTACGAGATCATTAATTGTGAATCGCTATATACACACAACGAGGTTGCACCTATGTCGAATGCCATGACCAACTCGGTTATACATGCTTTATACTCTACCTTGTTGTTGGAGGTAAGAAATGTGAAAGTTAAAGACTACTCCAACACAACTTCGTTCGCCAATTCCAACAATATACCAGCTTTGCTATCTTTTTCGTTGGATGAGCCATCAACAAAAAGAGTCCAAGTCAAGGCTTTAGAAGTGGGATCTATTGGAGTCAGCTCAGTAATAAAGTCAGCCAGTGCTTGGGCTTTTAGCACTTGCCTCGGTTCATACTAAATCCCATTCTTAGATAATTCGATAGCCCAAGCTGTCATCCTACTAGCTAGCTCAGGTCTATGTAAAATACATTGGATGGGTTGATTCGTCCTCACCACAATCTGATATGACTGAAAATATGGTTTGAGCGGCCTCACTGCCATAACAAGCGCGAAGGCAACCTTTCCTATCTTCAAATATCTCGGTTCAACACCTTGGAGGGCCTTGCTTACAAAATAGATCGGTATTTGTCCTTCTAAAGTCTCCCTTATCATTGCAGCCCTCACATCTTTATCAACAATAGCCAAATACAAGTATAACACTTCACCAAGCTCAAGCTTAGTGAGTAAGGGAGGAGATGACAAAGTTTTTTTCAACTTTCTATATGCAGCCTCACACTCCTCTGTCCATTCGAATGGTTTGCCTTTCTTTAAAAGTTGGAAAAAAGGAAGGGCATTTTGCGTCAATTTAGTTATAAACCTTATCAATGCGACTAAAAGTTCGGTCAATTTCTAGACCTCTTTTACATTTTGAGAGCTTTTCATCTCCAGTATAGTTCGGCATTTTTTCAAGTTTAAATCAATGCTCTTCTCAGATAACATGTACCCCAGAAACTTTCCCACCGAGACTCCAGACATCCATTTATTGGGGTTTAACCTCATGTTGTACTTCGTTAACTGAGCAAAAGTTTCTTCTAAATCTTGAAGGTGCGCTTCGGGAATGGCACTCTTCACGATTATATCGTCGACATATACTTCTAAATTTTGCTCTATTTGCTCCACAAACACCTTATTCATCATCCTCTGGTACATAGCCCCAACGTTGTTCAACCCGAATGACATAACCTTATAACAATAATTGGCCTTCTCAGTCATGAAGGCAGTCTTCTCCTAATCGCCTAGGTAAAGCAAAATTTGGTTATATCTAAAGTAAGCATCCATGAAGGACAGGTAACAATACCTAGAGGAACCATCCACCAATCTGTCAATGTCGGGAAGATGATATGAATCTTTTAAGATCGGTGTAGTCAACACACATCCTCCATTTACTATTCTACTTCTTAACAAGGACCACATTGGCAAGCCAAGTGGTGTATTTCACTTCTCGGATGAACTTGGCATTTAACGACTCGTCAACTTGCCTCTCAATTTCTTGTAAGCATTCTGGGGCCATCTTCCTTCTTCGTTGGCATACCGGATTTATTGAGAAATCTACCTCTAGTCGATGGCAAAAGAAATTAGGGTCTATCCTAGGCACGTTTGTCGGTTTCCAAGCAAACAGCCCAGCATTATTCTTCATAAGAGCTGATAGATCTGCCTTCATCTTCTCATCGAAGTTGGCACCAATTTTCATGACCCGATTGACTTCCTTCCCAACTTGGATCGAGATGCATTCTCCTTCTGGCTCCGAAGGGGTATCCAAGAATTCCATTTTATCTCATCCCGACAATCTAACTTTGTTAATAGTACTTCACCTTTTCCAACGTTGGGTTTATATTCTAACTCAGATTTAGGGCCGACTTTAAGAGACTCTTTATAACATTCTCTTACTTTTTTCTGATCACCTCGCAAAATGACTGCCTCCATGTTGTCGCCCACAAACTTAATTGCCAGATGCCATACCGAGATAATGACTTCCAAAACATTTAGTGTTGGTCTCCCTAGAATGACATTGTAAGAAGATTTAGCATCTACCACAATGAACCGAGTGGTCACAGTCTTTGTGAAAGGTGACTTTTCGAAGGTCACGTGCAACTTTATATATCCAATTGGCGTAATGTGGTACCCCGAGAATCCGATCAGATCTTCGTTCTATGGCATCAACTCGGATTTTGAAATTTTTACCTTCTTAAAAAGCTCATAAAACATAACGTCAGCAGAGCTTCCAATATCCACTAAGAACCTATGAACCTCTTTATTCACCATGAGAGCATTTACCACAAGAGGATCATTGTGGTTTGGTATGATGTCAGCATGGTCAGAATCATCTAATGTTAATGGTGGAGCTCTCTTCTTAGCAAGATTATCTATAGCATGAGTCCCATAAGAGGTTGTCAATACTTCTTTGGCACGTCTTTTTTTTGTATTGTTCGACAGGCTCCACCAGAGAATCTACCTGTTGTGACATAAATGATCTCATGACTCCTCGTAAGGGAATGAGTGAGAGATCTTGTGGGTCGCTAGGATGATGATCGTTGTGGTGACTTTCGTCATATAACCTAAACCTCGGTGTCATCTCGCGATGGCCGAGGTGAGGAATGGCTCCACAGAGGACTATGTCTATGTGGTGATCTCTCCCTCCTCGGGGGAGAACACCCCCTTCTAGGATTCTTGGTTCTCTCCCTTTTCGGTGGTGGGAAATGTCAGAATTTGCCACGGTTGTCTCCACCTTGTTTCACAAAGCGGCTAAGTCTTCCCCTCCTTATTAGTATTTCGATGGCGTCCTTCAGCTGGTAGCATTCATTAGTATCATGCCCTAGCACCCTATGATATTGGCAAAATTTAGACTGATCTCCTCCTTCTCTGTTTCTCAATGGCTTCAGAGGTTTTAACCCTTCTTCAACGAATTCCATGTTGAATACCTCATTTAAGATCCTTCCCCTCGAAGTATTAAACAATGTGTATTTCTCAAACCTTGGTCCTCCTTTATACAAATCCCGATCTTCATGATGCGGCAGTTTGTCGGCTTTTGATGCCAGATTCTTCTTTTGCATTACAATCTCGGTCGTTTTTGCCTTCCTGACCTCAAGTACGTTCTCATAGTTAATATACTTTTCTACCTTCTTTAGGAACTCCTCCATTGATATCGAAGGCATTTTAGCAATTAGTATAAAGAAAGGTGAATCTTCCTTCACCCCATCCCTTACTAGCATTAGGACCACTCTGGCCTATAAGTTCTCGGCTACCCTTGCTTCTTGATTGAATATGCTAATATAATCCTTCAATAGCTTATTCGTGCCTTGGCAAATCCTCTTTAGGTTTGTCTTGGTTTTAGGTTTGGCTTTGCTGGTTGCAAAAGCAGTCCTAAACTTCTCCCCTAGTGTCATCGATGAGTCAATGGATCTCGGCTCCAAAGACTAAAACCATTTCAATGCTATTCCCTTTAGCAAGAGCGGGAACACTCTATATGTTAGTGAGGAAGAAGCTCCTTTATACGACATTTCGAATTCAAACACCGAGATGTGATCATGTGGATTGGTGGATCCATCATATAACTCCAGAGAGGGCGGTTGTAACTACTTCGGAACCTGCAAATTCAAAATTCTTGAAGAAAAAGGAAGGTTGAACGGAATCATCTCATTGTCTTTGTTCACCTTAATAGCCATGTGTGCATCGTGCACCTCATGTGCAACGTAACTTGGTCTTAGAGCTGGTGCTGCTGACCTCTCAATGTGGTCATAGCTATTCTCCATGATTTTCTTATTCTCCCTCTCAGCTCGAAATTTCGCAATGATCCTTTCCTGCTCCTTTAACGTCTCTCTCTGCTGCTGCAATAACGCAGCAAGATCAGCCATAGTGACTGACAGTGTTGGAACACCGTTTGCCTCAGGGATCGCTTCAGGTGTAACAACCCTCTACCGCTACAGTACTACTCACATTCCTCATCATTTAATCATAAGTTTAGACATTAACAAAATCTGATTATATCCCAATTCATAACTAAAAATAATTTATACAAATCCAAAGGCATCTTGTACGATTAAGATTACATACAATAACATAACTTCTTATAGCTGGTCAACTATATAACAATTTTACATCAAAACCAAAACAAAAGGAAGGAGCTTCCAGAAGAGCTCCGCCCAAAAAGGTCTCCAAAAGTCTTCATCTGAGACCCCCCTCCATCAGCTTCGAGAAGCTTGATCTGCAGACACCTCTCTTTTTGCTCCCACGCCAAACGACGTGATCATCACAGGCATGAACCACACATGCAAACAATGCAAGGGTAAGCTTACTTGAAATAATAAAACATATATTTTAAAAGTAAAGTAATAGAAAAATCTCCTCATCCCACATCAATAACCAAATAAAAAAATAGCAACAATATCAACAACAAAGCATTATCCATACCTCTACTACCACTCCAACCATAATAGCAACCATGACAATAACCAACACAACAATGCTACTTCCGCTACCAACAACCATTACAACCACAGCCATAATTACCGAGTAATCACAACAACAACGACAACACAACCATTACCACTAAAGACATCATTAATTATAAACAAAAACCTCATTTATATATATAAGAATTCAAATAAATTTTCATGATATATAGTCACATTCTTACTTAGTGATATCAATGACAATACTAATGCATCATACTTTCAGCCTCTACATATCTAATCCACAAACACAACAGCCTGAGATCCATCATCAGCTACCTTAGTACCCACACAACAACATGAGGTCCATTGTCAGCTACCTCAGTTCTTAATCCACACAATGGCATAAGGTCCATCATCAGCTACCCCAGCCACCTGTCCATACCATGGCATGAGGTCCATCGTCAACTACCTCAGCCGCCAATATATGCATACCAATGCATGTATCACCATGGCATGAAGTCCATTGTCAGCTACCTCAGCCACCAACATATGCATACCAATGCATGTATCACCACAATAGTCACCACGGCATGAGGTCCATCGTCAGCTATGTTAGCCGTCAACATATACATAAATGCATGTGTTTCCATACAACATCAACACAGCCACAACAAATCAACCACAACAATCATCATCAACCCATGTAGGCCCAATCCAACCTCTTGCATGGTCAACAAGTAAGGTATCTCACCATCACAACATATTACAACTAGTGGCGGCTCTACCTGAGCAACCTTCCACTCAATTACCATTTTTCCACATTTTATCAAACCAATTCACAAAAATAATAAGAAAACCAAGAACCAAGTTTGGAAGAATAACAACATGTGGAGGTCCTATCTAAGCAATCTTCCACATCAACACACACCCAACAACAACAATTCAACCAAAATTATTCATCCATATCCACTTGCATATTTATTTATATGTCACACTATCACACCACAATAGCTTGAGGCCCACATAACCTCAGCCAACCACATATTCATTCAAAATATATATATCTTCAGAACAATCAACTCAATCACCATACACCGCAACAATAACAAAGTTCATACTTTCATTTTACATTAACACAAACCTCTTAAACCAAGCACACATGACAAATAGGTCTTTCTTTTAAAGTTAAACATTTTTCCAATATTTCAAAGGATCACACCTAAACATCAAATCCAAGGTAATCAACTACCTTTCACATTCTTACGTAGAGCCAAGTCTCACTCAACTAAAATAACAAAATCACATTTTTTTTTAACAGAATCCCGCCCGGCGGGACATCACTACCGCTCGGCGTTAGACTGCCAGAGACCTATTTTTTGGGTTTCTGGTTGAATGTTGCCTGGCGGGACAAAATCATCGCCCAGCGACGTTCTTCCAGAAGCCATTTCTGGGCTCGGGAAGAACCTCGCCTAGCGGGAGGGGTCGTCGCCCTGCGTCACCTGCGTTGCGAACATGGTATATGGGTGAAATTCTTCAATTCCTTGGCTTTTAATTGCTATACATTCATTCCAAATCAATTCTAACCACTTTTAATGCATTTCTAACTGATTATACGACAATTTTTAGCCATAAACAACCTCAAATTTCAAAATTCCTTTTTGAAACCCATTTTGTATCAAAGTTTCCATACTCAAGATTTCCACCAAAATCAATCCATTCCAAGGCAAGAAATCAACACATCAATGATCGCAAACAAGAAATCAAGCAATAGTAAGCTTCCCTTACCTCAAAAGCTTCCAAACTTGAAATTTGGTCCTTTGAGAAAACTTGTGTCTTGAGCTAAAATCTTCCACAGATTTGTCCCTTCTCTCCCCACAATCACTAAGTCAGGCTTAGAAAGCTTCCAACACACTTATCAACCTCAAATCTATAGAGAGAGATTGAGAGAGAAATGAGGAGAGAGAAACTAAAGAGAGAGAGAAAAAAAAGAAGAGAATGAGGGGTTTCACTCCCCTCCTCCTTTTATATCCGAGCTCCCCGGAATTCTCACACGAACTTTTGGCCCACTGAGGCCCAAATCTCACCCAGCCACTTGCCTTGTCCTAAAACTGATTTAACTCAACTGTTTTCCTCTCAAGAACCCCAAAATCATACTCTCCACACAATCACATTGGCTTAAGTACATATCTCAAGTTTCCTACTTTTAGTTATTAAAATACTTAATCAGGTATTAGGAGAAATGGGGTGTTACATCAGGCATGACAGAAGTGGCTTCGGCATCCCTAGACGATGGTGGCAGAAGCTTCAGTGGCGATGGTATCACAACAGACTTACGATTTCTTGTGCTAACCATCACGAACAAATCTCCAAGCAATGAAGATTATAAGGAGAATTAGAAAACAATTCCCATAGACGACGCCAATATTGTGTGGTGAACATGAGGAAAGATCTCCGATAAGCTACCACTGTGGTCGCAAACATCTTCGGTGGTGGCACCTGCAAAGAGTCCGATGCTTAAGTCAGTAAGGGCATAAGAGTGAGTGAGAATGAGAGAGAGCCTGTGTACCTGATGGGTGTAGGGCCCTTTATATAGAGTGTTTTGGAGGGAAATACAGTTAAGGTTGGGTGCCACGTGGTAGAGTGCATTTGGGTGCTTCATTACAAGTTTTCCCTACCGTTAGGCCTTTTTCATGCCGTGCAAGGTAAGCATAAAACTCTAACTGGGATAAGCAAGGCAATATTGTCCGGGATACATGTGGCTATGCCAACCAGGATAGGCGATGAAGTAAGTCGACTTAGGGCTTAGCATCTAGGTAACCCCCAGAACGATATTTGAATTATATAAAAAAGTTTTATATTCACTATTATGTTTTAGAATGAGTATGCCACACTAAATATTTTATAATTAATTTAAATAAATTCCCATCAAATATGTTTAAACTTTTAAACATAAATGCTAATATTATTGAATTTGATTCATAAATTAAAATGATAGTGAATGACAATTTCAAGAACTAATTTGACCATTTACTATATAAATTACCCCATTTTGTAATTTTCTCCATAAGCTAATTCAATAGCAAATTACAACTAAAAAAAACAAAGAATTTAACCATGAATAAGTTTAAAAAAATAATATAGTGGAGGTACATCTTTATATAAACCAGTCACTTCTAACACAGATTGACATCACACAAAAATCAATAATGTTCATTAAATAGCTCACAAATATTAATAAAAATGTCGTTGCCAAACAAGCCATGCAATAGTTTAAAATATAATAATACACTCTTCATAAAAATATTTATTAAACGATATAATTTATATCTAAATTCAAAAAATTACTATATAATAAACGTATATTCAAAAAACAAAAAATCTCAAACATAACAACGGATCCTATTAAAATAAGTGTATTCTCTATTCAAAAACTCATAGTTACATTTTTTTTTATCTTTTAATTTTGACCCAATTCAATGAAATTTAATGATCTTCCATTATATTGTAAAATACTAAACATCTTAATTAAAACATTGTACAAGACAATCAATTACGTGCAAATTTTATGCGCCAAATGAATATCAGTATTATCTTTCTCATTAAATGGTATCAATTTACTTAACACTGGTTTCCTTGTAATTCCTATTTCCACACTGCAGGTATATCTATCATTGAATTCCTCGGTATCTGTATCTTGCTAACTCATTATTTTTCATGAGTAATGTTAGCGTGTCTACTTAAATATCTATGTTATTTTTCACAACAAACATCTACTTTTTGTTGGAACCAAAGACGTATGAAGCGTCTAGTCCTTCAAATTTTGAAGATAATAAAATTATTAAGTTTTAAGTTTTTATTGTAAAAAATGTTTTCTACAGCGTCCAATGCGTGTTTATATCAATGCATCCAATGTGCCAGTTTTAACAAGTGTCCATTTGACTCGCGCATGATGATCATCCAAACATAAGTCTCTTTAACGACTAAGTGTTTAAAGCTTGTCTAAACTATGCGTTTCTCACATAAATATTTTGAGACTAATGCTTTACCTATTAGAGTGATCTAACATTCAAATATCTAAGCATTAAATGAAAGACAGATACATGTTAGTGTATAAGCATAGTGTTGCAGAAAAAGAAGTCAACTTATCAAGCTGGAAAGCCGAATAAAGAATGTTTAGAAAAGCAATTCTTCAACACAGTTCTGCACCTTCCATTTCAGTGCAAGAACAAAAGTCACTTTTCTAACTCTACTGAAAGCTCGATACATGTAACACCCCAAATTTCAAGTACTAGAAATAAACCATAAGCTAACTCTTAGTAGAACCCTTCCCATATGTTATTAGACAAAAGATGTCTTAAGAGTTCTTGTTATTATTATTATTATTATTATTATTGTGTTGTGTTGTTGTTATTATATTTATTATATTTATTATTATTCTTATTATTATTATTATTTTTAATACCTTAGTATTATAAATTAGTAGGAATATTATCATAGAACGCAAAAGAGCATCTAGGGCTGAATAGGGGACTAAAGCCCACTAAGCCACATACCCACCCACATGTTATAAGAAGGGAATAGAGAAAGAGGGTTAGGTTTAGCCATCACAAAATAGAAAAAGAAAGAAGTTAGAGAGAATGAGGAGAAAAGGGAAGAAGAAAAAGAAGAGAAGAAAGAAGAATAGAAACTGGCGAACCCAAACCCTAGAACTCAGTTTTGCGTGCTCCTAAAGGTGAGTGCTCTCCCCCGTGTCCTTCCTTGTTCTTGTTCCTCTATTTATATTTTCCTTCCTTATACCTAAATTCAGGGATTTGATGGGTTTTGAGGAGATTGTGAGGGAGTAAGGAATTTATAGATTAGATTAAACAATTATCAATGTAGAAGAGTGATTAAGAATCTAGTTATTTATTTGGGAGCATTTAGAAACCAAAGGCAATAGGAAAAACAAATTGAAATTAGTACCTCGGATCTACCCGGCGGGATTAGATAGCCGCTGGGCAACTTTTCTTCAAAAACTGGATTCCGCGTTTGCACTAGGCACGCGGACCCGCTGGGCGGGATGAAACATCCGCTGGGCGGGTTGGATCCTGACGCGAACCTATTGGGCGGGTGCAATACCCGCTGGGCGGGTTGGGTTCTAGCACAGACCCGCTGGGCGGATACGACTTTTGCTATTACGTTCCTTGTGTTTGTGAACTCCTTTTTGGCAGCGTTTAACTCATTGTTATTTGTTTTTTTTATGTCTTGTTGAGTTTATATTGTATGGTTGTTATTTACTTTGAAAAAATGAGTGTGATATGAAATTGTGCCTATGATTCATGATAAAAGTCTATGAAAGCTGTAAGCATTGTATGTGACCATGCATCATAACATTTGAGTTATGTGGAGAGGAAAGTATGTAGGAATCTGGCTGGTGGAGGTCGTGATGGGTTGTTTAACCTTAGCCTCGGGGGTTATCCGGTTGGGAAAACTCCAATGGTCCATGCTGATCCCATGGAGCCGGGGCGTACTGACAAAACTGGGTAACCCTGACTAGTCACCGGGGGATATCATGCTAGTTGAGGGTGTGAAAGCCGAAGGCATCGGTACCAATGACGCTTCTTATGGCCTGCATTTACTCCTAGTCTACTTTCCGAAAAGTTTAGGTTGGTACCACATGTGCATGAGTAGTGGTTTAAGAACATCGCACGCATATGTATCTTGTTGTAGTGTGATATATTGAAGTGTGCTACGTTGTAATTGTGTGAATTCTATGTGACCTTGTTCATAAGCGAATGATGTAATGTGTACACGTGTGAAAATGTGATTGTGTATTGTGATGGATTGTCAAGATTATGTATATGTGCTCATGTTATGCATGTATGTCATGCTTACTTGATGAAACAAATGTGTATGTCTAGTTACTAGGCAAAAGATGTGAAATAAATGTATGCTTGTAATTAAAATTGTGTTTGCTACCTCAAGGATAAGTGAGAGGCTAGGCCCTAGGATAGTGTTGTGAGGGTCCTAGTTGGATGATAATAGTTGTGAATGAGGTAGAGAAAGAGTGAATCCCCACACAGCGTAATAGAAATGTATAAGACAAATAAGAGAGAACAAAATGACGATATTAAGGTGAGTGTTAAAGGATGGTCAAAAGTATTTTAGAATGTCTGTGACCTTAGACTTGACTCATAGAGACCAACCTTAAATATTAAAAGAAAGAAAAGTAAAATCTAAACATGAAGGGTTTAAATACTAAAGAGCATTTTGGGTAAGAAATAATTCTTAGTTTGAGAATGAGATAGTAAACTAATATAACAGTCAGGAGAATAAGAGAGTAGTTAACACAGAAAGTATTGAAGATTAAAAGGTGTAGATTAGACCATAGGTATGACGAATTATGAGAGACCTAGTGAGTTTAAAGCCATAAAAGATAAATGATGAGGGTTGTCCGAATAGAAGAGTGTAACCCAGCCGTAGAGTCCTTAGAGCACTCGCTGAGACATTATGTCTCATTCCTTTAAGTTTCTCCTTTTTCAGGATACAGGTGAAGACATGCATAGATGGAGTTTGGAGTCATGTGCAAGAAAACGTAGTCTAGTTTATATTATGTTTTTGTATTCTTTTTTATATTTTATACGATACCTTCGGGTGATAGATAAGTTATATTTGACATGTATGTTTGTTTTTTATTATATTGTTCGTATATAACATTTAATTATATTTATAAGTAGCATTTGTATGTTGTTTCTACCTTTTTAAGTTTGTTTTTTTTTTGAAATCTAGACCTAGTTACGGTAATGCCCCTTAGGGTGTTACAATACACGCACACATTCCTCTCTTAAAGATTAAAGCTGAATACTTCAACGGCTATTTTCTGAAGACTATATATATCAGCTCAGAAGAGAAGAAGATAGAGCAATAGAAAGAGTACAACAACAAATTCTTGCGCATACTGGACGACGAAATATTTCTTTCAAATTCTTTGTAAAAATACTTGTACTGCACTTGAACTTTCATATCCTCACATTGTGAGTTGAATTCTTTTTTTATCAACTGTTTATGTTGTGAAAGCCTGAAGAGACTCAGTGAAAAAGAATACTTGAGTGGTTAAGTAATTTGGATAAATTACATTGTAAATCCTGAAGAGGCTGAGAAGAATACTTGTGTGTAACCTAAGGTTGGTTAGTTGAACACCTTTAGGACAAAGGGACTGAACGTAACTTAAGCTTGAGTGAACTAGTATAAAAACTCTCTGTGCCTTTGTTTTTCCCTTATCCATATTTTAACTGTTTCTTGAACTCGTTTTTCATTAAGTTAAAAAGTTTTTTAAACGAGTAATTCAACCCCCTCTTCTTGAACGATCCTTGTTCTTTCAATTGGTATCAAAGTTCGGCCTCTTGGGGTTGAGCATCTAACACTGCAGGGTAAAAAGATCTTGAGAACACATAGATAACAAAGGACAAGCTGTCAACAGACCACATCTCTTCAAAGGTCAAAATTATGATTACTGAAAACAAAGAATGATAGCCTTCTTTGATGCATGTCACATCGACATATGGGATATTGTGGAGACAGGTGACTATCTACCTATGGACCAAAACAGAACTGAGTTGCCTAAAGGTCAGTGGAAAGAAGCACATAAATAAAGGTACTTACTTAACTCTAAAGCTTGAAATGCTATTATGTTTGCTTTGTCTGAATTTGAATATGAAAAAGTGCATTGCTTAAGAAGTGCTAAAAAGATGTGGGATACCCTAGCTCTTACATATAAAGGTACTTCACAAGTAAAGAGATATAAGCTAAGCCTGCTTGTAAGACAGTATGAATTATTTACTATGGAAGATAGTGAAACTATTGAACTTATGTTTGGTAGATTTCAAACTATTATAAACAACCTGAGATCCCTAAGTAAAACTTATGACAATTTTGATCATATTGACAAAATTTTGAGAAGTTTGCCTATACAATGGAGACCACAGGTTACAGCTTTGAGAGTGTCCAAGGACTTAACAACTCTTTCCATGGAAGAATTACTTGGAATTCTCACGGTTCACGAGATAGAACTAAAGCAGGATAAAGGACTGAGAAAAGGAAAATCCATTGCTCTTAGTGTCTAGTGAAGCCATCGTCATCCAAAGCTCTAAATGTGAAAGAATCCTCTAAGGAAGCGTCTGAAAAAGATGACTCTAATGAAGACGAGATATCCTTCATATCCAGAAAAATACAAGCTATGTGGAGAAAGAAAGGAGGGTCCAAAGCCAGAAACTTTACCAAAAAGTTTAGTAAGGAACCCAAAGAAAAGAGTCCACCAGTCTGCTTCAAATACAAGAAGCCTGGACACTTCAAAGTTGAATGACCAAGTCTACAGAAGGAGAAGAAGAAAACCTTTCCCAAAAAGAAAAAGAAAGGACTCATGGAATTTAATTTGCTCAAAAAGAACTATGAAGATACTATGAAAGAGAATGAAAAATTAAAGGCAGATAAAACAAAAGATTGTCCAGAAGTGACGCCCCCTAATGAAGCATTAAAACTTCAGAGGTAAGTAACTCACTTAAAGGAAAGTCTATTCAAATTTGTCAAAGGAACTGAAAATTTAAACAAAATCTTGTCTTATAGATGGAGTCCATATGACAAATCTGGATTTGGCTTTGTTAAAGAAACCTCTGGAACAACTAGAGCTATTACTTTTTGTAAAAATTGTGGAAAGAGTGGTCATGAATCATCACAATGCATTCATCATCCAGTTACGAAGGCATCCAGTGCCTTCCAAACTAACAAGAAAGGACCCAAGTCCATTTGGGTACCTAAGTCTATGATTATTCCTATTGCAGATCTACTTGACAATAGAAAGAAAACCCAATCATGGTACCTGGATAGTGGCTACTCACGACATATGACAGGAGAAAAGTATATGTTCCAAAGCCTCCAACAAAAGAATGGTGGATGGGTCACTTTTGAAGGAAATTAGAAGGGGAAGATAAAGGGAATAGGTAAAATTGGTAAGCACCCTTTACCTTCCATTGATAATGTTTTGTATGTTGAAGGACTCAGACACAATTTGCTAGGCATAAGTCAATTATATGACAGTGGACACATTGTCTCCTTTAATAAAGATGAATGTATAGTCAAAAACATGGATGGATCTATTTTATTTTCTACTAAGAGACAAAGCAATTTGTATAAGATTGACTTAAGTGATTTAACAAATCAAAATGTATCTTGTCTAGTGTCCATCAACGAGAATCAATGGATTTGGCACAAGAAACTTGGACATACAAGCTTGAGACTGATCTCCAAGCTAAATAAGCATAACCTTGTAAGGGGACTTCCAAATCTTGTATATAAATCTGTTGTTCTCTGTGATGCGTGTCAAAAAGAGAAACAAGTAAAAAACACTTTTGATTCAAAAAAATTGTTTCCACTACCAGACCTCTTGAACTACTACATATTGATTTGTTTGGACCAACTAGAATGGCCTCACTTGGTGGAAAACGATATGGATTAGTTGTAATAGATGACTATACTAGATGGACATTGGTTATGTTCCTAAGACACAAGGATGAGTCTTTCAAAGTATTTTCTATATTTTGCAAAAGAATTCAAAATGAAAAAGGTGTTTGCATAGCCTCAATCTGAAGTGATCATGGAGGAGAGTTTGAAAACGAAGGTTTTCAAGGGTTTTGTGAGGAATGGAATTCTCCACAATTTCTCTGTACCTCGCAGACCTCAAAATAATGGGGTAGTAGAGAGAAAGAACAGGTCATTGTAAGAAATGGCTAGAACCATGCTTAATAATAATTCTACTCCTAAACACTTATGGGCTAAAGCTGTAAACACATCATGCTATTTACAAAACAAAATATATATTATATCTATTTTGAAGAAGACTCCCTATGAATTGTGGAAAGGACGAAAACCCAACATATCATATCTTCATCCTTTTGGATATCAATGTTTTATTCTAAACACTAAGGACAATCTTGGAAAGTTTAATTCTAAGTGTGATGATGTAATATTGTTAGGCTATTCTAAAATGTCCAAGGCATATAGAGTCTATAACTCTATAACCTTAACAGTTGAAGAAGCCATTCATGTTAAGTTCAATGGCAGTAAGCTTGATAGAGAACTGTCAGAGCTGGATGAATCTTTTGCAAATATGAAGTTGGACGACACTAAGCAACTAGCATCCAGAACTCTCTTAGACGTTCCAAAGGAAGAGCAAAAGGAACAAGTTGGACGATAATGGAAAATGAAGATCTACCATCCAGAAGATCAAATACTAGGAAATGTACTTGATCATGTCAAGACAAGATCAACCTTCAAGGAGCAAGCTCAAACTACCTTAATTTCCTAAATGGAACCAAAGACAATGAACGAAGCTCTTCTGGACAAATGTTGGATTAAAGCCATGAAGGAAGAACTAAGTCAATTCGAAAGAAATGACGTATGGAAGCTAGTTCCTTTACCTAAAGACAAATCAATAATAGGAACAAAATGGGTATTTCGTAACAAACTGGATGAGGCAGGTAATTTAGTAAGAATCAAAGCTAGACTAGTAGCTCAAGGGTATTCTCAGCAAGAAGGTATAGATTTCATTGAAACCTTTGCACCTATAGCTAGACTAGAAGCCATTCGCATTTTACTTTCATTTGCTGCTCATAGTAACATGAAGCTCTATCAAATGGATGTAAAAAGTGCATTTCTTAATGGCATAATAAATGAAGAAGTTTATGTGAAACAACCTCTTAATTTTGAGTGTAATACTTTTCCTAAGCATGTTTTCAAACTCAAAAGGGCTTTATATGGACTCAAGCAAGCACCTAGAGCTTGGTATCAAAAGTTAACCTCTTTTCTTTTAGAAAATGGTTTCACAAGAGGAAAAGTAGATACCACTCTATTTCGCAAAAACATTCACTCACAATTTATTATTGTGCAAATATATGTGGATGATATCATATTTGATGCTACTAACAAAGCTCTATGTAAGGATTTTTCTAAGCTAATGATAACAGAATTTGAGATGACACTAGTGCAAAAAATCGATATTAGAGCAGGATTTTAAAATGATTCACATTCAGCTGATTTAAAAAAAGATGTTATGGCATTTTTGCAATTTTAAACGAAGTTTTTAACTCGGTTGTATTATAATTGACTTAAAAACTAATTTTTAAATCGATTATACATGTAACTGATTTAAAATCTATAATAATTTTAAATCGATTACAATGAAACGATGTAAAAGTTAAGCTTTTTAAATCGACTCCTATTGGAACCAATTTAAAAAGTTGTACTTTTTAAACCGGTTCTAGTGGTTCCACCTGGAACCGGTTTAAAAAGTGCATTATTTTTAAATTTTTACACATATACGAGTTGTCTCCGTCGTTTTATTGTTTTGCGCGTCGACACTCGCTCTTCCTCCCTCCCTCCCTCCTTCACTCCAAACTCAAGTGGCGCTCTCCCTCCCTCCATTTGTGTTCAAGTACGGCCTCCCTCCATCCATTTATGTTCAAGTGGCACTCTCCCTCCCTCCATTGTGGTCGCATCCCGTTCTCACTCCCTCCATTGTGTTCGCGTCATGCTCTCCCTCCCTCCATTGTGTTCACATCTTGCTCCCAAACTCCATTGAAGTTCAAAATCTGCATTGCATTGGGGTGGTTAGGGCTTGCGCGCTTCACCTTCACCTCCATTCAACACCAACAAGTTTAGCATTACATAGGTGCGAGCTCCATTTTTGCAAGTTTTGTTCATGCATGTGCTGTCATTATTATGGTTTTGCAATTGAATTTTCTTGCTATGGGAAATTAATTGGTAGAGGCTATACTTGAATATATATGTTGATGAATAGAAGATAAATTAGTTGATTTTACATGTATGGATTTATGAATCTTTAAGTAAAAAGCTAAAAGTATTATTTAAGTTAGTCATAACTTATATGAATATATGTTAAGGATTTTAATTATTGAGAATTGAATGACATAAGCTATACAATCAATTGAAGTCAATTATTTTGGTTAGTACTTAAGTTGATGTTGCTTAATAATGAGAAAGGATAAAAATTTGAAATTAATTTAAAGATATTTAAGGAATTAATTGTCATAAAATATATTATATTTTGTTTAAAATGTATGATGGTTATAGAGTTGGTGGATTACAAGAATGAAAGAACTAGCCTTAGGGTAGATTTGGAACTTTGTTAGGAAATTAAAAGACAAGAAATAAGTGGACTTTTGTGGGAGAGTACATTGTTAAGATAAAGTGAGCAAAGAGGGAGAATTAGTTTAAGAGTGAATTAGTATAAGAATCTAAAATTGAATAATTTAAGTACTAAAGTTTAAGACATTAAGAAATTTAAATGTAATAATATTGGCCATGAGAGCTGATATGAGAGTTGTTGTGGATTAGATTGTCTGATTGGTTAACCTTTGGTATTATGATTGAACACATCTTAACAGGTATTTGGGAAAGTACCAAAATACAAAAGAAACTTTGTCAAAAATTTTATATAAATTATATTCATTATGTTCTGTGTTTAATTTTGTTGTTTTTTATTAAATTTATGCATTACAAGCGAACCTTAATTTCCTGTTTGAGATTCAATACAATGTTTAAAGTACTAATTATTGTATTGAATCTTGAATTGTTCGGTTGGACAGTTTGGAACGATTCATTTTTTATACTTGATTAATACATGGTTGTTAAGTCTCATATTAAATTTGATTAAATTTCGGTTTGGTGCATTTCGTATTGTGTCTCCGGGTGCATACTTGATTGTGGTAAACTTGATGTCACTACTTTCACTTCGTGTACTTGGAGAACAATGCGAAATGCTGCTGAAATTTTGTCAAATTTAAGACATGAGACTAAACCTATACGTATTAATCAAGTTTAAGAAAATGTCTTTTTGAATAGGATAGGGCCACACCTTGTATACAAAAGTGAGATTTATATGCATTAAGATATGGTTTGTGGATCACAGTACGAAGTTATGGATCGTAGTTGGATTAATTCTAGACACACAACTGATGAGTATTAGAATGGAGTGGAAGAGTTTATCCAATTTGAGGAAAGAAATCTTCCTGATAGTGGTGGGTTCTTCTATTGTCCCTGTGTTAATTGTTTGAATGAGAGACGACCACAAATTGAGCAAATACGGGAGCATGTTCTTTGTGATGGGTTTTACAAGGGTTATACAACATGGACATGGCATGGTGAATTGTTAGACATGCCGAGTATGTCTTAAATAGAGCAAGATGATGTACCTATGGATGATCGACTAGAGGACATGATTCGTGATATTGGACCAAAGTCTTTTTAGCGAGCTCATGTGTACAACACTTTGTGTATTGATGTGGATAAGCCTCTATATTCGGGGTGCACTAAATTCACACGGTTATCAACAGTTTTAAGATTGATGAATGTTAAGGCAAGAAATGGATGGAGTGATAAAAGTTTCACCAAACTACTTGAGTTGTTAAACGAAATGCTTCCAGAAGATAACACGTTGTCGAGACGTAACTATGAGGCAAACAAAGTGTTGTGTCCGATGGGATTGGAATACAAAAAAATACATGCATGCCTTAATGATTGCATATTGTATAGAGAAGAGTTTGAA
Source organism: Spatholobus suberectus (assembly GCA_004329165.1). Lineage (NCBI taxonomy): Eukaryota > Viridiplantae > Streptophyta > Magnoliopsida > Fabales > Fabaceae > Spatholobus > Spatholobus suberectus. The sequence continues at coordinate 53,490,341 of CM014729.1, read as the reverse complement.
GAGTTGCACAAGTGTCCCAAGTGTGGGGTATCACGATATAAAGTGAAGGATGATGATTGTAATAGTGATGAGAGCAAAAAAGGGGGTCCCCCTGCAAAGGTGTTGTGGTATCTTCCAATAATTCCAAGGTTTAAGCGATTATTTGCTAATGCAAAAAACATAAAGAACCTTACGTGGCATGCAGATGGGAGAAAATGTGATGGACAGCTTTGCCATCCTACTAATTCTCCACAATGGAAGAAAATTGATCATTTGTTTCCAATCTTTAGGAGTGAGGCAAGAAACCTTAGGCTTGGACTTGCTACGGATAGAATGAATCCTTATGGTAACTTATCTAGTAAGCACAGTTCATGGCTTGTTCTCCTAATTATTTACAATCTATCTCCTTGGTTGTGCATGAAGCGGAAATATGTTATGTTATCTATGATGATTGCGGGCCTAAGACAGTTAAGAAATGACATAGATGTCTACTTACGTCCCTTCATTGAAGATTTGATAATGCTGTGGGATGAAGGTGTTAATGTGTATGAGTGTTGGACTGGATACGATATCAACAAGTTTTGTTTCCATACAAAGTCATTGGATGAGAAAAGTATCGTGCAAAACAGTAGGGTTATAGTTGTGGCTGAGTCCATGCACTTTTCTAGTTCAAAGGATAAAAATCCTGTTATGGCATCCATGTGTTACTTTGGAGTTATTGAAGACATATGGGAGGTTGACTACACAAAATTTAGAGTGCTTGTTTTTAAATGTAAGTGGGTTGACAGTTACACCGGTGTGCAAACCGATGAATTAGGGTTCACATTGGTAGATCTTAGCAAGATAAGTTATAAGGAAGAGCCTTTCATTATAGCCTACTAAGCAAAACAAGTTTTTTATGTTAGTGATCCTTCTAACAAGAGATGGTCAGTGGTTCTGTAAGGAAGAAGCGTGCATGCTAGTGATGAAAAAGAAGATTCAAATGTCAATCTTATTGAGATTCCTTCTTTCTCAACACAAATGCCCACTTTTAATGATGAGAATGAAACGGATGATGCACATGCCACACGTGATGATCATCATGAAGGAATATGGTAAAACATACATACTTGACAGCGTTAGTTACTAACTTATATTTATCTTATTGTTTATTCTTGTTTTTGTTATTTTGTTATTTTTTTTATTTCATTTCAATCGTAATGTTTATCTTTCAAAGTGATTTGTTTTGTGAATGTTGATACTGATATACATTTCTTTTTTTTTCATTTGTAAATAGGCTCATCGATGATTCTTCTAGTAACCCATCTGATGAGTCTACAAAAAAAAAGGGTACGCAAGGGACACAATTAAAGAAGTTGACTCTCAACTGGGTTGGTGACCATCTAATACCAATTTAGTTTGACATGACTAGTAGGGCACCTGAAGGGGAAAATGCCACAAAATTCATTAGTTTTGTGGGCGTCCTTGCTCGAAGCAAGGTTTCTATCCTTTATGAGGATTGGGACCATGTAGAGGAGAGCGTGAAGAATCAAATTTGGCAAACCATCACGGTATTTTACTTTTATAGTCTCAAACATAAATATTGTATTTCACCATATTATAGTCGTACAATGACTTTTCAATTTTATTTTGTAGCTCACTTATGATGTTCCACATAATGCCATATTGAAAAGAAAATTGCTAACACTTGCGGTTGAGCGTTGGAGGGCATTTAAGACACAGCTCACCATGAGATACATATATGGAAAATTAAAAGACACTTCTCCTTGTGAGAAGTATGCATTTTTAGATGAGGAGAGGTGGGCAAAATTTGTTGAAAGCCGAGAGGATCCTACCTTCCAGTTTTAGTTGGAAACATATTTTTTTAATAATACAACAACATTTGATTAATTTTTATTGAATTTAATAGTGTGTTATTGTTCACAGGAGAAGAGAAAAAAGGGACAGATGATTGCATCAAAGAATGTCCAACCCCACAGATTATCTTGTGGGGGGTATAAGTTGCTCGAGTAGAAAATAATGGCTGAGAAGGCGAGGCAACGTGAAGTAGAAGCCTCGACATTTGGATTTGTTGGAGATATTGCTCCTCCATTGCTACTACAACACTGGGATAAATGGAAGGTGGCTCGCACACTACAATCAAGTGGATATACATCAGAGGAGACATGCATCGTTGCAGAAAAGATTGTACGTAATTTTTGACTTCAAGTACTAATTGTAACTTGCTACGTTATACTTCTTACTCATTTATTTAATTATATATTGTAGGATTCTCTTATTAAGCAGAGGTCACAGGGAACATTTGTTTCTCATGGACGTGAAGGTATATTAACTGCTATTATTGGGAAACTAGAACACCCTGGTCGAGTTCGTGCTGCTGGACGAGGCGTTGGCATTCGTGATTATTATGGAGCACCTTCATGTAGTGGGCCCACCTTAGGGATTGTCATAAGGAAAGAGATGGAGCGAATCAGACAAGAGATTAGAAATGAGCTTAAAGAGTAGTTGAGATGGGAGATTAAAGAGGAGTTGGCATCTTTGGGTATTTCACAGCAGAATACAAATGTTCAGCCAAAACAAGCTCTTACTCCTGTACGTGTCAGCACGATGGGAAGTTATGTTGTCGTTGATCCTTCAGGGGAAGAGACTAACACTGATATCGTTGAGAGTGTGAGTTATATATTGATGGAGAACCTGTTCGTTTAGTGGCCTATGGAAGAGTATATAATTTGGGGCCTACCATACACCACAGGACCATTGAGGATGATATGGCAAGGGTGGTAGTTGAACAAATTTGGGATGCATATGCTTAAGTCCCTGTGCCCACCGAGGAGGTTCAGACTATGGGGCAAGCTCCTAAACAGTTTATTTAGTGGCCAAAATGACTTATAAAGGTTACATTAGCTAAGGTATATTCAAATTTCATCTTAAGTTATTTTTTTCTCTAATTACAATTTGAAATTACTAGATTGTATTTTATAACATTATTTTATATTTATTTTTTTAGGATGGTCAACCATCAAAGAAAGATGTTCCACCTAAAAATTCGGAACCTTAAGTTGATCCAATGACATGCCTATGGCAGGTGGCATCTAGTATGGGGATAGATGTAGTACAAATAGATTGGGAACCCACATTCCTTGGTAGACCCAATCAACTTAACCTATGTATCACCCAAAAGGATGTCTTGGAAATATGCACTGGCAATGACATGCTGAATATCTCAATTCTATAATTATGGTTGTTGTAAGTTTAATATTTTTGGAAATCTCTTAAATAAGCATCTCTTTTATTATAATTAACACTTATTTGAATATTTTAGGTATCTGGATTGCCTTTGTCTCTCAAAGGGTCGGGACAATGTTTATGGATTTATTGACCCATTCCCTATTTAGAAAATAGGGAATAAGGATGAAGATTCTCAGGCCTACATTCAAAATTGGATATTTAATGGGTAAAAACAGTGTTACCTAGTACCATACTTGCATTGGCAAGCACTTGTATATATTTCTCACCCAAATGATTTTAAATGATATTTAAATGTCGTCACTTATATTCTTTTTCAAATGTAGCTCGCATTGGCAATTGCTAATTATTTGTCCTAGGGACAATGTTGTAGCCTTGTTGTGTTCGTTGTAACGACCCACTGTCGCCACAGTACTACAAACAACCTTGCTAAAAAATACACCTTATCCACATATCAGGTGAATAAAATCAAATCATAACATATCTGTATATAAGTCATACACATCAACTGAGAGATCCACCTATCTCTCCCATCATCATCATGCATACACAACTATGGGATAACACTAGCCCATATCAAACATATCAAAATATACATCGCCAGGGAAGATGGATACAAAAACTCACTCCCTATAGCTAGTCACTCTATACAATCCCATCAAAAGAATATAATACAAAACAACATATCCAAAAAGAAACAAAAAGAGCTATAGAAAGCTCCACCCAAAAAGGGCCTCCAAAAGTCTCTATTTGAGACCTCCTCCATCAGCTCTGAAACGCTGGATTTGTAGACGTCTCTCCCTCTGCTCCCACGCCAAAATGACGTGATCATCACAGTCACAGCAACACAACAACAGCAACAAGACATCCAACCAACAACAATACAAGGCAAAGGTAAGCTTACGAAACAAGGATCAACATATAATATTTAATCTAACATAATCAAAATCATTATTTACATCAATATGTAAACCAAATCATCAAATAAATGGGTCTGCATACATTACAGTATATCACGCACAACATCACATACTATGTTGTCAACCCCATATGTCAATATATGAATGACACGACTCTCGAGAGATTTTCTACATTTCGGGCGATCAGCTAGGTCTTATCCCCTACCATGGCCATCTAGCACCATTCAGGGAATGCCAAAACTATGATCAGTTGGATAAGCTTATTGTTGTCAGGATAAGTGTATGTGGGTGGTGGTATACCGCAACACAAGGCTTGCACTGCCTTGGCCCCTTGCGGGATTTACCCATCCACTCATCCCCTAGGTCCATCTTTAAGACCCCACTTCTTATCCAGGCACTAGGTTGGAGGCCTATCTGAGTATCAACTCTAGTCACCATCCACCTTACATGCCTGCCCGTACACGGCTTGAGGCCCACACAACCTCAGCCAACAACATATGCATGCCAATGCATGTGTCACCACAAAACCAACTTTACCAAACAATCATTATACTATATATATGTATCAACATATCAACACAACCATCAACTCAACCACAACAGTCATTATATCATATATATGTATCAACATAACACCACGTGGCCTACTCAGCACCACCTGTGGTCCAACAGTCATCATCAACCCCATGCACGCCCTATTCGGCCTCTTGCATGGTCAACAGGTAAGGCTCTATCCAAGCAGCCCACCTTATGAGAAACCTCATACAATAATATCATACACATCAAGTGGAGGTCTTATCTAAGCAACCTTCTACTTCACAACCAAATCCAACAATCAACTATAATTACAAAATCAAAACCTTCTTTGAAAACCATTTGGAAGATTAGCAAATCTTGAAATTTATAAAATTTCACAATTTGAGATGAATCTGAAATAACAGATTCACTTCTAGAATAATAGATTATGTACTATAGCAACATATTTCATTTTTTTTTAACAGTAAATAATCGATTATCCAACTGCATAATCGATTATTTTTGAAACCAAATCACGAAAACAGTTTTTTTTAACAGTAGATAATCGATTATCCAATGGCATAATCGATTATTTCCGAAGCAAATCACGAAAATAGTTTCTGAAACTTCAGATAATTGATTATGTGACTCCCATAATCAATTATCTTCGACGATTTAAAAAAAAACGCGATTTTCTACAGAGAAATTCAAACTTTTCAACCAAATAACATAGATTTTCAAATCAATGGTGTTCCAACAACTTCAATCCACCTTAACCAAGTTGATACAAATCAAATCATACAATCAATTCAACATTTCATCACAAAATCATCAATTTCTCATCCAAATCTCAAAATTTCTCCTTCAAAACCCATTTTCACCCAAATCCAACAAAATAACAACATCCACAGAGATTCAACTGATTGTAAGGCAAGAAATCAGCATACCAACAGTTATTAACACAAAACAACCGATTTGTAAGCTTCCCTTACTTCTAAAAGTCTCCGAATCCGGATTTAGGTTCCTTGAGAATCCAATGTTCTTGAGCCAAAATCTAGCTAGGATCAGTCCTTTCCTTACCACAACTGCTAAATCAAGCTTAAACCTCGTTTATACTCCCACAAACTCAACAATTTCTAGAGAGAGATTGAGAGAGAATTGAAGATAGAGAAAGCGTAGAGAGAGAAAGAATGAGAGAATGAAGGGGAAATCCCCCTTTCCTTCCTTATATAGTCGATCTCCCTAGAGCTCTCACATGGACTTTTGCCCAACTGAGGCCCAAACCTCACCAAGTCACTTTCCTTATCTCAAAACTGGTCTAACTTAATTGTTTTCTCTCAAAAGTCCAACATCACACTCACAACATACCCACATTGGCTCAAGCAAATATCTCAAGTTTCCTAAATTTAAATCCGAATTTCAAACAAACAACATCAAACCATCACTACATACAACATACCATGCATAACAACAATTCATTTATTTCTTTTAATCACCTAGATTACATATCAAATTTCCACTTTTTAGTTATTAAACCACTTAATCATGCATAAAGAAAAACACGATGTTACATTTGTTGCACAAAAAGCCCAACAAAGAATTGAAACAACTAATAGAAAGGTAAGTTTAAATTTATAATATATTCCTTCGTCCTCTGAATTATAATTTTGAAATATAACATACTTTGCATATCCATTTTTCAATTAGAGTTATGATCGGATATCAAACATTAGTGGGTAGGCACGTGTCATTAAGAAGGAAACCTAGTTGGTTTTTTCCCTATGTAAGTGATTTATAGCTGCATATTCCTACAACTCATTTTTAAAAACAATTTTCTCATTGGTAGGCTAACAAACAAGGAGGGAGCTATAAGCGTGGATATTATGTAATGAAACATATGTTGACCATAGTTTCAGCAGATATTGTGGATTCATGGGTTACATAGCGGGCAATGTAGTCGGCCGATGTAAGTACAGAGTCTAGTTTTCGAAAAAAAGCTGCCCAATGGGTTTCCAATCCTGCCAGGCAGGTCCAAGCTTCAAATTCTAATTTTATTTTAATTCTCAATGGGCCTAGGTTGTGCGACACGAACCGGGTTAAACTTTCTTCTTTGAACTTCTAAAGATGCATTACAAATAGCAAGGAGCAAAGCACAATGGGGGAGCTTATCTTATCTCTATTCTATGTTTTTCTCTTCATTTTTTGTTTTTCCTTTTTTTCTTTGGCTTTTGGAGAAGGATTATCTAGAACAATTGGATACTGAGAGCCAAAGATCAAAGGAAACCCTTTTCTTGTAAAAGATTTCTTCTTCTCTTTTTCTTATGCATTTCTCTAGGATTATGATCTCTTTGTTTACCATGAGCAGTTAAACTTTTATTAGGGTTGTGGTGTACTTTGTGCTTGAAACTCCTGAATGTTTAATTTTAATTGAACTCTTGTTCTTATTTAGTCAATTAGATTGCTCTACTATTTTTATTTTCTTACTTGCAATTGATCGTCCCTTGTATGCTTTGAATTAATTAATTGAACGACGGCCGTATTGTAATTAATTGGTAGACGTGTAGGGTAATCAAATTAGGTTTTGTCGTATGATCAACCTTCATTCCTAATTTCCAATTAGATTAAGTAATTAATTAATCACCTCCTTTGTTCTTCATGCCTTCCTAGGGTTTTAATATCTCGTATGATCAATAGGGAAATTAACTTAGAAAGAACTATTGTAATTCATGATGAACAATTGACAATAAAATGCATAGGGGAATATTGGTAACTGACGAATAGTACAAGGTTCAATTAGAATTAGATGTGAAGGAACTTAAGAGCACGAAGGAAACCACAACCCTAAGCCTATCTTCCTCTAAATTTTTCTCTATTTGCCATTTCTTGTTTTACAATCTCTGGTGCATGCTTTTTATTATTGAATTAATCTATTACCCATTTCATTTCACCTAAACAATATATAATCTCTAAAAACTAGTAATCGCTACGTAGTCCTTTGGGTTCGATATTGGGACTCACGTCCTATTGTTACTATTGCAATAAGGGTACGCTTGCCCTTAAGCGTATTTTTGGCGCATCACTTGGCATACACAGAGAAAATCACTTGCAAAAGAGAAGAGCCTATGGAGTCTGAAAAGAAAATAAATAAAAGAAAAGAAAAACAAGAAATTGAGGGGGGAGATTTGTCTAATTCTATTAAAAAGCGAAAATCACCAAGCCAAGAGACACAATTCCCAACAACAGTGCCAAAAACTTGATACTTTACTGCAAGTGTATGGTATCGTCCTGGTAATAAATATCGTTCTCTCCACGGGGACTGTGTGTTTGACTTTGTAATTATTTCAATTTAATATAAATTAAACAAAGGGAATTGAGTTTGGGAATTAGGTTTAAGAGCAAAAGAGTTAGAAATTCAATCAAACAAGCAAATAAAATTGATATTAATTCAATAAAAGAAAACTTCAAGGATCGAGATTCACCCTATGACGCTTACTAAATTAATTTCCTTACCCTGTGCTCCTACTTGTTCTTCTTGAGAGTGAATTAACTTAAGGTACCCTCCATCCCCTTTCAAGGTACAGAGGGGTGTCTAATCAAATTAGCCCTCTACTTTTGTGGTGGTTGTGTTTAATTAGACCCAATGAGCTCTTTGTCAATTCAATTAATCCCCAAAGGTTTCACCTAATTCATGGTTTAGACCTAGGTTTCTTTCCTATAGTTTTAGTATTTAAGTTCACCTTTCAATACTTCCCAAAATCCCTAAAGTTATGTAAAACATGGCCAATTTATTTCGCATAAAGAAGATCAATAAAGAAGAAATCAAGATAGAACAAGAATAACACAAGGATAAAAGAAATTACATCATTAAATGTTCATAGGACTACGCCTAATCCTAAAATAAAAATGACTGCTCATACAATCATAGAAAACAAACAAGAAAGAAAGAAAAGCATTCAAACCGAAAGAGAAAGAGAAGAAGATCGTAATCCAAATCTCTCGCTCTAAGCAGTAAAGAACGCAAGGTTCAGACCCTTATTCCTAAGCCTAAGAAGTCTATCTATGTCTCATGTTACAAAAGGGTCCAAGCCCAAAGCAAAAAAGAAATAGGAAAATTAAAAAAAAAAATTGCGTTAGTAGCGCGCCACAAGCATGGCATTTACCACAAGTAGCTCGTGGTTCTTTCTGGTGGGGGATTCACACTTTTCTTCATTATTTTCTTCAAGTACGGATACTAGTGATCCCTTCCTTACTTGCATAAAGTTTGAGCAAACTCCCCAATGCTCTTCCTTGACTTTAAAACACTCCAAGTCTCCAAAGCTAAACCCATTACGCTAAACTTCCCCTGAAATTCACAAACAAAACACAAAAACACCTAAAGAGTTCCAAGCAAATAGTTTAAGGAAATTAAGGCTAAAACTATGCTTAATGAGCTAAAATGCATGCAGACCTACATGGATTAAGATGCAAATTATAGTGTAAAATGCTATACATCAGAGATGTAGGACACCCTTATGTTGGTTAGAACCTAGTGAGAACCTTTTGTTAGGACTTAAGGTAGTGTAGTCGACTACTGAGAACGTTAGGATGATCCAAGATAAGATGAAGATAGCTCAGAATAGGTAGAAGAGTTACCATCATAAGAGAAGGAAGGCTCTTGAATTTCATGAGGGTGATCATGTGTTCTTAAAAGTCATTACGTGGACTGGGGTTGTTCAGGTGTTGAAGTCTAGTAAACTTTGCATTTCATTGGTCCCTTCCAAATCCTAAAGAGAGTCGGCGAAGTTGCTTATCAAATTGCTTTACCCTATCTTTTTCAAACCTTTATAGTATCTAACATGTTTCGCAACTCAGAAAATATGTCCATGATCTATCACATGTAATTGCGTTGGACAATATCCAAGTGAAGGATAACCTAACTTTTGAGACTTTATCTTTACAAATGGAGAACTGAAAGTTGAAACAGCTAATGTAACACCCTGTTTTTCTAATGTATGGTTTAGTGTTTTAATAATTAGAAAGTGGAAATTAATATGTGATCTTGGTGCTTAAAACCAATAAATGAGCTATTGTTGAATGTCGTTGATTGTTGTTCCGTGGTTTTGGTTTTATGTTGTTGTCTTAGAATTCCTGTTTAAGGAGCTGAGAAAATGTGCTTGAGCTAAATTGAGAGTATTGTTGGTGTTTGTTTGAGTTGTTGAGGGGAAAACAGTTGAGTTGAGCTAGTTGTGGGGCATGGGTGGGGCATGGGGAACGAATAGTCAGACCATAGGCTTTAGTGGGCCCGAAGCCTTGTAAGGCCCAGGGAGGTTTTAAGTCAAAAAAACCCTTTTCCCTCTCATTTTCTCACTTAGCCAAGACTAAACTCTCCCCAAACTCTCTTATTCCCTCAAATCTTTCTCAAGCCCACCAAGAGTGTAGCAAGATTCCAAGCCTTGATTTGGTGTCCTTGTGTTGAAGAGGGTAGATTTCTCAGTGGTTTGGCTCAAGAGCTTGTGTCTCCACATTCTCCTCTTTCCTGCAAATTTCGGATTCGGAACTCCTAGAAGTAAGGGAAGCTTACTTTTGTTGAATATGTGTCGTATGCACGTGGTAGTGTAGGTATGTTGCTGTGGTTTGTGTTAGAAAGCATGATTTGGGTGAGTTTTGGTTGAAATGTGTTGGAAATGGGTTTCCTTAATTTCGTGGTCAATTTGTATTGAAATTTTGTATGGATTGTCATTTGTGTTGAGTATGTGGTTGTGGAATATTGAACGGTCACATTCAACCTCTGTGGAGTCGATTTAGGGCATAAGTGAATAGAAAGTCTTGATTTTTGGGGTTTTTTGAAGAGAGTTCTATTACTGCTATCTGGTGTTCACTGAGCAACCCCTCACGTCGCTAAGCGAGTGTTTTTGAAATCTTAGAAATGGCTATAATGCAGGAGGAATTCGCAAAGCGAAATTTTATTCGCTAAGCGAGTGTTCACGGAAAATCTAGAAATTTTCCAAAAGAGTGCTCGTTGAGCGAGTGCATGGCTTGTTGAGCGAATGAGGGTTATCCGAGAAGGTTTGGAAGCTATTCGCTAAGCGAGTATCTAACTCGCTAAGCGAATTGAGGCTTTGGAGAATCGTTGCTTTATGTTGCGAGGGGTTTGCTAAGTAAACACTATGTTCGCTAAGCGAGGAGCGTGGACAGATATTGGCTGCTCTCTAAAGTGGCCCTTCGTTGGGCGAGTAGACTATTTGCTGAGCAAAATGTGGTCGATAGAAATTTGGAGAAAAGTCCCTAGAACGAATTCGCTGAGTGACTCCAGTTGTCGCTGAGCGAAACTCATGGTCGCTGAGCGAAAAACCTTTGCAAGGGAAGTTGGTCCTTTGTAAGGAATGCAGTGTTCTATTTTTGATCAAATGTTGAAATGTAGTTGTGTAAATTATGGTTGAGAAGGACTCTTAGCATGAGTCTAAAGTTGAGAATGTAGGAGGAGTGGTAGGTTGCTTGGATCGGACCTCCACTTGTCATAAGTGTTATTGTCGTTTGAGTCTTACTCATTGGATGTGGGCTGCTTGGATAAGGTCCTAGAGTGGCTGGTTGCTTGGATAGGCCTCCACTGGTTGTGAATGAGTTGTTGTGTGAGATTTCTCACGAGGTGAGCTACTTGGATAGGGCCTTACCTGTTGACTATGTTTGGGGCTTGATTGGGCTTGCATAGTGTTTGCGGAGGCTGTTTGTCCACGTGAGGTAGTTAACAACGGACCTCATGCCATGAGTTGTATTGATATACATATATATATGTATGTATATATGTATGTATATATATGTATGTATATATATATATGTATATATATATATATTTATATGTTGATTGGTTGTGGTTGAGTAGATGTAGTGTGTGATACATGCATTTATGCATAAGTTGGCAGCTGAGGTAGCTAACGATGGACCTCATGCCGTGGTGTGGGTAGGCATGTAAGTTGGAGGGTTGACCAGAGTTGTAGCTCAGACGAGCCTCCAACCTAGTGTTGGATGAGACATGGGGCAGTTGACAATGGGCCTTCGGGGATGAGTGGATGGGCAATTCCGCAAGAGGTCAAGGCGGTGTAGGCCTTGTGCCACGGTACATACACTTATCCTGACAAACCACTAAGCTTATCCGTAAATCAAAGTTGGCAATCCCTTGGATAGGCCACGGAAGAGGGTGAGACCTGGCTGATCGTTCGAGATGTTATAAATCTCTCGAGAGTCGTGTCATCATGCATTGACATAGTTGTGGTGAAATTGTTGTGATATGAGGTGCACATTTGAGAATGCTAGCCATGTGAATTTATGATGTATATATATATATATATATATATATATATACATATATATATATACACATATGTGAGTGTGAATGTTGAAAATTGTTGTTGGATTTTAGTAATCATATACTATATCATTGTTTTAGTAAGCTTACCCTTGCCTTGTGTTTCTGTTGTGGTTTCTCGGTTGCAGTTGTATGTTAGTGTGACTGTGATAATCACATCTTTTGGCGTGGAAGCAGATGGCAGTGCTTCAATGGACTCGGCTTCTCAGAGCTAAAGATGGAGCGGCAGATTGGAGAGGCATGGCTTGAGGAGTCAAGCTTTTTTCTATTTTGTGGTGTATTTAGTTTCTTTCTTTTGATGGGGTTGTATAGTGTGACCAGCCATAGGGAGTGCGTTTTGTATCCCTTTCCCCCTGTTGATGAATTTGTATATTGATTCTTTTCATATGGTCAGGTGTTATCCCCCATTCTTATATTTGTATAAATTGTAAAGACATGGTGTGTATGGAAGTAGGAGAGATGGATAGACCTCTCAATATATATATATATATATATATATATATATATATATTATGATTTTTATTCGTGTTTATGTGCCAAGGAAGAGATTAGTATGGTTATGTTTGTACTGACAGTTGGGTCGTTACAACTAAGAGGAAAAGAAATTCCCTTGGTCAAGGCTGTTTGGGGAGGAGCTACAAAAAATAGTGTAGCTTGGGAGTTAGAGAGCCAGATGAAGGAGTCTTATCCATAGTTGTTTACTTTAGGTAAATTTTGAGGACGAAATTTCTTTTAATACCCCAAATTTTTCCTTCTAATTAAAATATATTATTATTAATATTAATATTATTTTCTATTTTGCTTTATTTTTAATAAAATGTTATTTTGGGAAAAAGAGATATTGGACCTTTAAAATGGTGTTTTGTGATTAAAATGTCTTAAAAAATTTTAAGCCCCTTGTGTTGGGCTTAGTTTTCATCAGCCCAAAGTTAGCTTTAAGAGCCCCTTAGGTTTCTTGAAAACCTAACCCTTTTCCTCATTCTCTCTTTTTCCTTTTTGGAGATATTATGCCATTGGAGCCTATGTAGTCAAGGAGTGAGGAACAATAGGAAGAAGCCGCTGCATTGTTCGCATCCTCTTGTTAGAGATTATCTCTTTCGAGGTAAAGGGGTTGGGTTATCTCGCTCATGGGTATGGCTTTGGTCGTGGGTAGAAGGGTTGGCCCTAGACCCTAATTGTTTGTGAACTGTATAATTATGTGTAAAGGGAAATACGATTTTCCCCCATCATTGATAGGTTTTAGAGCAATTTCATGTTTAATTGTGTATGTGGACTGTCATGACTATTCTTACCATTTTCCCCTTGTGCCTAAGATAGGGAATTAAAGGGTTTGAGGGGATTGTGAATGAGTGAGGAGTTCATTGGATAAATTGACCAATAAGGTAATAGAAAAAATTAGAAATTGATTAATCTATTTTGGAGTGTTTGGAAGACAAAGAAAATCATGGGTTGCACATTTTGCGAACCCTCATGATTTATAGAAATAGCAGTTAGCGCTAAGTGCCAAAATTTTGGAGCGAAGCATGAAAGAGACAAAGAGTCCCTTAGAAGTTTGGCACTAAGCATGGTGGCGCTAAGCACTAGAATAAGCGCTAAGCGTGGGAGAGGCAACGAGTAACCCCTAGTCCTCTGGTGGTTTGGTGCTAAACGGTAGAACTTTGGATCTAAGCGTAGTGGTGCTAAGCACTAGAAAAGTGGCGCTAAGAGTGAGTATACTAGTGAATTCCCTATATAAGTGGTGCTAAGTGCTAGTCTTTTGGTGCTAAGCATGGACCTACTAGAGAGTTAGTCTAGGAGTAAAGTGAAGTGGCGCTAAGCGTGACCCTCCGAGACACTAAGGTTAATGTCTTAGCTAAGAGCAATGAATTGTAAGTTATGTAGTTGCCTTTTATGCTTATTTCTATATGATTATCATTGCTTAGATGTCTTATTACACTTATATCTTGTGGTCGATACTTGCCTTGAGAAAATGTGTATGTTGTTGACTTGTGTTAATGCTCTATGATAAAAACCTATGAACTGCTGTGAGCATTGTATATGACCATGCATCAAGACATTGAGTCATGTGTAGAAAGAAAGTATGTAGGAATTCGGTTGGTGGAGGCTGGGATGGGTTGTCTAACCCTAGCCTTAGGGTGGTATCTAGTTGGGAAACTCCAATGGTACATGTTGATCCCATGGAGCCAGAGCATATTGGCAAAATTGGATAACCCTAACTAGTCATAAAAGAATATCATACTAGTTAAGGGTGCTAAAGCTGAGGGCATCGATACCAATGACACTTTTTATGGCCGTGCACTTGCTTCTAGTCTATTTTCGAGATGAACTTCGATTCATACCACATGTGCATGAGAAGTAGAAGCTAAGTGGCATTGTATTACATATGTTTGTGTGTTTTTAATCCTTTCAAATTAACATTATTCTGGTTATGTATGTGTTATGTATTCTACCTATAACCCCCATTACTATTAATTATAATTTGTATTAATCTACTTATTTACTTAAATTATTAAATTTGAATCACTAAAATACGAGTATTTTTTTATTTTATAAAAGAAAAATTCTAAGTTTAATAGAATTTGGAAATAGTAGTAATTGATGAAAGAGAAAGATTGTGTATACATATATATCGTAAAACTATTCATCATGATTTGATAATACATAATAGTCATAAAATATAGAAAAATCAAAAGTACATCAAAAGATAGACACTACCTAACTCAATATATAAAACAAAAAGGTTCTATATAGAGCAGTGTTAGTCTATCCTATCCCTAAAAAAAATACTATAAAACTAACTCAACTAGTCCTCATCCGTAGAAGTCTCCTTTGACTTATCTTTTACAGCATGGTAAGCCTATCCATTGGGTAACGTATGAGGTACCCAAGTCTTGAAGAAGATGATGACGGGAAGGTGTGTCTCTCGTTAGCCATCCCTACTTAGTACTAGACCCCGGGGGATTACACATTCGACTTAGTAAGTACCACCTCCATGGGGGCTTCAGTCATTTTCTAGTATTGGTGTTGGCTCATCAGCAACAAGAGCATAAGAAGCTAGCAACTCAGGCAATGCTAGATAAGCATATAAGTATGGTGCAACCAAAGGGACATCTAGGTCCCTAGGTGGTGGTGGAGCAGGAGGAGCATAAACAAAATTGCATAGTGGAGTAGTCATAAAAGATATAAGTATCACATACGTTAATGGGGGCATCATAGCCCCAATAATAAGGGACAGGAAAGTCATAGACATGAGACTAGTATAAGTCAAAATGTTTGTATCCTCCTGATAATCCCAAATCCCTCCATTGATATACTATATATGTAAGTTAAAGAGCACTGGCATAGCCATCTTCATTAACCACCATCAAATACGCATAAGAGAAAAACAATGGAATGAGGTGTTTTGTTCTAAAATCACTTTTACATGTATGGTACGAATTTAACACAAATAAAACATAGTTGACAATAGAGGGGAACTTAGGGTTTATTCTAAGTTGTATTACCCTTGACTTAGTTTGGATCCGTACTTCCCATTAGTGAGTAATAGTTCTCAACAAAATTGGGAAGTGACTAGTGTAACACCCCATTTCTCCTAATACCTGATTAAGTATTTTAATAACTAAAAGTAGGAAACTTGAGATATGTACTTAAGCCAATGTGATTGTGTGGAGAGTCTGATTTTGGGGTTTTGAGAGGAAAACAGTTGAGTTAAATCAGTTTTAGGACAAGGCAAGTGGCTAGGTGAGATTTGGGTCTCAGTGGGCCAAAAGTTCGTGTGAGAGCTCCGGGGAGCTCGGATATAAAAGGAGGAGGGGGGGTGAAACACCTCATTCTCTCATTTTTTTTTCTCTCTCTTTAGTGTCTCTCTCAATCTCTCTCTATAGATTTGAGGTTGATAAGTGTGTTGGAAGCTTTCTAAGCCTGACTTAGTGATTGTGGGGAGAGAAGGGACAAATCTGTGGAAGAGTTTAGCTCAAGACACAAGTTTTCTCAAAGGACCAAAATTCAAGTTTGGAAGCTTTTAAGGTAAGGGAAGCTTACTATTGTTTGATTTCATGTTTGTGGTTGTTGATATATGGATTTCTTGCCTTGGAATGGATTGAGTTTGGTGGAAATCTTGAGTATGGAAGCTTTGATGTAAAATGGGTTTCAAAAAGGGATTTTGAGATTTGAGGTTGTTTATGGCTTAAAATTGTCGTATAATCGGTTAAAAATGCAATAAAAGTGTTTAGAATTGATTTAGAATGTTTGTATAGCAATTAGAATTCATGGGATTGAAGAATCGAAGCCTAAATACTCTTCGCATCGCGAGTGACGCCGGGCGACGGCCCCTCCCGTTGGGCGAGGTTCTTCTCGAGCCCAAAAAATGGCTTTTGGAAGAACGTCTCCAGGCGATGATTCTGTCCCGCCGGGTGACATTCAAGCAGAGACCAAGAAAATAGGTCTCTAGTAGTCTAACGCCGAGCGGCAGTGGTGTGCCGCCGAGTGGGATAGTGTTAAAAAAAATGTGATTTTGTTATTTTAGTTGAGTGAGATTTGGCTCTAAGTAAGAATGTGAAAGGTAGTTGATTACCTTGGATTTGATGTTTAGGTGTGATCCTTTGAAATATTGGAAAAATGTTTAGCTTTAAAAGAAAGACCTATTTGTCATGTGTGCTTGGTTTAAGAGGTTTGTGTTGATGTAAAATGAAAGTATGAACTTTATTATTATTGCGGTGTATTGTGATTGAGTTGATTGTTGTGAAGATATTTATATTTTGAATGAATATATGGTTGGCTGAGGTTATGTGGGCCTCAAGCTATTGTGGTGTGATGGTGTGACAAATAAATAAATATGCATATGGATATGGATGAATAATTTCGGTTGAATTGTTGTTATTGGGTATGTGTTGACGTGGAAGGTTGCTTAGATAGGACCTCCACATGTTATTGTTATTCTTGCAAACTTGGTTCTTGGTTTTCTTTATTATTGTTGTGAATTGGTTTTGATAAAATGTGGAAAAATGGTAATTGAGTGGAAGGTTGCTCAGGTAAAGCCTCCACTAGTCGTAATATGTTATGATGGTGAGATACCTTGTTGACCATGCAAGAGGCTGGATTTGGCCTGCATGGGTTGATGATGATTGTTGTGGTTGATTTGTTGTGGCTGTGTTAATGTTGTATGGAAACACATGCATTTATGTATATGTTGACGGCTAAGGTAGCTGACGATGGACCTTATGCCGTGGTGATTATTGTGGTGATACATGCATTGGTATGCATATGTTGGCGGCTGAGGTAGCTGACGATGGACCTCATGTCGTGGTGATACATGCATTGGTATGCATATATTGGCGGTTGAGGTAGTTGACAATGGACCTCATGATAGCATGGATAGGTGGTTGGGGTAGCTGATGATGGACCCCATGCCATTGTGTGGATTGAGAACTAAGGTAGCTAACGATGGACCTCATGTTGTTGTGTGGGTACTGAGGTAGCTGACGATGGACCTCAGGCTATTGTGTTTGTGGATTTGGATATGTAGAGGTTGAAACTATGATGCATTAGTATTGTGATTGATATCACTAAGTGAGAATGTGATTATATATCATGAATTTTTATATATATAAATGAGGTTTTTGTCTATAACTAATGATGTCTTTAATGGTAATGGTTGTGTTGTCGTTGTTGTTATGATTACTTGATAATTGTGGTTGTGGTTGTGATGTGTGTTGGTAGTGGAGGTAGCATTGTTGTTTTAGTTGTTTATTGTCGTGGCTGCGATTATAGTTAGAGTGGTAGTAGAGGAGTGGATAATGCTTTGTTGTTGACGTTGTTGCTATTTTCTATTTGATTATTGACATGGAATAAATGGATTTTTCTATTACTTTACTTTTAAAATATATGTTTTATTATTTCAAGTAAGCTTACCCTTGCATTATTTGCACGTGTGGTTCGTGCCTGTGATGATCACGTCGTTTGGCGTGGGAGCAGAAAGAGAGGTGTCTGCAGATCCAGCTTCTTGAAGCTAATGGAGGAGGGTCTCAAATGAAGACTTTTTCGAGACTTTTTTTTTTGGGTAGAGCTCTTCTGGAAGCTCCTTCCTTTTGTTTTGGTTTTGATGTAACATTGTTATATAGTTGACCAGCTATAAGGAGTTATGTTATTGTATGTAATCTTAATCGGACAAGATGCCTTTGGATTTGTATAAAAAAATTTAGTTATTAATTGGGATATAATCAGATTTTGTTAATGTCTAAACTTATGATTAAATGATGAGGAATGTGAGTAGTACTGTAGCGGCAGAGGGTCGTTACAACTAGGAGTATATATACCTCATATAATCATCATATGGTACAATCCTCATCATCATTGAGGAATAAAATAATAGTTTAGGAAGTCCATTTATAGATGTATACTCTCATACCAATCTTGGAATGTCGGGTAGTTGTCGGGATTATCAAGCTTGGTCAAGCAAATATCCCAGCTAATGGGTGTTACCTTGAACATTGGGACCTTCACCACTACCTCACCCCTAAGACCTCCACAAATGGGTGTCTCTGCCTTTCATTCCTTAGCATACCAAAACTGTAGCTTCCCTAGCAGGATATCATGCCACTACAAGTTCTTTCCTTTACATTCCTCACTAATTCATCAATTTCTAAATTTCAAGTAAAGATTCTTTCTTGGTCTCATTTAAATTGAGTACCAATACAATTATTTCTACTATCTCTACTTTATATTGTAGAGATTGAATCCATAAGTACAATACATGTTATCTAAATAATTCATGAATCATTTTAAAAAACATAATCATTATTTCAATAAAAATAAAGACATAAAATTTAAAATAAAGAAGGATAATTAAGAAATAAATCATAGAATAGTCAAAAATTTTCATAAAAATAATTTTTAAGCTTAGAAAAATAATTAGATTTTTTTAAAAAATTAGAAAATTTTCAAGAATTTTTCTAACTTAAATACTAAATAAGCTTTAAAAATTATAAAAATTTTACAAGTGGTATCTTAATGTGTCTAGACCTTACCTACACAAGAAGAACTTAAACTGAAATCTTTTTAATAGTTTTATAAAAATAAATTCATAAATTGTGACACCCTAAGGGGTATTACCGTAACTAAGTCTAGATTTCTAATAACAAAAAACATAATCATTATTTCAATAAAAATAAAGACATAAAATTTAAAATAAAGAAGGATAATTAAGAAATAAATCATAGAATAGTCAAAAATTTTCATAAAAATAATTTTTAAGCTTAGAAAAATAATTAGAATTTTTTTAAAAAATTAGAAAATTTTCAAGAATTTTTCTAACTTAAATACTAAATAAGCTTTAAAAATTATAAAAATTTTACAAGTGGTATCTTAATGTGTCTAGACCTTACCTGAACAAGAAGAACTTAAACTGAAATCTTTTTAATAGTTTTATAAAAATAAATTCATAAATTGTGACACCCTAAGGGGTATTACCGTAACTAAGTCTAGATTTCTAATAACAAAAAAAAAAAAAGACTTAAAAGCATAGAAACAACATGTGGAAGCTACTCATAAATATAATTGGATTTTTTATACAAATAATATAATAAAAAAACCATACATGCCTAATATAACTCATCTATCACCCGAAAGTGTCATACAAAATGTAAAGAGGAATACAAAATAATAACATAAACTAGGTTATGTCTTCTTGCACGTGACTCCAAGCCTATCTATGCATGTCTTCACTTGTATCCTAAAAAAGGAGAAACATAAAGGAGTAAGACATAATGTCTAAGTGAGTGCTCTAAGGGCTCTACGGCTAGATCAAATTCTTCTACTCGAACAATCTTCATTACTTATCTCTCATGGCTTTAGCCTCACTAGGTCTCTCATAATTCTCCATACCTATGGTCGGGTCTACACCTTTCAACAGTCAATACTTCTTGTTAACTCATCTCTCATTCTCACAATCGTTATATTGGTTTACTATCTCATTCTTAACCTAAGAACTTATCCTCATTACTCATACCTTCTTATCCAAAACCCTCTCTAGTATTTAAACCCTTCATGTTTAGATTTTACTCTTCTTCCTTTTGATATTTAAGTTGTCCTCTAGGGGTCAAGTCTAAAGCTACAAACATTCTAAAATACTCTTGACACTCCCTTAACACTTACCTTAATACTCTCATTTTGTTCTCTCTTACTTGTCTTATACCTTTCTATTATAGCATGTAGGAATTCACCCTTTCTCTATCTCATTCACAACTATTATTATCCCATTAGAACCCTCATAACACTATCCTAGGGTTTAGCCTCTCACATATCCTTAAGGTAGCAAAGCAATCCTAATTACAAGCATACATTTATTTCACATCCTTTGCCTAGTAACTATACATACACCTTGTTTTGTTTTATCAAACAAGAACAACACACGTGCATAATATGATCACATATCCACAACTTTGACACTTCATCACAAGACACAATTACATTATCACATGTGTGCACATAACATCAATCGCTCATGAACAAGGTCAAATAGACTTCACATAGTTACAACGTAGCACACTTCAACATATCACACTACAACAAGATGCCTATGCATGCTATGTTCCTAAATCACTACTCATGCACATGTGGTACCAACATAAACTTGTCGAAAAGTAGACTAAGAGTAAATGCACGGCCATAAGAAGCATCATCGGTACTGATGCCTTCAGCTTTTGCACCCTTAACTAGTATGATATCCCCTAGTGACTAGTCAGGGTTACCCAGTTTTGCCAGTACGCCTCAACTCCATAGGATCAGCATGGATCATTGGAGTTTCCCAACCAGATACCACCCCTAAGGCTAAGGTTAGACAACCCATCACAGCCTCCACCAGCCAATGTGACACCTTTTACCCCAAAGCTATTTATTAAATAAATATTACGAAAATATAATATACTTTTTATTTGCAAAATAAAACGATAATTTAGAATCTTTCTCTTCACACGGTAAAGGACATCACATGCATAACTCACATTTACTAAAACTCCATAAGATACTTTACTAAGTAACCAAAAAATGGCGGCCCACAGTTGGTCTTACAAGTCTTTGGAAAATAAAGTAATTTAAAATGTAAAACTATTAGTCTAAAGTTCAAAAACTAAAACAATAAATAACTAAGACCCTAATGTCACATTACTATCAAAATTGAAAAAACCCAAAGATGTTGTAAAATAAACTACAATAAGGCCAATGCCCCTATTCTAAGACTCCTCCTCAAGGTCCTGCTAGATGTCACCTGTGTATCACAGACACAAACAAAAAACACCAGAAAACAAGGGAGTGAGGTACCTTCACTTCATGCTCAAAATATGATAATGGAGACAGGTAGAATACACATCAAATACATAATCAAATAACATCAATTTGCAAGAATCAAAACACATAAACATATGTAATGCAATACCTAGCTTCTACTTCTCATGCACATGTGGTACCAACTTAAACTTGTCAGAAAGTAGACTAGGAGTAGATGCACGGCCATAAGAAGTGTTATCGGTACCGATGCCTTCAGCTTTTACACCCTCAGCTAGTATGATATCCCTTGGTGACTAGTCAAGGTTACCCAGTTTGGCCAATATGCCCCGACTCCATGGGATCAGCATGGACCGTTGGAGTTTCCCAACCGCATATCACCCCTAAGGCTAGGGTTAGACAACTCATCACAACCTCCACCAGCTAGATTCCTACATACTTTCCTCATAACATGACTCAAATGTTATGATGCATGATGCATGATCACATACAATGCTTACAGCTTTTCATAGGCTTTTATCATGAAACATTGACATAAATTCATATCACACCCAATTTTCTCAAGGTAAATAACAATCACAAAGTACAAACTCAACAAGGCATAAAAAAAGAAGTAACAATGAATTAAAAATTGTAAAAAGGAGTTCACGGGCACAAAAACGAAATAGCCAAGGTCGTACACGCCCAACAAGCCAGGAGGGCCGCCCGGCAGTCACGCCAAGAGTTGTGTATCCTGCCCAGTAGATCCGCACTAAGACCTAGCACACTCGACGAGCTTTGCATCCCGCCTAGCGGGTTCTCTCACCCAGCGGACAACACAGTCGCCTGGTACCAACGTGAAGTACAGTTTTTGAAAAAAAGTCGCTCAACGCCTATCTAACCCTGCTGGGCGAATCCAAGGTACAAATTTTAATTTCATTTTCCTATTGTCTTTAGCTTCTAAATACTCCAAAACAAATAATTAAATTCCCACTCACTTCTTCTACCTTGATAATTGGTCAATCTAATCTATAAACTCTATAAGCAAGGCACAACATAAAGGGCAAGGAAGGATATGAGAGAGAGCACTCACCTTTAGGGACACACAAAGCTAAGTTCTAGGGCTTGGGTTTTCTAGTTTCTATTCCTTCTTTTTCTCATTGTCTCTAACTTCCTTCTTTTTCTATTTTGTGATGGCTAAACCTAACTCTCCTTCTCTATTCACTTCTTATAACATGTGGGTGGATATGTGACTTAGTGGGTTTTAGTCCCCTATTAGGCCTTAAATGCTCTTTTGGGTTCTATTATAACATTTCTACAAATTTCTAACACTAAGGCAATAATAATAATATAATAACAACACCATAGCACATAATTAATAATAATAATAATAAGAGATATAATAACAATGACTCTTAAGGCGTCTTTTATCTAATAACACATGGGAAGAGTCCTAATAAGAGCTACCTAATGGTTTATTTCTAGTACCTGAAATTTGGGGTGTTACATAAATAGCTCATAAAATGATTTTGATGTATATTCTAGTTTTATGGATTTATTAATTTAGTTTATTATTGTTTCTTCTACTATCTCTACTATACTATTTTAGTTTTACTAAAATTTGGTAATATAACAATTTAATTATCTAAATTTGAGCAATATAACAATTTAGAAATTTTACCTAAATTTGAGCAGTATAATAACTTAATGAATTTTTACTATAATTATCTAAATTTGAGCAGTACAACAATTTAATAATTGTACAATAATTATCTAAATTTGAGCACCATAACAATTTAATGAGTACTTTTTAATTATCTCATATTGAGCATAACAACATAGTAAAGATTTAAATTTAACATAAAACATTATGACATTATAATAAAACATAGTAAATTTAAACATTTGAAAGGTTTAAGGAAAAACCTTTCCTACAAACTTGCAAAGTGACTAAAATTTAGAACTAACCCCACTACCCCCATTACCTCTTAAAGTAACTCAAATGAGGAGAAGGTTGATGGTAGTGTTGGTTCCAAGCTTTCTAAGAGAGGTTTCCATAAGTGACGAAAAACTAACAAAATTTTGGTGTAAGAAAAATTTAATGAAGGTGGAAGGGAGGAGGAGGAATTTTTGACTAGCTTGAGGAAGAGGAGGATGGTAAAAATATGTTTAAGAGCATGGGTATTTATAGAGGAAGAAGAACTTAGGTAGTCAACTTATTGCATCATGCATTATACCATAAATAAGGGTTTTTATTTATTTTTGATTTGATTTAGGGGCATATATTAAAAATAGGTGGTGAATCACCCCTCCTAGGGTTACATGTGTTCCAGCTAGTCTGTCCCACTTTCTTTATGTTAATTTTATCTGTAGTTAAATTAGTCGGTATCGATAAAATTGCCTAAACTTAAATAAATTAATTTTTAATATCAAAATAATGAATTTACATGTAAAACTGAACATATATATTATTTTTCATATAAATTTAATTTGTAAAAATAAGTTTTAAATTTTAATTTGTTTCAAAAAAAATTATTGATTTATTTTGTATTCTTGAGCTAAAAAAAATTCATATTTATCCTATTTTAATTCAATAAATTCTCAAATTTTTATGAAAATTCTAAAATTAATATTATACCTAGAAATGAACTAAGAATATTATTCTCACCATTTCTGGATGTCAAACCAATTCTGGTTTGGTCTATTAGACACCTAAAGGCATTTTGGTCATTTTTCACCAAAATTTCTAGAGAATTTTCAAAATTATATTTTAATGCATATGACATTATTCTAAGCTAAATTGACATTTTAATGTTAATTAAATCTTTTTCTCATGTTAGCCCTTAATGTTGAGAAATAAGGGCAAAATTATCATTTTCTTATTTCTTTAGTGTTGTTCTTAGAAAAATTGTAAAAAATCATGATTAAATAGCTCTTGACATTTGGAATTCAATCGTGGGGAACAAAATTTTGATAGTCTTTCTTAAGTTTTTAGAAATAAATACAAAATAAATAGAAAAATAGTTCAAACAAGTAAAAGTAATGTGTTACATTACTCCCTTCCTTTTAGAAATTTCGTTCTCGAAATTCAGTAACTTGAGAAAAGTTGAGGATATAACTCTTGTATGTTGCTCTCTAGTTCCCATATGGCATCTACATTGTCTATTGTTTAACCCTACGATCCTCAATTCTTATTGGAAATACATTATAAGTGAGGTTTGCCCTTAATTGTACTATGTCAGGTTCAATCAGATCATAAGGATTGGGAATGTACTTTCGAAGTTGAGAAACATGGAATACATTATGAAAGTTAGAAAGATTTGGAGGTAAATCAATTTGATAAGTGACGGAACCAATTCACTTAAGAATTTGATAAAGGCCAATGAATTTAGGAGAAAGCTTTCTAGATTTAAGGGCTCCACCAACCCCAGTTATCGGTATAACTTTCAAGAACACATGTTCCCCTTCTTGAAACTTAGGGTTTCCTCCTTTTGTTATAGTAATTTTTCTACCTGTCCTGTGATATCTTCATCTTTTTCCTAATCATTTTTATCTTACCAGAAACTTCCTGAACTATCTTAGGTTATAAAATTAGTGGTTCTCCAGTCTCATACTAGCAAAAAGGAGTTCTGCATTTCCTTCCATATAGAGCCTCATACAGAGCCATTCCAATACTAGAGTGGAAACTATTGTTATAGGTAAACTCAATTAGTGATAAAAACTGATCCCACTTACCTGTTTGTTCCAAAACATAGGCCCTTAATAAATCTTCTAGGGATTGGCTAGTTCTTTCAAACTGTCCATCTGTGATGACCTACTACCGCTACAAGACAACTCTACTATATTACTCTTAGTAAAGGCTCATTTTATAAAAGATGTTTGTTTTATAACTATAACAATCCTCACCCAACACTAGGTTGGAGGTCTATTAGAGCCTTAACTCTTGTCAACCAATCAACTTACGTGCCTACTCATAACGTAGTCACCACTGTGAACTTATGCATGAATGCATGTACTACAACATCAACCATTAAACCAACACCCATAATTTAACAAAGTTCAACAACAACACTATGTGGGCTCAATTCAGCACCATACATGGCCAACAACCATTCAACAACTCCATGTAGGCTTAATTCAGCACAATACATGGTCAATAGGTAAAGCCCTATCCAAGCAGCCATGCCCCATTGGAATCTCAAAACAACTTCATTTACAACAAATGGAGGACCTACCTAAGCAACCTTCGACTTCAACCACATACTCAACATTTTAAAACAACTCATACTAAAAATCCTCTTTTTAAAACTATTTGAACATAGATTTAAAACTCAACTGGGGCAATAAGCTGTCTAACCAACTCGTTCAGTAATCCATATACTCACTTAGCGAAGGTCTTCTTATAGAAGGTTTACTTTCCTCCACGAAGGCTTTTGCTCAGCAACCATAAGTGTTACTCAGTGAATGCCCACTCTAGAGAAAAAAATATTTCAAAAACATTCCTCTCGCTAAGCGAACACATTACTCACTCAACGAGAGGCGTACTACAAAGAGCACCAAAGTTTCTAAAACAAGAAATTGCTTGAGGAGGCTAACCATCGCTCAACGAACCACTCCTAGGCATTTTGGAATGCCTACACTTGCTCAACAAATCACCTACTTGCTCTCCAAACTACTTTATAGAAAATTTCTAGATTCATATGAATACTCACTCGGCGAGTTAAACACTTGATTAGTGAATGACTTCATTTCTCCCCATCACAATAGGGTCAAGAGTGTAACACCCTATTTCTCCTAATACTTGATTAAGTATTTTAATAACTAAAAGCAGGAACTTAGATATGTAATCTAGGTGATTAAAAGGAAGAAATGAATTGTTATTGTGTATGGTTTGTTATATGTGGTGAAAGTGGTGAATTATCTGTTTGAATTCAGGTTTGATTTTAAGGGATTTGAGATATGTGCTTGAGTCAATCTAGATATGTGCTTGAGCCAATCTAAATATGTTATGAGAGTGATTTTGGACTTTTGAGAGAAAATAGTTGAGTTAAATTAGTTTTGGGATAAGAGCAGTGGTTTGGTGAGATTTGGGTCTCAGTTGGCCAAAAGTCCGTGTGAGAGCTCCAGTGGGCTCGAATATAAAAGGAGGAGAAGGGGGGAGACCCTCATTCTCTCATTCTCCTTCTCTCTCTTCAGTTTCTCTCTTATCCCTTCTCTCTCTTTTCTTCATCTCTCTCTATTTCTCTTGAGATTTCTCGAGTTAGTTAGGGATGTTAAAGGTTTCTTAACCCCAATTTCATGTTCTTGAGTTGCGGAGGGTAGATTTCTTGGAAGATTAGCTCAAGAGTTCTCTTCTCTCATATTCTCACCTTCCTAACTTTCAAATTTGGAAGCTTTTGAGGTAAGGGAAGCTTACTATTACTTGATTTCATGTTTATGGTCATTAATATGTTGATTTCTTACCATGGAATGGATTGATTTTGGTGAAAATCTTATGTATGAAGTTTTGAAACAAAATGGGTTTTTGGAAGGGATTTTGAGATTTGAGGTTGTTTATGGCTAAAAATTGTTGTATAATCGGTTAGAAATGTATCAAGCGTGTCTATAATTGTTTTGTGATGCTTGGGATGGATTGATTTTGTCAAGAACAGCAGTGGGTCGTCTTCCCTGCAACTGCAGAAATCGCGATTAGGCGCTAAGGCGCCAGTTTATGGTGTTGGGCGACAGCTAATAGCATGCTATCTGAAATGCTGTCAATTAGCGACGAAATTTTAGTTTAGCGATAGAAATTTTGCCTATAGCGACGAATTTTGTCGCCGGGCGACATCTTCGTAGATTTTCACTGATGCTCTCGAGGATGTTAGCACCGAGTGACAAGTTTGTGGCGCTAGGCAACAAAACCCCTGATTCTTCCCTGTTTTTGAGATGCTTTGTGTCAATTTTGTGGTGCTATACATGGACCATTAAAGTTGAAATTTTAAGAAACATAAAGATGGGGTTGAATGCTATTGGTTTATTGTTTGGTGTGATAATTGGGAACTTTGGAAAAATATTTAAACTCCACAAAAAAGACAAATTCATATTGTATGTTGAGGATATTTGTGTTGTTATATAATGAATGGTCATGAGTGATGTTGTTGATGGTTTGTGAGGTTGATTATTTCAACCACATTACCACAACTAAAAAAAATTCTTACCTCAAGTAGGAGTTGACGATCTTTTCTTTTTCTAATTTCTTTGATTTTTACATTCTTTCTACTTCTTTCTTTTCCTTTTAACTTAACTTATCTTTTTATACTCTCTCGCTTCTTTCTTCTTAACTAAAAATGGCCTAATACACTCGCGCTCTTCATTTCTTTTTTTCACGGTTGCCCTCCATAGAAGAAGACGTTGCTGCACTTTGAGAAGAGGGCGCGTCGTGCATCTGTGTTGTTTTCGATTTAGGGGATGAAATTTTCAAATGCTTCCCTTGAAAGCTTTAACCCCCCTTTACAATATTATTATTTTGTTAGCAGGGGTGGCTTTCACGCCACCTTTCCATTTTTATTCTTTTTCTTTTAATAATAATAATTATAATATCATTATATTGTATTTATCATATATATATATATATATATATATAGTGAGATTTTAATTTTTTTAATTGTAATTATCATTATATTTTATTTTTGAATTTAAATTTTTTATTTTATCTCAAATAAAAGATTTATTTGTAATTATTTTAATAATTGAAATTTAAATGTTCTCTTTTTAAGTATTAAAAAACTATGCCAAAAATCTGATAAATATCAATGAGTTTGTAAACAAGCTTACTTGAATTTCTAAATCGTATTTTTATAGTAATTCTGAATCTACTTATTCATTTTTGTGTGTGTGTGAATGCTTTATTTCCTTTTAATAAATAATTCAATATATTTTTCTTATAATTTGACGTTAGGTGCTCGTAAATATTAATAAATCACACAAAATTTTAATATCCAACAATTAAGTAACTCAATTTATTTAAATCCAAAAAATATATTTCAAAAAAATTAAGGTGTTACATTTCTCCCCTCCTTTTTAAGAATTTTGTCCCCATAATTCAATTTACTAAAATAAACTAATTTATTCTAAGAATACACGAATTTCTCATTTTCAAGTGCCAATAATTTTGTCTCTTTTATTGGCATCTTCAAAATTTTATCTAATGTCAAAGCAAAAGACATACCCTCATGTTGGAACCAAAGATGTTGAAGCATCTAGACTCTTAAATTTTGAAGATAACAAACTTATTAAAGTTTAAGTCTCTGTTTTTAAGCTAACGGACTCACAACGTCCAACCTCATGGTGTCCAACGCACCAATCTCAAACGAGCATCCAATAGACTCATATATGATGACTATCTAAGAGTAAGTCTCATTTATGTACTATATGTCTTAAACCTTAGACACTCATATTAGACGCACCCCAGATGTAAGCTCTTTAATGACTAACTTTTTTTTTATACTCATTCAATCTATGCATCCTTCTTTTATATCTCGAGACTAATGCCTTACCATTTTAAGATCTAACATTCAAATATTTCAAGCGTTAAATGGTAGACAGGAACATTCTAATGAAAAGCACAGCAAGGCAAAAAAAAGTAAGTCAACTTTTCAAGTTGCCAAGCTAAATGAAGAATGTTCAGAAAAGCAGACCTTCAGCACAAAGCTGCTCTTTCCGTTTTAGAGTAAGTTCAAAAGTTGTTCTTTCTTATCTGTCTAGAAGCTCGATATGTGCACCTCTTTCTTGAAGACTGAAGTTAAGTCATCTTCAACGACTCTTTTTCGATGAAGACTATATATTCATCAAGAAAGAAGAAGAGAATTTCGAACACAAAAAAACCAAGTGACACAATAAGAGAAACTCAAAAATAATCATATTGCTTTCTTGCGTCCACTGGACGATCTTTGTATTTTCTGAAACAATTTTGTAATTGTGCTTAATCTTCTATATCCTCACTGTGTGAGTTGAATCTCTTTGTAAACAACTATTTTGTTGTGAAAGCCTACAGAGGCTTAGTGAGAAAGAATACTTGGGTTAAACAATTTAGGGTGATTGCGTCAGCTTGAAGAGGCCGTGAAGAATACTTGTAACCAAGGTTGGTTAGTGGATACCTTTTGGGTGAAGGGACTAGACGTAGCTTAAGGTTGAGTGAACCAGTATAAAATTCTCTATGTGCTTGTCTTCTCTATCCTTTAGCTCAAAAATGTTTTCGAACTTGTTTTAATATTTAAAAAGTTTTGAAATGCACAATTCAACACCCCCTTCATGTGCATCTCTTGCTATTTCAATTGGTATCAAAGCTCGGCCTCTTGGGGTTGAGCATCTAACACTACAGGGGTAAAAGATCCTGAGCACACATGGAAAATGAAGGACAAGCTGTAAACAGACCTCCACTCTTCAAAGGTCAAAACTACAACTACTGGAAACAAAGGATGATAGCATTCTTTGATGCATGTCACATTGACATGTGGGATGTAGTAGAAACTGGTGACTATCTGCCCCTAGACCATGCTGGAACTGAGTTACCTAGAGGTTAGTGGGCAAAAACCCATAAATAAAGGTACCTTCTTAACTCAAAAGCTGGAAATACTATCATGTGCGTTTTATTCGAAACTGAATATGAAAAAGTGCATAGTTTAAGAAGTGCTAAAAAGATGTGGGATATTCTTGCGCTTGCTTATGAGGGTACCTCACAGGTAAAGAGATCTAAATTAAGCTTATTTGTAAGACAATATGAACTCTTTGCTATGGAAGAAAATGAAACTATCAAACTCATGTTTGGTAGATTTCAAACTATAATTAATAACCTACGATCCTTAGGCAAAACTTATGATAATTATGATCATATTGACAAAATCTTAAGAAGTTTGCCTAAACAATGGAGATCGTAGGTTACGGCTCTGAGAGCATCTAAGGACCTAACAACGCTCTCCATGGAAGAGTTACTTGGAACTCTCAAAGTTCACGAGCTGGAGCTAAAGCAGGACGAAGGACAGAAGAGAAAGTCCATCACCTTAAGCATCCAACGTCCACCAAAGGAATCATCATCCAAAGCCCTTAACGTAGAAGAGTCTTCTGATGAAGCATCCAAAGAAGACGACTCTGATGAAGACGAGATATCTTTCATATCAAGAAAGATACAAGCCATGTGGCAGAAGAAAGGAGGGTCTAGAGCTAAAAACTTCACGAAGAAGTTTAACAAGGAACCTAAGGAGAAGAGTCCCTCAGTTTGCTTTGAATGTAAAAAGCCTGGACACTTCAAAGCTGAATGTCCAAGCTTGTAAAAGGACAAGAAGAAAACCTTCTTCAAAAAGAAGAAGAAAGGACTTATGGCCACTTGGGAGGACATGGACCTATCCTCATCCAAAGAAAAAGGAGAGGAAGAAGCAAACTTATGTCTCATAGCGGAGACCAGTTCTAAAAGCTCAAAAGATGAGCAAGATGAAGAGATCTGCTTGACAATAGAAAGGAAACACCAATCATAGTACCTGGACAGTGGTTGTTCACGACACATGACAGGCGAAAGGTGTATGTTCCAAAGCCTCCAACCAAAGAACGGTGGATGGGTCACCTTTGGAGGAAACTAGAAGGGTAAGATTACAAGTATACATAAGATAGGTAAGCATTCTTTCCCTTCTATTGAAAATGTTTTATATGTTGAAGGACTTAGACACAATTTACTGAGCATAAGTAAATTATGTGACAGTTGACACAGTGTCTCCTTTGACAAAGATGCATGTACAATTAGAAACCTAGACGGATCTATAATATATTCTGCTAAGAGGCAAAGCAATCTTTATAAGATTGACTTAAATGATCTCACAAATCAAAATGTGTCTTGTCTAGTATCCATCAATGAGAATCAATGGAATTGGCACAAGAAACTTGGACATGCAAGCTTGAGATTAATCTCAAAGCTAAACAAGCATAACCTCGTAAGAGGACTTCCAAATCTTGTATACAAATTTGAGGTTCTCTGTGATGCTTGTCAAAAAGGGAAACAAGTGAAAAGCTCTTTTGATTTGAAGAATATTGTTTCCACTACTAGACCACTTGAGCTTTTACATATTGATTTGTTTGGACTTACTAGAACAGCCTCTCTTAGTGGAAAACGATATGGGTTAGTTGTAGTAGACAACTATACTAGATGGACATAGGTTATGTTCCTAAAACACAAGGATGAGTCTTACAAAGTATTTTCTATTTTTTTGCAAAAGAATTCAAAATGAAAAAGGTGTGTGTATAGCTTCAATCAGAAGTGATCTGGAGGAGAGTTCGAAAATGAAAGTTTTCAAGGGTTCTACAAAATTCTCCACAACTTCTCTATACCACAAACACCTCAACAAAATGGTGTGGTAGAGAGAAATAATAGATCATTGCAAGAAATGGCTAGAACCATGCTTTATGATAACTCCACCCCTAAACACTTCTAGGTTGAAGTTGTAAACCCAGCATGTTATTTACAAAATAGAATATATATTAGACCTATCTTGAAAAAAACTCCCTATGAATTATGGAAAGGACAAAAACCCAACATATCATATCTTCATCCTTTTGGATGTCAATGTTTCATTTTAAACATTAAGGACAATCTTGGAAAGTTTGATTCTAAGTGTGATGATGGAATATTGTTAGGCTACTCTGAAACGTCCAAGGCCTTTAGAGTTTACAACTCTAGAACCTTAACGATTGAAGAAGCCATTCATGTAAAATTCAATGACAATAAGCCTGATAGAGAACTATCAGATCTAGATGATTCATTTGTAGATATGAAGTAGACGATATCAACCAACTAGCATCCAGAACGTAGTTGGACGACCCAAAGATAGAAGAAAAGGAACCAACTGGACGACAATGGCAAATGAAAACATATCATCTAGATAACCAAATTCTTGGAAATGTACACGATCATGTAAGGACAAGATCAACCTTTAAGGAGCAAGCTCAAACTGCCTTGATTTCCCAGACGGAACCAAAGATAGTGGACGAAGCTCTCTTGGACAAAGGCTAGATCAATGCCATGAAGGAAGAACTGAGTCAGTTTGAACGAAACGACATATGGCAGCTAGTTCCTGCACCTAAAAAAAAATCTATCATAGGAACAAAATAGGTGTTTGGCAACAAGCTAGACGAAGATGGCAAAGTGGTAAGAAACAAAGCTAGACTTGTGGCTCAAGTCTACTCTCAACAAGAAGGTATAAACTTCACCAAAACTTTTGCACCAATAGCTAGATTAGAAGCCACTTGCATTTTTGCTTTTAGTTGTTGCTCATAGTAATTTGAAGCTTTATCAAATGGATGTAAAAGTGCATTTCTAAATGGTATAATAAATGAGGAAGTTTATGTGAAACAACCTCCTGATTTTGAGTGTGATACTTATCCTAAACATGTTTTCAAACTCAAAAAGGCCTTATATAGAGTTAAGCAAGCTCCAAGAGCTTGGTACAAAAAGTTAAGTTCTTTTCTTTTAGAAAATGATTTTACAATAGGAAAAGTAGACATCACTCTTTTTCGCAAAGACAATCACATTTTATTATTGCACAAATTATATGGACAATATAATATTTGGTGCTACTAATGACGATCTGTGCAAGGATTTTTCTAAACTCATGATAGTTGAGTTTGAGATGAGTATGATGGGAGAACTTAAATTCTTCCTAGGATTACAAGTAAAACAGACCAACAATGGCATATTCATACATCAAACGAAGTATGTAAAAGAACTTATCAAGAAATACAAGATGGACGATGCCAAAGAAATGAGCACACCTATGCATCCATCTTTAGTACTTGTGTTGGACGACACATCCAAAAAGGTAGACCAAACTACATACCGAGATATGATTGGATCACTACTTTATCTTACAACATCCAGACCTGATATTATGTTTAGTGTATGTTTATGTGCACCTTTTCAGTTTGATCCTAGAGAAACACATCTCACAATAGTAAAAAGAATTTTTAGATACTTGAAAAGAACTACTAACCTTGCTCTATGATTTAAGTCAAAGAAGGAATATAGGTTAGTTGGATTCTGTGATGCTGATTATGCTCGAGAAAGAATAGAACGAAAAAGCACCAGTGGAGGATGTCACCTCATTGGTGGAAATCTGGTCTCTTAGACGAGCAAAAGACAAGGGACGATTACCTTGTCTATAGTAGAAGTAGAATACATTTCAACAGCGTTCTGTTACTCACAAATCCTATGGATCAAGCATCAGCTAGAGGATTACAGTATTTATGAGAGTAACATTCCTATCCTCTATGATAATATTGCTACCATAAACTTGTTTAAAAATCCTATATTGCATTCAAGAGCAAAGCACATTGAAATAAAACATCACTTTATAAGCGATTATGTTCAAAAAGAGGTTGTTGATATTCAGTTCATTAACACTGAAAATCAGTTAGCAAATATATTTACAAAACCACTTCCTGAAGATAAACTCATCCATATCCGAGATTGTCTTGGCATGGAATTTATAAAGGAATAGTTTTCCATTTATGTGCCTTGACCGTCCAATGACATGTAGTGTCCAATGTTTTATAGCATCCGATACATTTATGCATGTGTCCATGAGCTTAACTATTCGCATTTTGTAACATCTTGTTTTTCTTAATGCGTGATTAAGTGTTTTAATAACTAAAAGTGTCTAGAATTGTTTTGTGATGCTTGTGATGGACTGATTTGGTCAAAAACGACATGGATCATCTTTCTGCGAACTGTACAAGTCGTGATTTGGTGTTGGGTGACAGTTGACAGAATGTTGTCAATTAGCAATAGAATTTTCAGTTTAGCGACGAATTTTGTCACCGGGTGACAAAAAGTAACGTCGAGCGACATCTTTGCAGATTTTCACTGATGCTCTCAGGGATGTTGGTGCCGGGCGACAAGTTTGTGGCGTTGGGCGACAAAACCCCTGATTCTCCCCTATTTTTGAGATGCTTGGTGTTAATTTTGTAGTGCTATGCATGGACCATTAAAGTTGAAATTTTAAGAAACATAAATGTGAGGTTGAATGCTATTGGTTTATTGTTTGGTGTGATAATTGGGAACTTTGGAAAAATATTTAAACTCCACAAGAAAGACAAATTCATATTGTATGTTGAGGTTATTGTTGTTGTGTATGGATTGTTATATGTGGTGAAAGTGGTGAATTATCTGTTTGAATTCTAGATTGAACTTAGGAAGTTTGAGATATATGCTTGAGCCAATCTAGTTATGTTGTGAGAGTGATTTTGGGTTTTGAGTGAAAAACAGTTAAGTTAGATCAGTTTTGGGATAAGAGTAGTGGTTTGGTGAGCTTTAGGCTTCAACTAGTCAAAAGTTCGTGCGAGCGCTCTAGGGAGGTCGAATATATAAGGAAGAAAGGGGGGGATTTCCCCTTCATTCTCCCATTCTTCCTCTCTCTCTAAAACTTTCTCTCTCATCCCTTCTCTCTCTTTTCTTCATCTTTCTCTATTTCTCTCGAGATTTCTCGAGTTAGTTAGGGGTGTTAGAGGTTTCTCAACCCCGATTTCGTGTTCTTGAGTGCGGAGGGTGGATTTCTTGGAAGATTGGCTCAAAGGTCTCCTTCTCTTATCCTCATCTTTCCAACTTTTAGATTTGGAAGTCTTAGAGGTAAGGGAAGCTTACTAATGTTTGATTTCATGTTTGTGGTCGTTGATATGTTGATTTAATGCTTTGGAATCGATTGATTTTGGTGAAAATCTTGCGAATGTAAGTTTTGGGAAAAATGGGTTTTAAGAAGGAATTTTGAGATTTGAGGTTGTTTATGACTAAAAATTGTCGTATAATCGGTTAGAAATGCATTGAAAGTGTTTAGAATTGATTTGGGATGGTTGTATAGCAATTAAAACCTAAGAAATTGAAGAATTTCATCCCATATACTCTGTTCGCACGCAGGCCACACCGGGCGACGGCCCCTCTCACTGGGCAAGGTTCTTCCTGAGCCCAAAAAATGGCTTCTGGAAGAACGCTGCCAGGCGACGTTATTGTGCCGTTGGGTGGGATGCTGAAGGTAGTATGCCGCCGGGCAATGTTCTTGTGCCGCTGAGCGAGACGCTGGACAAAAATGAAATTGTTCTCTTTTGTTTTATTTTAGTTGAGTAAGACTTAGATCCAACAAAGAATGTGAAATGTAGTTGCTTGCCTTGGATTACATGTTTAGATGTCATCCTTTGAAGCATTGGAAAAATGTTTAGCCTTAAAAGAAAAACATACTTATCATGTGTTCTCGGATTTATAAGTTTCATTATTGTTTGTGTGTGTTGTTATTACCATTCCAAACTTGGCTATTTTGCATACTTTATTATTGTCATGAATTGGTTGATAATTGTTGGAACAGTAATAGTTGATGGAAGGTTATCTAAAGAGAAACTTTCACTTGTAGAATGAGGTGATAATGTGATATTTTACATGTTGACCATGCAAGAGGCTGGATTGGGCCTGCATAAGGTTGATGGGAATTATTGGACCACAGGTGGTGCTAAGTAGGCCACATGGTAATATGTTGATATATATATATGTATATGATGTGTTGATTTTTGTCGTTGAGTGGATGATTGTGATGATGTATTGATATACATGTACATATGAATATTTATGAATGGTTGTGTTTGAGTTATTGTGGTGACTCATGCATTGGCATGCATATGTGTGGACTAAGGTTGTGTGGGCCTCAAGTCGTGATGTGGGTAAACATGTAAAATGAAATGAAGGGAGACCTAAGTTGGAACTCAGATGGGCCTGAAGGGTGCCAGAGTTGGAACTTAGATGGGCCTAAAGGGTACCAGAGTTGGAACTCAGATGGGCCTGAAAGGTGCCAGAGTTGGAACTCAGATGGGCACTAGAGTAGGAACTCAGTTGGGACTCCACCCTAGTGCCTACGCTTGATATGTAAAAATCTCTCGAGAGTAGCGTCTTCATGCATTAGTATGGTGATTGATATCACTAAGGAAGAATGTGACTATATATCATGAAATTTTATTTGAATTTTTATATATAAATGAAGCTTTCGTCTGTAACTAATGACGTTGGTGGTAGTAATGTTGTCATTGTTGTTATAATTTATTGGTAATTGTGGTTGTGATGTATGTTGGTAGCAGAGGTAGTATTGTTGTTGTGGTGGTTTATTGTCGAGGTTGCTATTTTGGTTGGAGGTGGCGGTAGAGGTGTGGATAGTGCCTTATTGTTGATATTGTTGCTATTCTCTATTTGATTATTGATATGGAATGAATGGATTTTTCTATTACTTTACTTTTAAAATATATACTTTATTATTTTAAGTAGGCTTACCCTTGCATTGTTTGCACGTGTGGTTCATGCCTGTGATGATCACGTCTTTGGCGTAGGAGCAGATGGTTGAGTTTTTGGCAGGTTTAGCTTCTCTTAATTGATGATGAAGTTTCGCCTCAGCCAGTGGGGAGATGGAACAAGTATGGAGGGTTACTTTTGTTCCTTTAAAGGAATTGATATTCCTTTTATTGTTTATTTCTATTAAAAGAATGTAAAGTGTGACCAGCTATAAAGAGAGTGTTTTGTATCCTGTATTTATTGATATAAAAACATTTAATAATGTTGGTGTGTGTATTTTCTTTTGATTTCTTGATGTTTACATTGATGTAACTATTTTGGTTGGAATGAATAGTTTTCTCTATTATTATCTCTAAAGATGAAGAAAGCGAAAAACAAAGACGTATTTTTATAATACTTAATCTAATATCATTATTAAAAGAAGCCCTCTAAGAGATAAAGTAGAAAAGTTGTCATGTAGCAATAGTGGGTTGTTACACATTTCATAATGATTCATATTTATGTGCATAAAAATCTTTATCCATACTTAATCATGTTTTCATTGAAAATGATTTGAAATAAATGCTTTATTCTTGTCTGAGTCACTTAAGCGGCGTATAACCGCCCTCATGAAACGTGAGCACCTGTCCAGCATTAAATGAGCATTATCTCTCTTCAAATTTCAAAGAACCACCAAAAGAGAAAAATCATCAGTTTTCTTCCTATACACTCAAGCACCTGCGACCAAAAACACTTACCTGACTTTTACTTTCTCTGAAACACTCTTTCCCCCAAAACCTCTTGAACCCTAAACCCTCAATCTCTTAACAATGGTGATGGAGAAAATCGATGTTGCCATGAAGGCTGTGGCTCGTGTGGAAATCTTGGACAAGGCTATCGTCCTGATTAAAAGCTGCTTTGATATGCAAGCTCTTGACGACATGGGTGTGAAGGTTACAAACAACCTAACGAGATGTGGAATCCTCAACTATATCCACCTGAACGAGATCATATATCTAGAACTCATCAGACAATTCTAGAATTCTACAGAGTTCTCAAAAATAGACATTGTTGGCACTATTTTGGGTGTGAAGGTCACACTAGATCATGGTACAGTTGCACAAGCTATTGGCTGTGAACGAGCTGGCTCTTGCATCAAAAATGGTTGGGAGAAAAACTTCTAAGGCCATGACACCGTCGACGTCGCCTTGATGAGACCAGAAGGCTAAGGCCCTATTGAGTATAGCAAGCTGATGAAAGAAGGAAAAGTATACCAGCAGTTTCTGAATAAGGGTATACTACACAAGGCTGGGACGAAGGTCAATGTCACCTTCCTGCACAGGTTTGCATTGTTCCACATGATAACTGGTCAGCAGTTCAACCTACCTCACCTCATCCTAAGCAACATCTTCCGCACCATGAGAGGACAAGGAGAGCTTGATCAGATAACCTATGTCGCTCTGCTGAACAAAATTTTCTAGCAACAAAAGGTATACCATGCCTTCTTTGCTTTATCAGCTGGTGAGCAGATGCAGATCTGAACACAAGGTGTTGGCCACAGGTTCACATAGTTACCACTTGGACGCAACAACATCGCCCAAATAAAGGTTGGTTTTGTGTTAAAGCCTCTGGAGACAATGTCCAAATAGATGGATGTTAAGGAAGAACCTGTTGAGAAGATACCTCAGCCAGCAGAAGAACAAATCGTCCAACATGCTAAGCTAATGGACGATGAAGCTTTGTTTATAAATCCTGTAGCTGCTCGACAGAGGAAATCGTCCAAGGTTAGGACATCCAGAGTAACGAGGTCTACGTCTTAACAGCTTCAAGCCCTACCTGTTATTGTTACACCTACACCGGCACCTGTCAAAAGAAGACTCCAGATGATAATGGAATCAAACAATGAGGACGATGAGCCCATCGGAGTTCTTCTCAAGAAACAAAAGATTGTTGTAGTCGCTGTTCAACCACTAGCCGTCCAACCCTCACAACCATCCAAACGACCGGCAGAATTAAAACTAACAATAGTACAGCAAAAGAAAAGTAAGTTATCTGCTCCTGCTGTTACTGAATCAGATGATGTGTTTGTTGAAACTCTGATTGTTGAACCCTCTAAACAACCTTCAGCCTAAACACAAACCGAAACAGAAGTTGTACCTGAACCAAACATGCTATTGCCTGGTGATGAAGGTTATACTTGCACCATACCCACACTTGGACTCACTAAACTACACCTTTCCATCAAGCCTCTAAAATAACCTTCTTCATCTTCCACCATAGCCACATCATCCACCCAACAAGAAACCTTGACAAGAACCAAACAACAGTGGCCTTTACTGTTTATGGATGGCAACTAACAAAACCAAGTGGACACCAATGCCATTATACTGTGTCCAAAACCTTTTCCTGAGCTGGACTTTGGATTTGACTATTCGCCTCTTTCTTTCGACAAGTATATGGATGACTACATCCATCAACCATCTAAAGCCTACTTGGCTCTACCTTCTAGGTCCATTGAACATTTGTCACTGAAGCAGTTTATTAGATGGAGATATCCAAGACTGGTGTGAGCTTGGCGTTTAACTGTCCATCCTCCTAGTGTATTTCAACATCGAGTACCTCTAATAGAAGAACTTGCACAGGCTTTGAAACAAAGGAGAGATCGAGTGCCTGAGCGGACAGTCCGCTTGAGGCCAGCTGATTTGAAGTTTAGGCCATTGGACCCAGAAGAAGCTGGATTCTTCCCCTCGCCTTTCGACCATATGTTTTGCAATTCTGTAAAGAGCTTTGCATTTTTTAAGTATCAACTTTACATCCCTCCCTCTCAACACATCAAACCATCCACAAACGTTCGCATCCAACCTAACCGCATATGCCTTAGGCTTCCAACCTTGGATGTTAACAGTAAGAAGGAGAAGATTCTGACCAAGACACCTTCTTTGCCACTACCGTCTAAAGCTGAACTTCAACATAATCCAACCATTACTCCAGAATGGTACATTGCTCACCGTCTTTCACAAGACATGGACGAGGATGACGCTGAACGTTTCTGGCATCAACATATGTTCACTTGTGAACAAGAAGCGTCCAGTAGCGGAGTCTCACAAGATGACAAGGCCAACACTCCAACAGCAAAGAACTATGAGCACACATAG
Source organism: Spatholobus suberectus (assembly GCA_004329165.1). Classification (NCBI taxonomy): domain Eukaryota; kingdom Viridiplantae; phylum Streptophyta; class Magnoliopsida; order Fabales; family Fabaceae; genus Spatholobus; species Spatholobus suberectus. The sequence continues at coordinate 53,450,606 of CM014729.1, read as the reverse complement.
CGTCCAACTGATGTGTGTCCAATAATTGGTACAGAAACCTCTATTCTCTACACTTTGATTGCTACCCTCACACATCCCAACTCTTATAAGCCGCCTTATCCCTAGGAAACACTATGTCCATACCAACTCCAAATCCCCAACCTTCTATTCTTAGAAGCACCCCCTCCACCCACTAAAATTCACCCACCAACCCCCTCTCAATCACCCACACCAACAACTCCACTGTCGCCTACTCCTGGTTCTCAAGCATCCACAAGCCTTCTCATCTCCATTACTGCCCCTTTGCCTATTTCAACTGTTGACCCCGCCATCCAACAGTATGTCACTAACCAACTCCAACCCATCTTCTTACTCCTACAACAAATCCTCCAGAACTAGCACGAACTCCTCTAGACATCGCAACCTTCCCCACCTCCTCCTCCACCAGCACCCAAGTGACCATGATGACGCTTCCTTTCTTTCTTTCTTTTTTCTTTTCCTTTGTTTTTTTTGTTTTTTGATAATGACAAAGGGGGAGAAAATAATGCATAAGTTTTATAAGCTTTGTGTATAGTCCTAAGATGTATATAATAAAGTTTTTTTTTCTGTATGATTTTGTTCTTAAGTCTTCCCTTTAGTTACTTTGTTTGATTGCTCTTATACATTAAAATTTGACTGCTCTGATTATCATTCGCTCTAATACTTGTTACATTACACAACATTCATGCATAAACATTCTATACTCTGATAATTGGATATTTATCTAGACTAATATTTTGTATGTTTCAAGTATGCAAATTATGATATTTCAGACTCAGGGGGAGCATAGTAAGTCTATCAAAACCTTGTTATATATGCACTTTCCTTGTCTTATATATTTACAAAACTTAAAAATTAATAAGGTTTGTCATCATCAAAAAGGGGGAGATTCTTGGAACCAAAGACGTTGAAGTGTCTAGACCCTCAAATTTTGAAAGTAACAAACTTATTAAAGTTTAAGTCTCTGTTTTTAAGTTGACGAACTCACAGTGTCCAACCTCATGGTGTTCAATGCACCAATCTCAAACGAGCGTCCAATAAACTCATATATGATGACCATCCAAGAGTAAGTTTCACTCATGTACTATATGTCTTAAACCTTAGACACTCATATTAGATGCGTCCATACGTAAGCTCTTTAACGACTAAGTTTTTTTTTTATACTCGTCCAATGTATGCGTCCTTCTTTTATATCTCAAGACTAATGCCTTACCATTTTAAGATCTAACGTTCAAATATTTCAAGCATTAAATGGTAGACAGAAACATTTTAGTGCAAAAGCGCAGCAAGGCAGAAAAAAGCAAGTCAAGTTTTCAAGCTGCCAAGCCAAATGAAGAATATTCAGAAAAGCAGACCTCCAGCACAAAGCTGCTCTTTCTGTTTTAGTGCAAGTTCAAAAGCTATCCTTTCTGATCTGTTTGGAAGCTCGATACGTGCACCTCTTTCTTGAAGACTGAAGTTAAGTCATCTTCAACAGTTCTTTTTCGCTAAAGACTATATATTCATCAAGAAAGAAGAAGAGAAATGCGAACACGAAAAAACCAAGTGACACAACAAGAGAAACTCAAAAACAATCATATTGCTTTCTTGCGTCCACTAGATGATCTTTGTATTCTCTGAACCAATTTTGTAATTGTGCTTAATCTTTTATATCCTCACTATGTGAGTTGAATCTCTTTGTAAACAACTGTTTTGTTGTGAAAGCCTGCAGAGGCTTAGTGAGAAAGAATACTTAGGTTAAGCAATCTGGGGTGATTGTGTTGTACAACCTGAAGAGGCCGTGAAGAATACTTGTAACCAAGGTTGGTTAGTGGATATCTTCTGGGTGAAGGGACTAGACGTAGCTCAAGGTTGAGTGAACCAGTATAAAATTCTCTGTGTGCTTATCTTCTCTATCCTTTAGCTCAAAAATGTTTTCAAACTTGTTTTAACATTTAAAAATTTTTGAAACGTACAATTCAACCCCCCTTTCTTGTGCTTCTCTTGCTATTTCACCTCACACCACTTGAACATTAACCACTTAATATACCTTTGAAAATCCGTAGTGTCATCCGTTCAAATTTAGACTTCCAAAATATTTATCATTCAAATTTGCACCAACAAAATTTACCTTTATTCTACCATTAAGCTGAAAGCTAATTGTTGAGGGAACAATTCTTTTATTCCTAGCTAGATATGAATAAAGAAAATAGTCTAAGATTTCAAGTTCACCTAGTATTATAGTTAAACATAAAAACTCAATTATTAACACCATTTAAACTATGACAATTCTATATATTTTCACCAACTTCCTTTCCTCGTTAATTGCAAGGTTTAACTCAAAATGTCATAGCTTATTTATCTACTATTAGGGTCTCCATACTATCTTTTATATATTCGGAATAAATAACCAATTTATGCTTATAGCAACTATAATCCTTTTAATAAAATAATCTTGCATAACTAGTACCAATCGTCCATAATATATATCAAACCTTAACCATTGCATAATACTAAAACTTCTACAATACCTTATAACTCATTCCTTAATACATAAAACTATATTCATAATATTTAATTCAATAAAATAGCCTAATAAAATTGGCATACATCCTACAACATACTACCACATTTTTTTTTACAAACAAATATATGATACTTATAGGTTTTAACTATCAACATACTCACGCTTATAGTCGATAGATATTAAAGCATTGACATATACTAACACATAATTTCACTAGTGCGGGAAACGCTTTTTAAATCGGTTAAAAAAGGCTTTTTAAATTGGGTATGTAGCCAATTTAGATACAATCAATATTAAAAGGTATTATGATTTTAAACCGCATTTTGAACCGAGCTAAAAAATAATAGAACTAAGAACCGATTTAAAAAGTTCCACTTTTTAAATCGGTTCCAGGAAGAACCAGTTTAAAAAGTGGACTTTTTAAATCAGTTACTGCTGTAACCGATTTAAAAATTGGACTTTTTAAATTGGTTACAGCAACAATCGATTTAAAAAGTCCACTTTTAAAATCAGTTAATGTACAACCAATTTAAAAAGCTACATTTTTTTTAAAAATAATTTCATTGTTTTATCATGCAACCAACCCTGTTATCATTAAACAAATGCCATAAAAACAGTCAGTACATCATCACATTTAGTTATAACATACTTTAACCAAACAAAACTTCAAAATATACTTTGAAACATATAAAATAAAAAACTACTATTCTTTGCCCAGCTAAAGACTTTGTAAACAACCTATCTATTACTAATTTGAAGGAAGAATGCTGCCCAACGTTGGTGGATGTCTAGCAAGTCCTCTTGTGAGAATACTTCCCTATCAATGAATATCTGCGAGATAACATAAGATAAACCATTATCCAATAAACTATAAAAACTATAACTATTGTTGTAACTGGATGAAAATTATATTACCTCATCCCCTGAATCCACAATATCTGCTAAAACTATGGTCAACATATGTTTCATTACATAATATCCACACTCATAGCTCCCTCCTTGTTTGTTAGCCTACCAATGAGAATTGTTTTTAAAAATGAGTAGTAGGAACTATTACAAATTGTAATTGAATATGCAGCTATAGATCACTTACATAGGGAAAAAACCAACTAGGCTTCCTTCTTAGTGACACGTGCCTACCCGCTAATGTTTGATATCCAATCATGACTCTAATTAAAAAAATGGATATGCAAAGTATGTTATAGGTTTCAAAATTATAATTCAAAGGATGAAGGAAATATATTATAAATTTAAACTTACCTTTCTACTAGTTGTTTCAATTCTTTGTTGGGCTTCTTGTGCAACGAACACAACAAGGCCACAACATTGTCCCTAGGACAAATATTTAGCAATTGCCAATGCGAACTGCATTTGAAAAGGAATATAAGTGACGACATTCAAAAATCATTTAAAATCATTTAGGTGAGAAATATATACAAGTGCTTGCTAATGTAAGTATGATGCTAGGTAACACCGTTTTTGCCCATTAAATATCAAATTTTGAATGTAGGCCTGAGAATCTGCATCCTTATTCCCTATTTTCTGAATAGGGAATGGGTCAATAAATTCATAAACATTATCCCGACCTTTGGAGAAACAGAGGCAATGAATATACCTAAAATACTCAAATAAGTGCTAATTATAATAAAAGAGATGCTTATTTAAGAGATTTCCAAAAAGATTAAACTTACAGGAACCATAATTGTAGAACTGAGATATTCAGCATGTCATAACCAGTGCATATTTCCAAGATATCCTTCTGGGTGATCCATAGGTCAACATGATTGGGTCTGCCAAGGAATGTGGGTTCCTAATCTATTTGCACCACATCCGTCCCCATACTAGATGCCACCTGCCATAGGCATGTCTTTGGATCAACTTGAGGTTCCAATTTTTTAGGTGGAACATCTTTCTTCGATGGTTAACTATCCTAAAAAATAAATATAAAATAATGTTATAAAATACAATCTAGTAATTTTAATTTGTAATAAGAGAAAAAAATAACTTAAGATGAAATTTGAATATACCTTAGCTGATGTAACCTTTATAAGTCATTTTGGCCACTAAATAAACTGTTTAGGGGCTTGCCCCACAATTTGAACCTCCTCGATAGACACAGGGACTTGAGCATATGCATCCCAAATTTGTTCAACTACCACCCTTGCCATATCATCCTCAATGGTCCTGTGGTGTATGGTAGGCCCCAAATTATATACTCTCCCATAGGCCACTAAACGAATAGGCTCTCCATCAACATATAACTAACATTGCTCAGGGATATCAGTGTCAGTCTCTTCCCTAAAAGGATCAGTGGCAGCATAACTTCGCTTCGTGCTGACACGTACAGGAGTATGAGCTTGTTTTGGCTAGACATTTGTATTTTGTTGTGAAATACCCAAAGATGCCAGCTCCTTTCTAATCTTCCGTCTTAACTGCTTTTTAAGCTCATTGCTAATCTCCTGTCTGATTCGCTCCATCTCTTCCTTTGTGACAATTCCTGAGGTGGATCCACTACGTGAAGGTGCTCCATAATAATCACGAATGCCAACACCTCGTTTAGCAGCACGAACCCGACCAGGGTGTTTTGGTTTCCTGATAGCAGTAGTTAATATATCCTTACATCTATGAGAAACAAATGTTCCCTGTGAGCTCTGCTCAGCAAGAGAATCCTACAACATATAATTAAATAAATGAGTAAGAAGTATAACGTAGCAAGTTACAATTAGTACTTCAAGTCAAAAATTACTTACAATCTTTTCTACAACAATGTAGTGTGCGAGCCACCTTCCATTTATCCCAGCGTTGCGGTGGCGATGGAGGAGCAATATCTCCAGTAGATCCAGAAGTTGAGGCTTCTAGTTCACATTGGCTCGCCTTCTCAGCCATTATTTTCTACTCGAGCAACTTATACCCCCTACGAGATAATCTGTGGGGTTGGACATTCTTTGTTACGATCATCTGTCCCTTCTTTCTCTTCTCCTGTGAACAATAACACACTGTTAAATTCAATAAAAATTAATTAAATGTTGTTGTATTAATAAAAAGATATGTTTCCAACTAAACCTAGAAGACAAGATCCTCTTGGCTTTCAACAAATTCTGCCCACGTCTCCTCATCCAAAAATACATCATAAGGTGAAGTGTCTTTCAATTTTCCATATATGTGTCTCGTGGTGAGCTGTGTCTTAAATGCCCTCCAATGCTCAGCCGCAAGTGTTAGCAATTTTCTTTTCAATATGGCATTATGTGGAACATCATATGTGAGCTACAAAATAAAATTGAAAAGTTAGTGTATGACAACAATATGGTGAAATACAATATTTATGTTTGAGACTATAAAAGTAAAATACCGTGATAGTTTGCCAAATTTGATTCTTCACGCTCTCCTCCACATGGTCCCAATCCTCATAAAGGATAGAAACCTTGCTTCGAGCAAGAACGCCCACAAAACTAATGAATTTTGTAGCATTTTCCCTTTTAGGTGCCTTACTAGTCATGTCAAACTAAATTAGTATTAGATGGTCACCAGCCCAGCTGAGAGTCAACTCCTTTAACTGTGTCCCTCATCTACCCTTTTTTTTTGTAGACTCATTAGATGGGTTACTAGAAGAATCATCCATGAGCTTGTTTACAAATGAAAAAAAAAAAAGAAATGTATATCAGTATCAACATTCACAAAACATATCATTTCGAAAGATAAACATTACGATTGAAATGAAATAAATAAAATAACAAAATAACAAAAACAAGAATAAACAATAAGATAAATATAAGTTAGTAATTAACGCTGTTAGTACGTATGTTTTCCCATATCCCTTCCTGATGATCATCACGTGTGGCATGTACATCATCCACTTCATTCTCATCATTAAAAGTGGGCATCTGTGTTGAGAAAGAAGGAATCTCAATAAGATTGACATTTGAATCTTCTTTTTCATCACTAGCATGCTTGTTTCTTCCTTGTAGAACCACTGACCATCTCTTGTTAGAAGGATCACTGACATAAAAAACTTGTTTTGCTTGGTAGGCCATAATGAAAGGCTCTTCCTTATAACCTATCTTTCTAAGATCCACCAATGTGAACCCTAATTCATTGGTTTGCACACTAGTGTTACTATCAACCCACTTACATTTAAAAACAGGCACTCTAAATTTTGTGTAGTCAACCTCCTATATGTCTTCAATAACTCCAAAGTAACACATGGATGCCATAACGGGATTTTTGTCCTTTGAACTAGAGAAGTGCATGGACTCAGCCACAACCATAACCCCACTGTTTTGCACAGTACTTTTGTAACATCCCGGGCGCTAACGAGGGCAGGGAGTGATCACCGATGCAAAAAAGATGAGGCACGGACACTGAGCGGCTCCTAGCAAGCTTCCAGCGGGAGGGATACATGAATGAATCGAATACACACCCGAACGAGAAGGATTCAGAGGCTGTGCGGGTATGGGACTGTACAGTTAAGGATAGCTTAAAGGAATTAATAAGTGCTACCTATACCAACAAGATGCATCTACTTTTCGGTAGCCTATCACTTAAGAACTCCACAGTTAAGTGTGCTTGACTTGGAGCGATTTAGGGACGGGTGACCTCTTGGGAAGTTTCCCAGGAAGCATGTGAGTGAGGACAAAGCATGCTGAAAAGTCTTGTGTTGGTTTGTGGGGACAGTCACTCATCCTGAAAGTGGCCGAGCATTACAAAGTGGTATCAGAGTAGGGCCTCTCTCCCAGTACGGTGTGGTTCGTGGACGAACCAAGCGAAAGCTGGTAGGCATGTAACATCCTGAGCACTGACGAGGGCGGGGAGTGATCGCTAGTGCAAAAAAGATGAGGCACGGACAATGAGCGGCTCCTGGCAGGCTTCCAACGAGAGGGGTACATGAATGAATCAAATACACACCCGAACGAGAGGGATCTAAAGGCTGTGCGGGTATGGGATTGTACAGGTGAGGATAGCTTAAAAGAATTAATAAGTGCTACCTATACCAACAAGATGCATTTACTTTTTGATAGCCTATCACTTAAGAACTCCACAGTTAAGCGTGCTTGACTTGGAGCGATTTAGGGACGGGTAACCTCTTGGAAAGTTTCCCAGGAAGCATGTAAGTGAGGACAAAGCACGTTGAAAAGTCTTGTGTTGGTTTGTGGGGACAGTCACTCATCCTGAAAGCGACCGGGCGTTATAACTTTTCTCATCCAACGACTTTGTATGGAAACAAAACTTGTTGATATCGTATCCAGTCTAACATATGACATCAAAGTTAGATCCATGTGCTAGCCATTTTAATGTGTCAAAAGCATTATCATCATTCAAAACTTGTTCTTTAAACCAATTTAAGAATGTTTTGTTATGCTCATTCAACTGCCATTTCTTCGACATTCTAGGGTTGTTTTTCTTGACAATGTTTTTGTGAATAGAAAAGGTTCAACTTCATTAGTATTATTCAATATATACAAGTGTGCTTGTAAAACTTCTTCCCGACTCATTGGTTTAACATTTACACCTCGAATACCCTTACTAGAAACTCTTCCATCATGACGCGATTTATGAAGCCTTATAGGTTTAGCTTGTGACAGGTATTCTGTACAAAACTCAATGGCTTCTTTAGCAATGTACCTCTCAACAATAGATGCTTTTGGACGGTATGGATTCTTGACGTACCCTTCCAAGATCTTCATATATTGTTCAACAAGATACATCCATCGTAAATAAACTAGACCACAAATTCTAATCTCTCACAAGATGCACTATTAAGTGAACCATGATGTCAGAAAAATAAAAGAGGAAAACACATCTCCAACTAGCACAATATAATAGCAGCTTCATTTTCCAACTCATCCAACTTCATAGGGTCAATGACTTTGCTGCATATGTTCTTGAAGAATAAGCACAGTCGTGTAATGGCATGTCTAACCTTTTTAGGCAATATGTCACCAATAGCCACTGGTAAGAGTTGTTGCATCAAGACATAGCAATCATGAGACTTTAACCCAACTAATTTAAGATCTTTTAGTAACACAAGGCTCTTGATATTTGAAGAGTATCCTTTAGCACCTTCACGCCCTACGGACACTTACAGAAACTTGTTTTTTCTTCTCTTAACAAGGTATGACATGTTGGGGGCAAATATGTTCGTTTACCCACTGACTGCGGACCTAACTGGAAGTGTATGCCCATCTCAACAAGATCTTGGCGAGCATTCAAACCATCCTTTATCTTGCCTTTAATGTTCAAAAGAGTGTCGATGACACTATCACAAATATTTTTCTCAACATGCATTACATCTACACAATGTCTAACATCTAGACCGCACCAGTAAGGAAAATCAAAGAAAATCGACCTCTTCTTCCACAAGTTTTTCTCGGTGGCTTTCTTTCGAGTCTTTCCAAATTCGACATTGATGTCCTTCATCCGTTGATAAACCTGCTTACCAGTTAAGACAGGTGGTGCAATACCATCCTCCTGACATCCATTAAAAGTTTTTTTAAGTCTACAATATAGGTGATTAGGCCTGAGAAATTTCTGATGCCCCGTGTAAACTGTCTTCTTGCCATGTTTAAGTTGTATGTAGCATATGTCTTCTTCACAGATAGGGCAAGCATTATGCCCCTTAACACTATACCCGCGTAAGTTTCCATATGCTGGAAAGTCATTGATGGTACAGAATAACATTGCACGCAACATAAAATTTTCATGATGATACTCGTCATACACATTAACACCTTCATCCCCCAACATTTTCAAATCTTCAATCAAGGGACATAAGTAGACATCTATGTCATTTCCTGGCTATCTTGGGCCCGCAATCATCATAGATAACATAAGATATTTTTCGCTTCAAGCACAACCAAAAAGCCTAATTTTTACATTGCTTCAATGTATCCGATTTAAAATTATACATTTTAAATCGGTTACATGCATAACCAATTTAAAAATTAGTTTTTAACTTAGTCATAATACAACCGAGTTAAAACCTTTCGTTTAAAATTGCAAAAATGCCACCACGTCTTTTTTTAAATAAGTTGAACGTGAACCGTTTTAAAATCTTGCTTGATAGAGGTCTCAGATGGGCTTAACTATCTTGTTATTTGTCTTTTAGGTTGTTTTTGATTGGGTCTTGTTGGGCTTTCTGTGGACCTTTTTATGCACCTAAGTGTTGCTTAATTAGGTGCCAAGTGGACCTTAGTTAATTTTAGCTTCTAGCTTATTTTTAGTTTTATTTGTATTGGGCCTTTTAGTTTGTTTGAGCCTTTATTAGTTTGATTGGGCCTTTTGTTAGTGATAGTATAAATAGGCTTCTAGGACATCTTGTAGAAAACTTTTGATCATTTTGTGGATGTGATTAGCTTTGTGCTAATTGAGTGAGCATTGCTCCTCTTGGTTCTTGCTTTGAACCTTTAGATTCTTATCAAAGAATTCTATTCTTTGTGGCAAATCCTCCTCGGCTTATCAATCTTCAGATTGTGGTGTCATTCCTACCATTTCTCACCTTTTCCGCTTTTTATTTTCTTCCCTTTTTGGTTCTGAATTATTACTCATTGGTGTTGAAATTATTGATCCACTTTGGGGGTTTAATCATTTGTTGAAATTACTCATATGGCTATAATAAAACTTCTTTCATATGTGTTGTTATTAATGATGAAACCCCCAAAGTGGATCAATAATTTCAGCACCAATGAGTAATAATTCAGAACCAAAAAGTGAAGAAAATAAAAAGTGGAAAAGGTGAGAAATGGCAGGAACGATGCCACAATCCGAAGATTGATAAGTCAAGGAGGATTCACCACAAAGAATAGAATTTTTTGATAAGAATCTAAAGGTTCAAAGCAAGAACCAAGAGGAGCAATGCTCACTCAATTAGCACAAAGCTAATCACATTCACAAAATGATCAAAAGTTTTCTACAAGATGTCCTAGAGGCCTATTTATACTATCACTAACAAAAGGCCCAATCAAACTAATAAAGGCTTAAACAAACTAAAAGGCCCAATACAAATAAAACTAAAAATAAGCTAGAAATTAAAATTAACTAAGGTCCACTTGGCACCTAATTAAGCAACACTTAGGTGCATAAAAAGGTCCACAAAAAGCCTAACAAGGCCCAATACAAAAACAACCTAAAAGACAAATAACAAGATAGCTAAGCCCCTCCGAGACCTCTATCATTGCTCTAATATCAATTTTTTGCACTAGTGTATGTCAATGATCACCCACCAACTTCCATATATCTCTAATGCCTAAGCATTACCCAACCAAACATCTTTTATTCTTCAAGCCTATGGAATTCAAACCTCTAGATCAAACAATCTTCACCATGTTTAAGTTTAAATTCCACCATGAACAAGAGTAAGGTTTCTACTTAATACTAGATACTAAAAAGTTACCATTTTCATATGCTAGTAGAACTTATAAACTAGTAAAGAATACCTTTAAAAATAAAACTTTACTAATTTGCTCTCTAAAAAAGAAAATCAATTTCAAGTCATATAAATCATAGCAAGGTTTTAATTTCCTCTTAAAGACATGTTTAACACCCAATTTTGTAGTCCAAATTGTTCTTACAAGCTTTCCAAAGGACCTTCGTCTTGCTACTAACCCTAGCAAGGCCCTTGTGGTAGTGTCTTGTATAAAGATGCCAACCTCATCGCTTCTAGGTCTACTTGTAGTGGTGTTGTTAGCTAAGCTTTTACTATGATTCCCTCCAATGTAGTTTGGCAATTGGGAGGAGAATTTGAGCATTCCTTTCTTGGAGCATGTGGTAGGTGAGTCGGGTCGACCAACATGAGCCTTAAGTGGGTCGATTGAGGCCCAATGCATAACACAGTCTCGGAAGCCTTAAGCAACGAAGTGCGTAGTGGCTCAATCTTGAGCCGTGATTGGGCCGACCGAGGCCCAATGCATAACACTAGTCCCAAAAGCCTTGAGTAACAAAGTGCAAAGTGGCTTGAGTCGTGAGCCATGACTAGGTCGACCGAGGCCTAGTGCATAACACCAATCCTAGAAGCCTCGAGTAATGACGATCAGCCCACTTGTGGCTTGAGGCTTAAGCCATGAGTGGGCTAACCGAGGCCCAATGCATTACTTTTGTGGTGTGAAAGGTTTCTTTACGTTTCCATTTTGAATTTTAAAATCATGCGTTGCACATTTCCAATGTGACATATGTAACACCCTAAGGGGCATTACCGTAACTAGGTCTAGATTTAAAAAAAAAAACAAACTTAAAAAGGTAGAAACAACATACAAATGCTACTCATAAATATAATTAAATATTATATATGAACAATACAATAAAAAAAGCATACATGCCAAATATAACTCATCTATCACCTGAAGGTATCGTACAAAATATAAAGAAGAATACAAAAACATAATATAAACTAGACTACATTTTCTTGCACGTGACTCCAAGCTCCATCTACGCATGTCTTCACCTGTATCCTGAAAAAGGGAAAACTTAAAGGAATGAGACATAATGTCTCAGTGAGTGCTCTAAGGACTCTACGGCTGGGTTAGACTCTTCTATTCGGACAACCCTCACCATTTATCTTTTATGGCTTTAAACTCACTAGGTCTCTCATAATTCACCATACCTACAATCTAATCTACACCTTTTAATCTTCAATACTTTCTGTGTTAACTACTCTTTCATTCTCTTGACTGTTATATTAGTTTACTATCTCATTCTCAACCTAAGAACTCTTTCTTACCCAAAATGCTCTATAGTATTCAAATCCTTCATGTTTAGATTTTACTTTTCTTTCTTTTAACATTTAAGGTTGTTCTCTATGGGTCAAGTCTAAGGTCACGGACATTCTAAAATACTTTTGACCCTCCCTTAACACTCACCTTAATACCGTCATTTTGTTCTCTCTTATTTGCCTTATACCTTTCTATTACAGTGTGTAGGGATTCACTCTTTCTCTACCTCATTCACAACTATTATTATCCAACTAGGAACCTTACAACACTATCCTAGGGCCTAGCCTCTCACTTATCCTTAAGGTAGCAAACACAATTTTAATTACAAGCATATATTTGTTTCACATCTTTTGCCTAGTAACTAGACATACATATCGTTTTGTTTCATCAAGCAAGCATGACATACATGCATAACATGAGCATTTTCACACGTGTACACATTACATCATTCACTTATGAACATGGTCACATAGAATTCACATAATTACAACGTAGCACACTTCAACATATCACACTACAACAAGATACATATGCGTGCTATGTTCCTAAACCACTACTCATGCACATGTGATACCAACCTAAACTTTTTAGAAAGTAGACTAGGAGTAAATGCAGGCTATAAGAAGCGTCATCGGTACCGATGCCTTCGGCTTTCGCACCCTCAACTAGCATAATATCCCCCGGTGACTAGTCAGAGTTACCCAGTTTTGCCAGTACACCCCGGCTCCATGGGATCAGTATGGACCATTGGAGTTTTTCCAACCGGATAACCCCCAAGGCTAAGGTTAAACAACCCATCACGGCCTTCACTAGCCAGATTCCTACATACTTTTCTCATCACATAACTCAAATGTTATGATGCATGGTCACATATAATGCTTACAGCTTTCATAGACTTTTATCATGAATCATAGGCACAATTTCATATCACACTCATTTTTTTCAAAGTAAATAACAACCATACAATATAAACTCAACAAGACATAAAAAAACAAATAACAATGAGTTAAACACTGTCAAAAGGAGTTCACAAACACAAGAAACGTAATAGCAAAAGTCGTATCCGCCCAGCGGTCCAGCGAACCCACACAACGGATCTATGTCAGAACCCAACCCGCCCAGCGGGTATTGCACCCCGCCCAGTAGGTCCGCGTCAAGATGCAAGCCGCCCAGCGCCAACGCAAAATCCAGTTTTTGAAGAAAAGTTGCCAAAATACTATCTAATCTATGAACTCCTTACTTCCTCACAATTCCTTCAAAACCCATCAAATCCTTAATCTTAGGCATAAGGAGGGAGAAAGGGTAAATAGATGAAAAATAACAACATAAAAGACAAGGAAGAATACGGGGGAGAGCACTCACCTTTATGGACATACAAAGCTGAGTTCTAGGGCTTGAATTCTCCGGTTTCTATTCCTACTCTTTCTTTTCCTCTTCTTCTTCTTTCTTTTCTCCTCATTCTCTCTACCTTCTTTCTTCTTCTATTTGTGACGACTAAACCTAATTCTCCTTCTCTACTCCCTTCTTATAACATGTGGGTGGGTATGTGGCTTAGTGGGCTTTAATCCTCTATTGGGCCCTAGATGCTCTTTTGGGTTGTATGATAATATTTCTACTAATTTATAATACTAAGGTATTAATAAGAATAATAAGAATAAGAATAATAATAACAACAACAATAATAATAATAACAATAAATATAATAACAACAACACAACACAATAATAATAATAATAATAATAGGAAATATAATAACAATAATTCTTAAGACATCTTTTGTCTAATAACATATGAGAAGGGTTTTACTAAGAGCTACCTCGTGGTTTATTTCTAGTACTTGAAATTTGGGGTGTTATAGCACACGTTTCCCGAAGGCAACGAGTGCCAACCATTTTTTAATCATTTAAAGAAGAGGAGAAAGAAATTTGACATAGTTGGCTTTATTCGCGTCATTCTTGTGTGGCTGATTCCTTATTGTAGAAGCTTTTTCTAACTCAGTACTTCTTGTTTCTTGCCTCTATTTTTGTTTTCGTTTGTTCCTATTTTGTTGCTTGTATGGATATCGGGGGTTCGTCAAGGGGCATAAGAAATATTGGTGGTTTTGTTGTCAAGCTTGGGGAAGTGGAGGTAGTGGTGGGGTGTAATTCGCTAAGAAAAGTGCCCATTGTGTTGTCTGTGAAGGACGACTACCGCAGTAGGTGGGCAAAAAAGAAAAAAAGGGAAAGTGCTGCCTAGCAAAGATAAGGGTATATGGAAAAGGCCTATATTGAAGAACTTCACTGGTAACCTAAGCCAAGATGAGTGTGAGTTCGTCCCTTATGCTTAGGTTGGTGATGATGTGAAGAAGATGCATTTGATTTACAACTCTAATGAGAGTTTACTATAATTATGAAAAGGTAGGGACCTATGTGTAACACCCTAAGGGGCATTACCGTAACTAGGTCTAGATTTTTAAAAAAACAAACTGAGAAAGGTAGAAACAACATACAAATACTACTCATAAATATAATTGAATATTATATACGAACAATACAATAAAAAAAAATACATGCCAAATATAACTCATCTATCACCTGAAGGTATCGTACAAAATATAAACAAGAATACAAAAACATAATATAAACTAGACTACGTTTTCTTGCACGTGACTCCAAGCTCCATCTACACGTGTCTTCACCTGTATCCTGAAAAAGGGAAAACTTAAAGGAATGAGACATAATGTCTCAGTGAGTGCTCTAAGGACTCTACGGCTGGGTTAGACTCTTCTATTCGGACAACCCTCATCACTTATCTCTCATGGCTTTAGCCTCATTGGGTTTCTCATAATTATCCATACCTATAGTTGAGTCTACACCTTTCAACAGTCAATACTCCCTGTTAATTGCTCTCTCATTCTCACAACTATTATATTGGTTTACTATCTCATTCTTAACTTAAGAACTCATCCTCATTATTTATACTTTCTTACCCAAAACCCTATTTAGAATTTACTCTTCTTCCTTTTAATATTCAAAGCTGTCCCCTAGGGTCAAGTCTAAGGTTACAGACATCCTAAAATACTCTTATTTCATTCTCTCTCTTACTTGTCTTATACCTTTCTATTACGCCATGAGGGAATTCACCCTTCCTCTATCTTATTCACAACTATTATTATCCAACTAAAACCCTCATAACACTATCCTAAGGTCTAGCCTTTCACTTATCCTTAAGGTAGCAAACACAATTCCAATTACAAGCATATAATTGTTTCACATTCTTTGTCTAGTAACTAGACATATGCCTCGTTTTGTTTTATCAAACAGGAACGACACTCGTGCAAGATATGATCACATGTCCACAACTTTAACATTTCATCACAAGGCACAATTGCATTCTTACATAGAATTCACATAAATAGGATCACATAGAATTCACATAATTACAACATAGCACACTCTAACATATCACACTATAACAAGATACATATGCGTGCTATGTTCCTAAACCACTACTCATGCACATGTGGTACCAACCTAAACTTTTTAGAAAGTAGACTAGGAGTAAATGCAGGCCATAAGAAGTGTCATCGGTACCGATGCCTTCGGCTTTCGCACCCTCAACTAGCATGATATCCCCTAGTGACTAGTCAGGGTTACCCAGTTTTGCCAGTACGCCCCGGCTCCATGGGATCAGCATGGACCATTGGAGTTTTCCCAACTGGATATCCCCCAAGGCTAAGGTTAGACAACCCATCACGGCCTCCACCAGCCAGATTCCTACATACTTTCCTCATCACATAACTCAAATGTTATGATGCATGGTCACAAATAATACTTACAACTTTTTATAGACTTTTATCATGAAACATTGACACAATTTCATATCACACTTAGTTTCTTTCAAGGTAAATAATAATCATACAATATAACCTCAACAAGGCATAAGAAAACAAACAACAATGAGTTAAAAACTGCAAAGAGGAGCTCATAAACACAAAGAACGAAATAACAAAAGTTGTATCCGCCCAGCAGGACGGAAGTCCCGCCCAGCAGGTCCGCGTCGGAACCCAACCCGCCCAGCGGGTATCTCACCCCGCCCAGCGGCTCCACGTGCCTAGCGTAAATGCAGAATCCAGTTTTTGAAGAAAAGTAGCCCAGCGGCTATCTAATCCCGCCGGGCGGATCCGAGGTACTAATTTTAATTTATTTTTCCTATTGTCTTTTGGTTCTAAATGCTTCAAGATAAATAATTAGATTCTTAATCACTCTTCTACATCGATAATTGGTCAATCTAATCTATAATTTCCTTACTCCTTCACAATCCCCTCAAAACCCATCAAATCCCTAAATTTAGGTATAAGGAGGGAAAAGATAAATAGATGAACAAGAACAAGGAAGGACATGGGGGAGAGCACTCACCTTTGTGGACATGCAAAGTTGAGTTCTAGGGTTTGGATTCTCCGGTTTCTATTCTTCCTCCTTCTCTTCCTCTTCTTCTTCTCTTCTTTTCCTCATTCTCTCTAACTTTTTTCTTCCTCTATTTTGTGACGGCTAAACCTAACCCTCTTTCTCTATTCCCTTCTTATAACATGTGGGTGGGTATGTGGCTTAGTGGGCTTTAGTCCCCTATTGGGCCTTAGATGCTCTTTTGGGTTGTATGATAATATTCCTACTAATTTATAATACTAAGGTATTAATAACAACAATAATAATAAGAATAATAATAATAATAATAACAACAACAACAACAATAATAATAATAACAATAAATATAATAACAACAACACAACACAATAATAATAATAGGAAATATAATAATAATAATTCTTAAGACATCTTTTGTCTAATAACATATGAGAAGGGTTCTACTAAAAGCTACCTCGTGGTTTATTTTTAGTACTTGAAATTTGGGCTGTTACACTATGTGTTGCCAATAAAGATAAGTTGGAGTGTGTGCCTACTGATCCTGATGATCAAGTGTTTGACCGGCCATAGGACCTGAAGGTGGCAGAGTACACATACATTTACGAGTGCATGTTCAATCAGTTAGGTGTGTTGCTTCCCTTCTCTGATTTCTATTTTGAAGTTTTGAGGGTGATGAACATGGCTCTTCCCAATTACACTCAAATTCTTTGGCCTTTGTTAGGGCTTTTGAGGTGTTATGCGAAATTGTAGTTTTGTTCTAACAATTCTGAAATTTTTGTACTTTTTTGTGCTAGCTTCCCTCGACCAGTGTCTTGGGTTTTTATTAGTGGACAGCTAAAAAGGCACCTTCTTCAATCATTCACTACTTCGTTTAAAAGTTTCAAGGATAAGTGCTTTCGGGTGAGGTCAAAGGAGGTCAAGTGGTCATTCTTTTTAGATGGTGAAAGGGAGGCAAAGTTCCCCCTGTATTGGCAATCGAATCCTGTTGAGGTGCCACACTCAGTCTATAGTGGTTTTTCAGCCTATGAGAAGCTTGAAATTGAATTTTTGGAGGGTTTAAGTTTGTTGAGTTGTTTGTCCTTGATACTACTAATGAACAGCTCGACAAATTTGTGTCCCTTTATCGAAAATTGATCTTAGTAAGAATATCATGTTTTGGTAACTTTATATCTTCTTGTTGCAGATCTTATCCCGTCGATTATTTTGTGTACGAAGTGTGTATTGCCATCTTAGTCTATAATGCTTTCTCAGCCTCTGAGAAGCTTGAAATTGAATTTTTGGAGGGTTTAAGTTTGTTGAGTTATTTATCCCTGATACTACTAACGAACAATCCAATAAAGTTGGTCGAGTACATAGGTATGTTCCTTTATAAAAAATTGCTTAGTAAGAACATGATGTTTTGGTAACATTGTATCTTCTTGTTGCAGATCTTATCCCATTGATTATTTTGTGTGCAAGGTGTGTATTGCCATTATAGCTGCCAATGCGCTTTTGCAGGGTTTTGTTATTTTTGTATTATTTTTTTGGTAGACTTTTTTTTAATGTGATCCTAGATGTTTTAGAAAATAGACAAAATTATCTTTCCAACATGCTATGGATCACATTTTATAAAATTCATTTTATTATTCAAACTTGAGGATTAAACTGAGCCACTAAATCTAAAAAAAAAAAGAGAAATTTTGCTTGTAATTTTAGACAAAGTTTTCAACCTGTTTCATTAAAAATTTTATTGGCTTCAAATTAGTTTCAAAATTTTATCTAAAATATTTCCCTAAAAGTGATTAATTAAAATTTAATTAGGTACTTAAGGTAGTGAATAAAATGTATTAGTAAATTACTAATGTGATTAATTGTTTTCTTTGATGCATGGCTTATAAATTATGAATTGTTCAATTATAATGGTGTAGATGTTTTGTACAAGTATGTAGACCTTAAGTTGTTATACTGTGAGATAAATAGAGACCAAGTCTCTATAATAAGAAGCAAAGATATCAAAGAGAAAATAAACTAGTGCTTAGATAAGCTGAGACTAGGAAAAGTCTCTACCCAAAGTTAAAAAGTAATAAGTGAGGAGATGTTAGTTATTGAGTAATGTGATGCGAGAGACATATAGTGGCATGATACCTAGCATAGGAAGCCACAGTTTGGTACACTTCGGAATAAAAGGTAGGGACCTAGTTGCAAAGGTCTTAGGGGTAAGGAATCGAGTGGTAAAGGTCCCAATGGCTAAGGTAGCACCCTTGAGCTGAGATATTCACCTAACTAAGCTTGATAACCCTAACAATTACTTATCATTCCAAGATTGGTGTGAGAGTATACCTCTATATGGATTGTGGATGTCCTGAGCTATTGCTCTATTCCTTAGTGATGATGAGGACTGTACCATATGATGTTGTTAAAGAGGTATATGTACTCCCAATCACTTCCCGATTCTGTTCACAAATGGAAAGTATGGATCTATACAGAGTCAAGGGTAGTATAACTTAGATAAGACCCTAGGTTCCCTTATTTTATTACCGTTGGTTGTATATTGTCTATGTTTGATGGTAGGATTCCCTACCATCTATGTGAAAGTTATTTTAAGAACAAAATCACCTCACTCCTCTATCTTTTTTTCTATGTATGTTGTTTATGGATTGATATGCGAAGATGGCTATGATGCTCAATGATCACACCCTAATGCTGCACCATATGATCTAGAGATTATTCCAATAGATGAAGATTGAGAATCCTACTTCTTTTTGGATTATATATATGGGATACGATAGGATAGGATATATAGACACTGCTATAACGTATGACCCTTTTTGCTGTATTTAATAAGGTAGGTAGTGTTTGGATTTTCCCTATATTCCATTGGCTTTCTTTATATTCAGTTCTATGTGTTTAGTTAAGATGAGTCAATATAATATACTTCAATTTCTTATCTTTACTCCCATTTCCAAATTTTGTTAAGTTTGAAAATTTTCTATTATACAAATCTAAAAAAATTTATTCGCATTTTCATCAACATCAATTAACAACCAAATAAAATTACTAAATTAATATAGGTTATAATCAATGTTAATAGGTGTCACACTAGATGACTGTCTCGTTTCTTCCCACTTTCTTAGAACTCACCTAGAAAAGGGGTCGGCACAGATCTTTTGCTCCCTACTTATATGGGTAATGGAACACTTGTCAAATGAAGAGATTAGATTATGTACCTTTATCCAATAAAGCTCTAGGAGCAAATCTTTGGCCTGGTATTCATTGTTAACCTATTTGATTACAAGCTGAGAGTCACTAAAAATGTCCAATTCTAAAGCTCTGACCTCAACAACTAGCATCAACCTTGCAATAAGAGTCTCATACTTTGCTTGGTTATTACTTATGGTGGAACTAAAATGCAAAGATTGCTCAATCACGATATCTCCCAGGTTTTCCAATATGGTTCTTGTGTCACTTTCTTTGGTGTTTGAGGCACCATCCACATAAAGACTTAGTGGCTTATTACATGTGTGTCGTTGGTCGGTGTGAGTTTTAACACAAAATCAGCTAGAACTTGGGATTTAATTGGTTTTAACACAAAATCAGCTAGAACTTGGGATTTAATTGGTTTCCTCAGATAATAGTGGATGAACTCGAAAAGTTTGACCAACCATTTAATCATCTGTCTTGCTATTTTTGGCTTCTAGAGTATCTGCCTAATGGGTTGATCCGTGTAGACTTTTAGAGTATGATTTTGAAAATATGGTCGAAGCCTTATGGCGGCCGTGACCAACATCAATACTACCTTTTCAATTTTTTGGTATTGAAGCTCTAACCCTTAAAAGCCCTGCTAGTGAAGTATAGTGGGTGCTTGTTGCCTTCCAACTCCTGCACGAGGGCTGCACAAACGGCTATGTCATTTGTTGCTAAGTACAATATCAATGGTCAACCTACTTCAGGCTTCTATAACATGAGTGGTGCTGAAAGATAAGTTTTGATATCTTGGAACGCTATCTCACATTCTATTGTCCACTCAAAACGTCCCTTCTTTTGTATGCAATTGAAGAGGGGCCTTAGTCAGTTTCTGGACTTTGATAGAAACCTAGATAGGGCAAACACTCGGTAGGTAGCCGCTAGACCTCCTTAGTGTTTTAAGGGCTCCTCATTTTTAATATGGCTTTGCATTTTTCTAGGTTAGCTTCAATGCCTCGATCTGTTAGCATAAAATTGAGAAACTGGCCTCTATGGACTCCAAAGGTACATTTATCAGGGTTTAGTCTCAACTAATGTTGTCGCACTCTTCTAAAGATTTCTTGAATGTCTATTATGTGTTGTTCCAACTTCTTGGACTTGACAACCATGTCGTTAATGTACACTTCAATGTTGTGACCAATCTTATCGCCAAAGATCTTGTCCATCAGTTGTTGGTATGTGGCTCCTGCATTTTTGAGGCCAAAAGGCATTACTTAGTAGCAGTAATTTGCCTAGTTGGTGATGAAAGTTGTTTTGTCTTCAACCAAATTCATTTTGATTTGGTTGTAGTCGGTAGGCGTCCATTAGGCTTAAAATAGGATAGCCGAAAGCGTCATCCATTAGTCAGTCTATGTTGGGCATCAAATATGAGTCCTTAGAGCAAGCTTTGTTCAAATCCATGAAGTCCACGCACATCCTCCATGTTAGTTGGATTTTTTTCACCACCACCACATTGGACAGCCAAGTGTATAATGAATTTCTCTAATGAAACCTGCCTTTAATAGCTTGTCAGATTCTTCAATAGCTGCCTTCCATCTCTCATCTCCCAGCTTCCTTCTCTTCTGTGAGACTAGTAAGATAGTTAGGTTGACCATAAGCTTGTGACATAGAAAGTTTGGTCTATCTCGAGATGTCTTTTTTTTTTTAGGTAAAAAGGTCATGATTCTGCCAAAGTAGTTCTATGGTATCCTTCTTTAACCTAGGCAACAATGAAGCATTGACCTGGTGGTTTGGGTCGATAGGGTTCGATCTGGACCTCATGAATATCTTCCGCAGGCTTCGTCTAAAAGTCAAAGAGGTCTTCTCTATAATTGAGCTTTGTTAGGTGTACACTCAGCGTACCATCCCATCAGTTTCGATGTGTCAACTTAGTCACTTTCAAACTATTGATATAGCATTTCCTTGCCATCTCCTGATTGGCTTTCATGACTATGATCATACGTTCATCAATGGAGAATTTCATATAAGGTGCGAGGTGGATACTATCGCTCGGATGGTGTTCAATATCGACCTACCTATGATGACATTGTAGGAAGTAACCGTGTTAACAAGTAAGTATTTCACTCTTACTATACTGTGAGCCCCTTTTGAGCCGAATGTGGTGTCCAAGTTGATATATCCTCGAACCTTGACCTACTCTTCTAAGAAGCTCACTAGGTTGCCGTCAAATGGTTAAATGACATCACTAGGCAAAGCTAACTACTAGTACGCTTCCAAAATATCACATCTACTAAACTCCCTAAGTCGATGAGTGCTCTGCTGACTGAGCAACCTTTAATGTTAATCTTAACAACCATCGGATCATCATGCTCGTGGTTCTTCATTCTTGCGTAGTTGTCATTGAAAAAGATCATAGGAGGATATCGTACTTGGATAGAGGACATACCTGTAGTTTGAATCGTCATGACAGCCCTTAAGTGTCGTCTTCGAGAGGTGCTAGTCATACTTCTACCAATGAATCATTTTGCAATAGTGTGGATAGATCCGCTATTCGTGCTAACTTATGGTGGTTGTTTCACTTCTCTTCCTTGTCCTCCCTACATCTTCTAGATGACTAATAATCCCAAGGGCTACGTGGAGGGCTTCTCCTTTTGTCCTTCATTTCTCTTCTGTTGTAGACATAGTGACCTAAATGGCCTTAGCAGATTAGTTGATCAATTTGGTTCTTTAGTGTCGTTCCTAAAGGCACATTTGTCCACATTTAAGGATACATCCTTAGGTGGTTGGGGAAATTTAATAAGGTTAGTGTGGTACACATCTCTCAATATGTGTAACCTTCGAGCATTCAAGGGAGTGTAGTTGTCATGAATGGGGGACCACCGATTAGTCCCTTGGCAGCCTACCTAGTCGTCCCCTCCACCTTCTGTTCAAGGGTCGTATGGATATGTGGGGAGGTGTGCCTACTTTTGCCTTGGGCTTCACAAACAATTTTGCCTATCTTTTCTTTACAGTGATAACTTCTTTCATGTCTATCTTGTCTGCCACCTTTTTGCAAAATTTGGTCATGTTTTCTGGAGGGCTCCTTGCTAAATCGTGAAGGCAATCTTTTAGCCCATTGATGATTGCTCACAAGTGAATCTTTGGATTCAGATCCTTGACCTAAATGGCTTCTTGGTTGAAACGGCTGATATAATCATTTAAAGTTTCGCCATACCCTTGGAACAAGCTGAACAATCCAGACTCAATTTGCCTATAAGGGCCATTGGAATCAAATTGGTTAAGAAAGGCTTAGGATAGCTCTTCAAAACTTTGTATGGAACCTTTAGGGAGGCTAGCAAACTGCTCAAGTGTTGAACTTGCCAATGTGCTAGGAAATTACTTGCAAACATAGGGTCGATTCCCCTAGTGCTTAGCATCCTAGTGTTAAACATAGTGAGATATTGTTATGGATCAAACGTACCTTCGTATAGTGGGAGGATTAGGTTGTGGAAAGATTCAAGAATGGGAGTTACCATTACCTCATTAGAAAACGGGTGTTATTATCCATTGGTTTTGTGGGGTTGATTGGTTTTGCCACCATGATGAGAATTCTCTGCCTCGTTCTCTCGTGATGGAAACCTAAGAGGCCCAAGTTGATGGAGACCTCAGAGGCCCAAGAGGAGACCCAAAGTAAAGCAAAGCTTAAAGAAGAAATACAAGGACTTGGGAACCATGACAAGATTAAGAGATAAGAAGGCTAATAAAGCTACTTTGGATAAAAAGAATTGAACAACTTATTTTCACTCAAGTTTAATTTAGAAGGAGAAACACTTAAGTTGATCCAATTAGTCCAAGTTGATGAAAAACCCAATGGGCAGAATACTTTGATTAGTTATCACTGTATAATTGGACCTTTAGTTTTCTGTTTCACTTATTTTTGTAATTGGGCCTATTCTTTGGGCTTAAGGGTTAGCCTATTTACTTCATAATTAGAGTTAGCCTCGTTGTGTGAGTATCACCTTAGAATAAACTCTATAAATAGATATGTAATCCCTTTCATTTGGACAAAGTTGAATAATATTAAGGTTTACTCATTTGTGAGTGTGAGCAGAGCGTTGGCTTCTCTTTTTGGTTCTTAGATTAGAACCGTCTTGATTCTTATCAAAGGTTTTCATACCTTTGTGGCGAATCTTTGCTTGGCTTATCACTCTCTATAGAGTGTGGCGCCTTCTGCCATTTTCTTTCCTTCCCGTTTTCTTTATTTTATATCGTTTCCATTTTCTTATCTTTTTCTATTTTGTATTGTTAATTCTCTTACTACTATTTTTCTGCACCATTTACATTAATTCTCTTAATTGTTTGCGCAAGTCTTATCTTTTGCCTTTCTTCATTTTCTTTTTATTTCAATAATTCTTGTTACAAGATAGCCAACTCAAGGATGATCCGTAAAAACAGTATGAATCCAAATTCGAATCATATCATCTCGCTACTCCTTAAAGTCGTTGAGTTCCTCCTTCATTTTCTTGTTCTCTTCCTGGGCTTGTTGAATCTTACGTTAAAGATCGTCTATCCTCTCCCTCAATTCCTGGAGCATTGGCGCAACTTCATTAATGTTATCATCGTTTCGAGTGCGCACCATGGCTCCTGCTTCTGGAGGTGGCCTGCGGGTTATTTACTAGGCCCCCCATGGTGGGTGCTAGATGTTCTTACAAGCTTTCCGAGGGACCTTCACCTAGCTACTAACCCTAGCAAGGCCCTATGGTAGTGTCCTAGCCTATATAAAGATGCCAACCTCATCACTTCTAGACTTACTTGTAGTGGTACTGTTGGTTGAGCTCTTGCTGTGATTCCTTGTAATGTAATCTGGCAACCAAGAGGAAAATTTGAGCCTTCCTTTCTTGGAGCACGTTGTACGTGAGTCGGGTCAACCAACTTGAGCCACAAGTGGACTGACTGAGGCCCAATCCATAACACCAGTCCCAAAAACCTCAAGCAATAAAGCGCAAAGTAGCTTAAGTCTTGAGTCGTGACTGGGCCGAACAAGGCCTAGTGCATAACACCAATCTTACCAGTTAACTTTACCCTGTGTCCATAGCCTAAAATCCTTAATCAGGAGCACTCAATCTACATAATTTGCAAAATTCCAATACCATTAAGCTAGTTTTAACCCTTTGATTCATAATAGAATAGCATACATAATCGCAAAAATTTTAAGAAATCAAATCCCAAAACCATGAATGGAAGTTAAGATCTAGTAAATTCTAGTTTAATTCTATTTCTTGTGAATTTTCACATTGGTATTTTTCCAAACGTATGTTAACTTCTAATTAAGATTTCTTGCTCCTACTATCAACCCTTCACGCAAAACACTTAAATCCTCCATATTTTATTTATATAGAAACAAGACACACATAAAAGTATAAAATTAGAATTTTGGGCCAAAGGGGTTTTTCGTTACAGATTCTCTTGGCTTTCCCCTGTTTTGTGACATCATATACATTACAAATTAACGAAAACAAGTTTTTTTTCCACGTTCTCACGACTATTTTCAAGTATCAAAAGCTCAAACACAGTAACCAAACAACAAGGTATGAAACTTACAAAATCATACTTTAAATGTATAGTAAACCCTTATTATGATTTTTTTTGGGGGGGCGGCGGCGTGTTGTCTTGCTGCTTCTTTTCAATGTGTTTCTATGCTACTAGGCAAGTGTATTAGCCTTTGGTTGTTGGTGGTCTACATGGCACAACTTGTGCCCGTGGGTCCTTTTTAATAAGAATATGCATTGCTTTTTCAAAAAAAAAAAAATGTATAGTAAACCCAAAATCCACTCAAGCTTTTGTCTCAAAATATCCTTTTTAGTATAACAACATTGTAGGACATTTTTTTTTATCACGACTTTGAATCCAAATAAATTATAGGTAAAATAATGAGGGTTATAGTTTTCGGAAGTAACCTTCATGATTGTTCAATTAGAGGTATTAAGACAAATACCTAAACTTAGTTCTTCTACAAATGATGTCTATAACTTTAAAAAAATAAATCATTGTTTTGACAGATTTAAAAATCATCATTAACAAAAGAAGATATCATGGCATGGTTCAATTTTATTGACTCTACAATATCAGCTTCACCAATTAGATAACAAGATTTATCTTAGTTTCTTAACATTGGCCTTGTATGTAATGATAGAGCCCATCATTCCTCACTATAATTTGTGTTAAATCTAACGTACTGATCACAACTCAACCTTACATTCTAGAATTAGGCAAAATATAGCGTCAAACACCAAGGTTCAACTCCATTTATTAAGTGCACAAGGTTTTACTTGGTTCCTTTGCATATATATACAATTTATCTATTGTAAACTCAATGCATTATGCTAAAAGTCACCAACTTAACCTATAAACCTTGTTTTTGTTTTGAAACCTACCTTCATGCAAAAAGTAACTTCTAATTTGACAAATTCCCAACCTAAATTTTTATTATAATTTAATTACCTGGTTTCCTAGGAATTACTTATGAGTTTAAACAAGTCGTTCTGAGATAATTTAATGTCACCATCGGCTCGCTTACTCAATCTACATCAGTTTAGTGTGTCTTAAAAATTTGAGTTTAAGCAAATTGTGAGCATTCAATTATTTATACTGCATTTCCACATGAATCTAGGGTGAAGCAATTTTGACATACTGTCAATTACAACTAGAATGTTTTTTCCTCCAAAATTTGACTTTCGATTTTCTACTCCTATGGATTCTTACTATTTAACTCATTACAATTTCATAACGTTTTTCTTTTTTTTTAGGCTAATTGATTTTCTCTCTCTTAGTCCGAGGTTTAGCAATGGCTAGATTTAGGGAATTACCTATTATTTCTAGTGCAATTTCAATAACCTCTCAACAACACGAGATAATAACATCTCAACTTCCTCTTCCTTTCAAAAAAAAACTAAAAATACAAATCACTGACTTTGCTCTTAAAATTCTAATTTACCAAATTGAATTATTAATATTGTCACCTAGATAACACTCAATACCAATCTCTATAAATGATAACAATAACAACTATCATGATTCTAATTCCAAAAGATATTTTCAACCTTCCACCTCGGACCCTATGGTCTTGGGATACAAAGTTTTCACTAGTGGCTTCAACAGTAGCGACTCGCCTACAATGCATACAAAATCTCAATGAAATAATACAGAAAGATAAGAAAAGGTTGAATTTAGATTGGAAACTATTGGTGACTCATGACATGAAAAGGAATTAACTAGATAAGGACATAAGGAGAGATTAGATACCTTAAAGAAGCCTTTATAATAGGGTCCTGAATGTGAGAATGTCCAGATACATAATCACAATCATGACTCTACTAAAAGTCCTTGGCTTTGTTACATGCTAAACAAAACTTAAGCTCTGATACTAACTTTGTCACGACCCAAAATCCAATCGTGACTAGCGCATAGACCAATACCTTAGTCCGACAAGCCTTAAACATGATTAAACTTATAAAATCTACATTTCGAAAAAAATTCTACCAAAATTTTGGTAGAACCTCCCCTAAAATATAGACATCCCAAAATAATATATAGACCTGCATATTCACCATAATACAAAATCAACCAAAACAAAACCCCACATGGCCCAAACAGAACTACATCTAACTACTAAAAATGTGACAAGCAATATAACAGGGCCACTACAAAATATCATGGTACAATCCCTAAATGACAAGGTAAAATACACTTCTTATGACGCTATCAACCGGATGGGAATCTCAAAAATTTGATTCTTGCGGTTATGTTCGTATTAGTGAGTAGTACTTAGTTTAGATTTTAATAATTTTTTTGAAACAGAGCTTGAAAATTGGTAAAATGACTGTTTTTATCCCTAAAACGCCAGATAACATAATTAATAGAGAAAAATAGTTAGAAGTGTTTACAAATTATTTTTAAGTCACCAATAAACTTAGAATAATTAATAATAATTTTATTAATTTTTTTAATAATTTATTGAGACAGTTTTTGTAAAATGACTAGATTACCCTCTATTGACTATGGGAGCTAATCAGAGACTTTTTGGCTTCAAAATATTTTAAAAAATTTATACTAAGTATATTTTAATTATAAAAAATTTATTTTGAGGGAAAAAATAGTGTAAAATCTGAAAATTATATTTATTTAACAAAAACTTGATTTATTAGCTTAATAAATAAAATTTTTAGTGAAAAAAATTATTATAAATAACATATAAATGGGAAAATTCTAAAAAAAAATCTATAAGACTCACAAAAATATATGTGAGGACGTGGTGTGACTAGATTTGCCTAAAAATTACCTAAAAGCCTATCTAATTTTATTGCAAGAAAACAATATTTAATTATTTTTATCATCTAATAATTATATAAAATAAAAATTTTGAATTTTTCTGCCCTCAGCTTTATTTCCACACAGGTTCCAACTACACATGAGCAAAGGATACTCAAAAATATTATTTTAATGATTTTGGGTACAAAAATTAATTCTAAAGTCACCTATTTTTTTAACCTATAAATAACCCTTCCAACCATGACACTATTCTCACTTCTCCTTCACAAAAATCTAACCCTCCTCTCTGTTTTGCTACAACTGGACCTCCCTTCTTCATCTCCTTTCCTTTAAAATCTTTTTTCACCTTATTACACCATTAGTTAGCATTTTTAGAGGCCAAAATTTAGGAGTTTTAGTAATTACTACCACAAAGCCTCACAACCTCCTCTCCAAGCTTCTACCTAAGGTAAAGGGGGAATGAGGTTTAAGCTTGTAAAGTGTTTTCTTAATGGGTGTATGTGTTCGGTTATCCCTTAAACCCATATTATTATAACTAATCTTACTATTATTATTACACATCACACACACACACACACACACACACAGACACACACAAGTATTTATTAGTTCTTGTTCATTTTTACTTCTTGCTTTACTTTAATGTTATTTATCTTATTGTTCATTTATTTTATTACTCTTATTATTTACTTCTATTATTGTTGCTATTTATTTTAATTTCTTGTTCCATTTAAATTTTTGTCCATTTACTTTATTGTCTATTTAATTCTTGCCATTTACTTTATTGTCTATTTAAAATTTTGTTCATTTACTCTTTTGGATATTTAATTCACTCCATTTACTTTATTGTCTATTTAAATTTTTGTTCATTTACTTTACTGTCTATTTATTTATTGTCATTTACTTTATTGTTTATTTAATTCTTGCCATTTATCTTTATGTTGTCTGAAGTTGTTATTATTTCCATTTTCCATTGCTAATTATATTTACTTAAGCTCTATTAATTAATTTATTGCCATTTAAGTTTATTGTCATTTATTTCTTTGTGTTGCCTTTAAATTTTGTTACAACTCTCACTTTATATAACACTATTGTTGATGATTTATTATGGCTTAAAATTTATTATTATACTATGATTAATTATTATTTGAGTTTACTTTTATATAAGTTACTTGTTTTAAATCCAATTTATGATCTTGGATCATATTTAATTAAAATTTTTTGGAACCTATTTCTCCTAATAGGCTCTTGGTCTTTTTGTTAAAAGTAAGGCTAGGAACATTTGTTTTATGATAACCAAACAACTTAAATGAATAAATTTGGTTAATAAATAATTGTAAATTATAAAATGAATTTTTAGACCACTTTGTAAATATTTCTAAATTTTGTATTCAAACAAATTTAGAAAGAAAAGCAAACTAACTTGGGCTTTTTCCTCTATAGGGCATTCGGTCCCATTATGAATAAAGTAGATTTTTTTTATTAATACAATTAAATTAATTATACAAATTTAACTTGAAATAAAAATAATAGAATAAGGTTTAGGCTAGAAGACAATTTGGCCATAGAGTTCTAGAAAGGAACTTAGATGAAATTGCAAATTAAATTCTTGTTGAATTATCCAAAATTTGAAGTGAGAAAATAAAAATTTTGTTTTATTTTACATGGAGGGGCTCATGGTTTTTTTTTTGAGTAAATTAGGAAAAAATGAGTTTCTTTTAATAAAAGCATTTTAGCAAATAATCAATTTAGCTCAACTTGGTAAAAATGAATCTTAGGATTAGTAAAAAATTTGGAAGAAATTCTTTTTCAAAAGTAATATTTTTTTATCCTTATGAACTAATTGAAGAAACAAATTTTTTGCTTATATGGATTTAATGGGCTTTTAGCCCAACTAGGAGAAAATTTATAAAAGGAATTTTCTTAGTTGAATTGTCTTGGCATCTAATTATTATTTTTAGACAACTTATGGTTAGTTTAGGAAAAGGAATAAATTTTGTTCAAATAATTTTTTCTAGTAAATGTTTTTATCAACAAAATAAAATGCATGCTCTTGTAACTAAATTACCTATTTTTTTATTAGAAAAAATGGGAAAAATAGAAATCTTGATTTTTTAAAATAAAAATATTAAATGGTAGTCAAAGGAAAAAATTAAAGAGAAACTCTAAGTATGCTCTGTAGTTGCAGCATAACCTGACCTTCCACATTAGAAAAGAATTTCTCTCAAACTTTAATTACTAAAATCTTTGACATATTTATGAATTAAAAGCTTTACCTTTAGTATAGTCTAATTTGAAAAATTAGAAAAAGAGAAGGATAAATCAAAGAAATTAAATTAAGAAACTATCTTTAAAAGTATATATGTACAAGTATGAGTTATGTATGTAAATTTTAATTGTTGGTATTTTCCTTACTATACTTATCCTTTTGAATTACTTCTAAGTTATTATAAATGTGATGGATGAATGCAATCTCTGTAAAGAGTGATTTTGAGACTCTGCTAGATTATCCAGAGAGTATATCTTGAAACTTAGGAAGCAATTCATAAGAAACCCCTAGTTGAGTTAGGACCATGCTGGGAAGCATGAGTGCCTATGTCTGAGAAGTTATAGTTTGGTACATTGGGGGATGAAAGGCAAGGACCATTGTTGAGGTCTTGAGGGTAAAGGTACCGAGTTGTGAAGATCCCAATGCCCAGGTTAGCGCCTTAGGCCAAGATAAATCACGTAAACCGACTTGGTAACCCTAATGTCTGCTTAGCATCACCATGATTGGTGAAGTGTATATCCCTAATGGGTAGGTGACCTTTTTCTCGAGGATGATGATTATGACATGGTGTTGGAACCAAAGACGTATAAGCGTCTAAACCCTTAGAGTTTTGAAGATAGCAAACTTATTAATGTTCAAGTTTCTGTCTAAGGACTAACCTTGTCACGACAAACAAGCTACTCTTATATAGACCATCCCGTAGATGTGCTAAAGAAGACCATCTAGTAGACGTACTAAAGAAGACCGTTTAATAGACATGCTAAAGAAGACCGTCCAAGTGAACAAGCTGAAAATGACCATCCGAAGCTAAATCTTGTCTCTTAGAACAAATTCAAATATAGATGCATTTAGACAAAAGCTTCCAACGACAAATGTTCAAACGGCTAAGTCTTATTTAAACATCCAATTTACTTATGTTCGTTTTCCCTTGAAACTAACATATTACCATACTTGTGATCTAACGTTCAAATTGTTTTGAAGCATTAAATGTAATCAGATTCACTCTAGTGCAAAAGCGCAGCAAAACAGATAAAGCAAGTCAACTTATCAAGCTGCCATGCCAAATGAAGAATGTTTAGAAAAGCAGACCGTCAGCACAGTCCTGCACTTTTCGTTTTAGTGCAAGTCTAAAAGCTGCCACGAGTGATCTTTCTGAAAGCATGGTTTGCACGCCCCTCCTTGTATAATGAAGTCAAGTCTTCCACAACAAATCTTTTTCCTTGAAGACTATATATATGCACCAAGGAAGAAGCAAAAACAAGACAATTGTGATACGTGCTAATCTGTGACAATCTTAGCGAGACATCAAAAGCTTTTTGTACTTTAACCAGAAGTGTCCATTGGACGATAGTGAAAAAGTCTTGTAAAAATATTTTGAATGTTTGAGCTTAATCTTTCAAATTCTCACTATGTGAGTTAATACCTTTGTATAAACACTTGTTTGTGTTGTGAAAGCCTAGAGAGGCTTAGTGAAAAAGAATACTTGGGTTGAGCAATCTAGGGTGATTGCCTTGTAAAGCCTAAAGAGGCCACAAACAATACTTGTGTAACCTAAGGTTGGTTAATAGATACCTTTTGGGTGAAGGGACTAGACATAGCTCTGGTTGAGTGAACTAGTATAAAAAATCTCTATATTATCTTTCTCTCTATCCCTTAGCTTGAAAATGCTTTCAAAATTATTTATATTGTTTTAAAAAGTTTTAACATATAATTCAACCCCCTTTCTTGTGTGCTTTTTCTATTTCACATGGATGTTTGTACCTTGTGAGGGATCCCAATCACTTTGCAATGATTCCTGATGGTTGAGGTAAATCATTAAAGATAGGTATAGATCCATATGTCTGGTAAAAGGTCTGTGATCGAGTCATGATAGCGTAGGTCAGACCTTAGGTTTTCTTGTGTCTAATTGCTTGATAGTTGTGTGTTTATGTTTTGAACCTATTAAGAAAACAAATGAGGCTTTTATAAAAACCCTACTCCTTTCTTTTCTATTTCTTTTCATATACGATCGTGGTATGAGTAGATTCTACAAACAAAGGAAAAAGACATCGATACTAAGGACGGAGAGGCCATAGAAGAAGACAAATCAAAGACATTCATGGTTGCTTAGTATAGTTGTATTTGTAGTTTACAATAGGTGAGAAAAATGTATAAGTAATTGGTAGTGTCATTGCTCTGGTTTAGGGAAGGTCGTAGTATATTCACAATGTAAATTGTATACCCCGAACATTTATTATCATATTGATAACAGTGATGTATTTTCCTATTAACACTAAGTATACGAATGGAAATATAACGTATGTTATTTGATTATGTCATTAATATACTGAAATAATTTAATTAGCTTCATTCATTACCACAATAAAATTTAATAAAGAGAAAAAAAATTCCGTAATAAAATTTAATAAAGGGAAAAAAAATTCCTCCGTGTTTAATAAATGTCAGGAATAGAGTTAATGTAATTTTGGGTGTTATAGTGCACCAAGGGTAACACCAACCAATGTTCTGAGAAAGTATTTTCCCCCAAATAGTTTGAAATCTAAAATCACATCTTATATTCATAAAAGGGTTTCCAATCAACAATTAACATATAAATTTAATAACCTCACAATATTTCTCAATTCACTAATCTAAACAATGATTCAACATTGAGATAATAATATTCAAACCATAAGGTTTTCGTAATTATCCATAAATTAAGATCCTTAATATTCTAGGTCATCACACTATACACATTATGCATTTACATTAAAAAAAACACATATTACCTTATCCCTTAAAATAAATAAATAAACAAAAATATTTTAAGTAGATAATTAATATTGTAAACTTTCAATTTGGGACTATTTCATAAAGAGATAAAATAATAAATGAATCATAAAAAATAAGATTTAAAGAAATAATTTAGGACTTGTTATAGTTCATATTTTATTTACTCACTAACTTCCAAGATGTTGAAGTTAAGGCCAATGATCGATGAAACACCCCAAATTTCAGGTATTAGAAAGAAAACACGAGGTAACTCTTAGTATCATGTGTTATTGGATAAAAGACGCTTTAAGAGTTATTGTTATTATTATATTATTACTATATCTTTTATTATTATTATTGTTCCTATTGCTGTTATTATTATATTTATCGTTGTTGTTATAGCAGTTATTATTATTATTATTATTGTGTTGTGTTGTTATTATATTTATTGTTATTGTTATTATTATTATGATTATTAACAATTTAGTATTAGAAATTAGTAGGAATGTTATCATAGAACCCAAAAGAATATCTAGGGCCCAATAGGGGACTAAAGCCCACTAAGCTACATACCCACCCACATGTTATAAGAATGGAATAGGGAAGGAGAATTAGGTTTAGCCATCACAAAATAGAAGAAGAAAGAAGGTAGAGAGAATGAGGAGAAAAGGAAGAAGAAGAGGAAGAAAAAGATGAGAAATAGAAACCGAAGAATCCAAGCCCTAGAACTCAGCTTGGCATGTCCCTAAAGGTGGGTGCTCTCTCCCGTGTCCTTCTTTGTCCTTTATGTTGTGATTTGTTTATCTATTTACCTTTTTCCCCTCTTTATGCCTAAGTTGGGGATTTGATGGGTTTTGAGGAGATTGTGAGTGAGTGAAAAGTTTATAGATTAGATTAACTAATTATCAAGGTAGAGGAAGTGAGTGAGAATTTAATTATTTGATTTGAAGCATTTAGAAGCTAAAGATAATGGAAAAAGAAATTAAAATTCGTACCTCAAATCTGCCCAGCGGAGTTAGATAGCTGCTGGGTGACCTTTTTTCGAAAACTAGACTCTATGCTAGTGCCAGGTGAATGCGTTGTCCACTAGGCACACAGACCTGTTGGGCGAGATGCACAACCCGCTAAACATTCTGGGTCCTAGCACGCACACGCCAGGCGGGATGCACAACTTGCCAGGTGAGTTCGGTTTTGGCGTGACCGCTAGGTGGAACCCTCATCCTGCCGAGTGGATACGATCTTAGTTATTCCATTTTTTGTGCCTATGAACTCCTTTTTGCAGTTGTTAATTCATTATTGCTTCTTTTTTTATGCCTCGTTAAGTTTATACTTGTGATTGATATTTACCTTGAGAAAACTGAGTGTGATATGAACTTGTGTCAATGTTCATGATAAAAGGCTATGAAAAGTTGTAAGCATTGTATGAGACCATGCATCATAACATTTAAGTTATGTGATGAGGAAAGTATGTAAGAATCTGGTTGGTGGAGGCCAAGATGGGTTGTCTAACCCTAGTCTTAGGGGTTATCTGGTTGGGAAAACTCCAATGGTCCATGCTGATCCCATGGAGTCGGGGCATACTAGCAAAACTAGGTAACCCTGACTAGTCACCGGAAGATATCATACTAGTTGAGGGTGCGAAAGCCGAAAGCATCGATGCCGATGACGCTTCTTATGGCCGTGCATTTATTCCTAGTCTACTTTCCGACAAGTTTAAGTTAGTACCACATATGCATTAGTGATTTAGGAACACAACATGCATATGTATCCTATTGTTGTGTGATATTTTGAAGTGTGCTACATTGTAACTATGTGACCTTGTTCATGAGTAATTGATGTAATGTGTACACGCGTGAAAATGTAATTGTGCCTTGTAATGAAGTGTCAAGATTATGTATATGTGCTCATGTTATGCATGTATGTTATGCTTGTTTGATGAAACAAAACGATGCCTATGTCTAGTTACTAGGCAAAAGATGTGAAATAAATGTATACTTGTAATTAGAATTGTGTTTGCTACCTTAAGGATAAGTGAGAGGCTAGGCCTTAGGTTAGTGTTATGAAGATTCTAGTTGGATAATAATAATTGTGAATGGGATAGAGAAAGAGTGAATCCTCACATAACGTAATAGAAAGGTATAAAACAAGTAAGAGAGAACAAAATAAGGGTATTAAGGTGAGTGTTAAGGGAGTGCACAATTATCTGGCATAACATACAATTAAATTAAAACCTTAAAGAAAAATATAACTATAAATAATTTTCTAACTCCAATTTAGAAATTGATAATATGTTCCTAATTTAAAATCTTTCTAATCTTTTTAACAAGTTTATAACAGTCCTAATACTTTTAAAATTCGTAAAATTTACTGCCCATATCCAAATATAGCTGAATAAGTAAAACATTACATATGAAATTCCCACCTAAAATTTCAAGTGCTTTAAAAAAAATAATTTATACCAACCTAAAGTTTCCTATGATCTCATTTAGACTTAAATAAAATTTCTAATTTATTAATATGCCATACTATCAACATCCTTGTCAACAATATTACCACAACTAAAAGAAATTCTTACCTCAAGTATGAGTTGATGATCGTTTCCTTTTCTCATTTATTTGATCTTTACCTTCTTTCTATTTTTTCTTCTCCTTTTAACTTAACGTAACTTTTTATAATCTCTAGCTCCTTTCTTCTTAACTAAAAATGGCCTAATACACTATTACTCTTTTATTTTTATTTTTATTTTCACAGCTGCCCACCATAGAAGAAGACATTGCTGCACTCTGAGAAGAGGGCGCGTCGTACATTGTTTTCGATTCAGGGGATGAAATTTTCAAATGCTTCTCTTGGAAGCTTTAAACCCCCTTTTTATTGTTGGCAGGGGTGGCTTTCACGCCACCCTTCCATTTACTTCTTTTTTTTAATAATAATTATTATAATCTCATTATATTGTATTTATTTATTATGTTTATTTATAATATATATATATATATATATATATATATATATATATATATATTCTTTTAATTCTAATTATCATTATATTTTATTTTTTTAATTTAAATGTTTTATTTTATCTCAAATAAAGGATTTATTTGTAATTATTTTAATAATTGAAATTTAAATGTTCTCTTTTTAAATATTAATAAATTATGCCAAAAATCTTATAAATATCAATGAATTTGTAAACTGTCTTACTTGAATTTCTAAACAATATTTTTTTTTTTGTTAATTTTGAATCTACTTATTCATTTTTATGTGTGTGTGTGTGAATGCTTTATTTCCTTTTAATAAATAATTAAATATAATTTTCTTATAATTTGAGGTTTAGGTACTCTTAAATATTAACAAATTACACTAAATTTTAATCGCCAATAACAATTAAGTAATTCAATTTATTTAAATCTAAAAAATATATTTAAAAAAATTAGGGTGTTACAAAATTAGTTAACTAGGACCAAATTTATCAATTTGTTTTCATCTTAAACAAAACTTGGATGAGGTAAGAGGAAGGATTCTTGGAACCAAACCTCTTCCCAACATTATGAAAGCTTTTTAGAGGTGAGATGAGAGTAGAGTTGAAGAAAAAAATATGCTTAAAAAATATAATCTATCTTCCAATACTAAGAGTGTTGCCTTGGTAGCGAAAAGGAGTCTGAAGGATTCTTGGAACCAAACCTCTTCCCAACATTGTGAAATCTTTTTAGAGGTGAGATGAGAGTAGAGTTGAAGAAAAAAATATGCTTAAAAATATAATCTATCTTCCAATACTAAGAGTGTTGCCTTGATAGCGAAAAGGAGTCTAAAAAAATCCCAAGGATGCTGTGACCATTGCAAGAAACCTAGCCACACCAAGGATATATGCTGGGTAATTGATGGGAAACCAGTAGATTACATGCCCCCTCGGAGTAGAGATAACCACACCTACTTTGCTACACTTAAGGGAGACAAACAGTTTATTGCACTTGCACCTGAAGCACGTCCCTTTAACATGGAACAAATGAGAGACTACAAAAAATGCTCTAGCAAATCATCCAAAACACTGGCATACACTTTGCTACCATTGTAGTACAAAAAGGTAATTCTTCAAGCACTTTATCTATTAAACAAGGAAAACCCAATTTATGGATTATAGCTTTGAGAGCCTCTCAAATCACACAATTGGGATATTACTCATTTTGATGAGTACGTCCCATGCAATAATGACTATATAGTTTAGATATTTGATAGTTGATTGATTAAGGAAGTGAATCTAAAAATTGTTAAAGATTTGACACCGCACATTGAGTTAAACTAGGCTTGCCACTTCAACACTTCAAAAGGAACCACATCGACACTCCTTAGGATGAAATGCTAAATTCGAGGGAAACTATTCTTAATTAGTCACGGGTTTAATAAGTGCCCTACTATTCCTACCCTGTTTTTTACTTTTTTCAGCCCTTTCGTTTTTAAAAAATGAGTGAAAAGTCACTCTTACCCCTCACCTTTTCCACTCCCCTCCCTCTTTTAAAATCTTCCCATCTCCATCCCCTTCTTGTTCCTTACCCCCTCACTCATCTAGCTCTCCCCTCCCTTCCTCCTTTTGCAACTTCCCACCCCCTTCGTACATTTCCACTGCCACACTCTTGTCAAAACTTCATCACTGGGAGGGGAAGTTGGACACTAGAACGTCGTTGCCACAACCAGACATCGATGCATTCTTTGTAGGTGAGTTTTTTCTTTTATATTTCTAGATTCAACAGAATCATGATTTTGTTGTCTATTCATACACAACAGAATCACGATTCCATAGTGTATACATGGGTAAGATACATAATGAAATTGCAATTCCATTGTGTGTCTAATAGATACACAATGGAATCGCAATTTCATTGTGTATCAGTTTAGTTTTTTTATTTGTTTTACTTGTAATTCTTTAATTATTTATTTAAATTAAGTTTTAGTAATATTTTATTACAATATTTCTTAAATTATTAATTGTTGTTATTATGATTATATCTATAATTATAAATTAATAATTATCAATTTATATTTATTATTGATTATTATCTGATTGTTAAATTTTTATTACTATTTCAGGTTTATTATGCCTCATATGAAATATCGTGGACAACCTTATTGTCCTCGAGGACACCCCTAGCCAAACGATGCACCTAGCACATCTAAGCATCCACTGCCAACTACATTTGTACATCAGGCTGGAGAGACTGCATGTGTTGCAGTGCAGTAGCAACAGCAAGAGGAGGAGGTACATGTTGACATACTTAAGCTAGAGGTTGAGGTACTTGAGACAGAGGCATAGGTACTTTAGGGTGGTCTAGAAGATCGCATCATTGGACCCCCATTTGGAGAAGGTCTTGTAGACTTGTCTTTACTTAGGTCCTAAAAGGACCATGTTGCTGCACACATATGGCTCGAAGAGCCCTGCGGTGAACTCAGGCTAGTTAACCATGAGGGTAAGGTGTTACCAATGCCCATACAGCCGGAGGTAGCGGACATTGTGGTGAGGTCAAGGCTCGCCCTTCTTACACAAGCACGATATACTACTATAAACAAGGACATGATATGTGCCTTTGTTAAGCAGTGGCATAAGGACACTAGCTCCTTCCACTTGCTAGTAGGAGAGATGACCATCACCCTATATAATGTGTCATCTCTCCTACACTTGCGTATTATAGGTAAGCTTTGCCACTACCTTCATGTTACACGTGAAGAGGCCATAGGATTGCTGATGAGCGAGCTTGGTGTTACGTACCTGAACGCATTTGGCATGACCGGGAAAGGAGCTCATGTGACTTTATAATGGCTAAAGGAGACATACAAGTCATGCATCGCAGCTGTGTAGTACATATTTGCTGCTAGAGCATTTTAGTTACATCTTGTCGACTACAAGATATTCATCGACAAGAGCTCAACATTTGGGCAAGTTTGCTACTTGAAGCTCTTCCATGAGATTGAGTCCTACAGCAAGTACTCCTTGGGTTTTGCTACATTGGTCTACCTCTATGACTAGCTTAACATTGTCAACCTTCGATCTACGACACAGTTTGGAGGATACACGAGCCTATTGATGGTATGATTTTGTATTTTCTATAGATATTTGTTTGTGTTTATTTTATTTATGTAATTTAATTTATTAATTGTTTTATAGGCTTGGATCTACAAGCATTTTTTGATTGTCACCACTCATAAGCCAAGCGTCGGTTATTTTGAGCAACTTCCCCATCTGTACAAGTAGAAGGCCACGATGGGCCTTGCATTGGGGACCATGGATGTGCTTGATCAGCTGAGGTTGGACGATGTCATTTGGTTACCATGTGACGCACATAGAGTTGTTCGTCATTGCAGGCGATCTCTTTTTGTTCAGGCTTCATCTAATGTAGTCCCTATATGTGCGCCCATATGCCGGAGAAGGTGTTCAAGAAGTTTGGCTATGTCTAAGGGAACCCTCACCCCCTGCTTGTTGGATATCTGACACTGACCTCGTGTGTTGAGCATTAGGAGGTCTAGCAAACGCACATGGTGGATAGAGGAGTGTTTGTGCTGCATAAGGCTCCATAAGCTTCAATGGATGATTATTTGGAGTGGTTCCATCACGTTTCCCATCCATTCCTCATTTCGCTAGAGGAGGGATATCTTCTACGAGGCCCTCCATGAATTCCTGTGCCGCAACCTAGGCATGGCCAGCATAGAGGTAGGCAAACAAAGTCGTTGTCTAGTTACTCTCGTTCATGAGAGGTAATTATCCATATTTTTCTCATGTGTTTTTTCGATGACAATGAAACCTTTATTGATAATTGTTTGCATTCTTTTTTGTTGGGTATGTTTGAGAGGATTGTTCAAAACTTGGACTGCATGCAGCACCTGAGGTACCTAAGGGCACTGACGCTTATGCCCTCTTGTGGGACTCATTAACCATTGCACAGGAAGGCACAATGGCTGGGTGCACCCACTAGAGGAGGAGGTCCACCTCAAACAATTGATTTATTTATTTATTTTTTTATTATTGGATATTTAATATTTTATTTCGTACATACGGATTCTATTGTATATATTTTTGGATTTTATATATGTTAAACTTATTGTGTGGTTGGTATTACTATTATGTTAGTTATAATTAAAGCAGAAGATACAAATAAAAACAAACAAACGCAATGTAAATAATATTATTTGATTAAATAATAGAACTTCTACATAGGTGTGATATAAATAAAAAAAAACATGACTAAACACAGTGCATCATCATGGTTCTCTCAAACTAACAGTTCTTTATTCATTGGAGCTAATTGATGCCTCTATTTTAAGTAATCACATGATGATCTCTTTGGCGAATCGTGGTTGATGCATATGAGTTAATATCTCTTCGAGAGATCTGCCTAACACAGCGTATAATTCAATTAGTGCAAGTCTAGGAAATTGGACAAAGATGGACAACATCTTTGCCACATCCTTATCGTGTTTAATATCCATAGACTTGTATTGAACACAACCATTTGCTAAAGATATAGGTTTTTGACAGTGAATATCGAGTAATTTTTTGGTATCCCCATCTCATCATGAATTTTTTTTTCCTTAGAGCAGCAACCGTCATGTACTCACTTACCCTAAGAAATTTCGGACCATGAAGACATTGAAACAAGACCCCTTCAAATGTTGTTATCATATGTTCGTCGTAATACACAACAGTAAGGAATTCACCCATCTTCTTAAGACAAGAAAAAAATGGAATGAAGATGGCTAAAAACTTTCACAGACAAAAAATTGTGAATGTGAAGGCAATGTGGTGCTTCAGAGCACATTTTTCTTACATTGGTGCAAATACTATTCACATGTCAAACAAGAAATGGTCGAGATTGCACTAACTAAATTAAAGGTCTGGATCTCATCAATTCAAACATGTGCCTTGTTCATGTGTCAGCGAATCATTAAAAGCTTTGTTCTGTGCGTCAGAAAAAGAAACGATCGAGATTGCACACAATAAATTAAGGATCCAAATCACACCGATTCAAATGTGTGCCTTGTTCACACATTAGTCACTAATTAAAAGTGTTATCTTGTAAGTCAAAAAAAGTAATAGTCTAGATTACACATAGGAAATCAAAGGTCTAAATCGTACCGATTCAAACATATGCCATGCTCACGCGTTAATGAATTATTAAAAGCTGTGTGTCAAAAAAAATTTGAATTTTGAAAATATAAACAATTAATTTCAAAATATACAATGAAAACATGTTTCTGTTATGCTTGAATCCAAAATACCCAATGAAATTAGTTGTTTATATTTTCAAAATACACAACTACAACACATTTTCGCTCTATATTAGGGGTGTGCCCTCCATATACAATGAAAATACATTTTCATTATATATATTGTACAACGGAAACAAGTTTCCGATGTGTATGGAAGGCGCACCCCTTAACACAATGGAACAAAAACATGTTTCC
Organism: Spatholobus suberectus; assembly: GCA_004329165.1. Lineage (NCBI taxonomy): Eukaryota > Viridiplantae > Streptophyta > Magnoliopsida > Fabales > Fabaceae > Spatholobus > Spatholobus suberectus. The sequence continues at coordinate 53,409,044 of CM014729.1, read as the reverse complement.
ATCAAGAGTATTTTCGAGAAAAAAATAATAAACAAAACTTGGGTGAAAATAGTGAAAATTGGAGTGAGAATAGCAGCCTCGGCTTAATAAACTTGAACATTTGAAGTGTAAGATCCTAAGAATGTCCGAAGTTGTAATTCCAACTGGCCTACTTATATACCTTTAGCATTCTATCGAGGAATTAATACAAGGGAGACAAACCCCAACTGGCATATAGAAAGCTCGTGTAGCAAAACATTTGGTATGGAATGCACAATATTTTCAAGGACACCTATATAAGTAGAGAGCTGATCCAGGCACTAGAGGTACGATACTCCAATCCACTCCTCTAAAGTAGTCCTTATTTTTCCTACTCATTTAAGTATTGAAGTATCATTTGAGGGTACCCACCACTACTTTGGAAGGGTTGTGGTTGGAAGAAAGACACTCCCAAAAGCAAAAGATTGAGCATCCATAGGAGACTAGCTAGTGGTCCATTCAATCAAGTCTGAGAATGGTAGAAGATAGAACAATATAACAAATTGAGATGAATATTGTATATTTTTATCCTATCCAATACTATATAGTACATTACTAAACAGAGAAAAATATCATTTTATATGATGCAATATCTATATCATGCATTAAAATTTTTTTAGCTAGATCTTATAAGAATTTATCTTATCATTCATGCCAAATAAATTTTCTTATAGGTTGAGATCCGAGTCTTGGTTTCTAGACCATGTCGTGGTTGAACCCTAATCATTTGATTTTCTATTTCCTTTAATGGAGGCATTCTTTAATTCAATATATTATATTTTAACATTGAGGACGTTTGTTGAAGTTAATATTTAGGTTCACACTTCACGGCCAAACAACTTGTTCATAAGATAGCTATCGACATATAAAAATCCGTTTGACCGAATCTGGTATTTAATTTTTGTCATTCCAATTCAAAATATAAATTTCAAAATAAAACTCGAACGAGCAATAATATAAGTCTAAATGACTTTCAATGGTGGAGTGAAGGTAATTTTATTCTTATTCTGTTAATTATATCTGACGAAAAAGATATAATTGTTGATTTAATTGCGGAATTGTTTATGTTGGGGTTGGTGGAGAAGGGGTAAAAAAGAATGGAGACAAAAGGTATTTTAGACGCCTATTTCTGGACCATTTCTATTCATTGACTTGATCTCTTAATACGACCCAACAACTTTTTAGATTAAAAAATAAAAACCCAGTCATGCTGTGTGATGAAGTTCCCTCTATTAATAATATCGGGTTAGCCTCTCAATCCTCTATATATTCAAGATAGAAGGCACTTTCAAACCATTTCAGAAGCAGAAATTAAGGCACAGACAGATAGATCCATTAAACAGGGGCGATCTGATACACACATAAAGTTAATAAGAAGATGGGTCAGTTAAGTAATATGGTGATTCTTATAGCAATTGCAGTTGCTGCAACAATACTAAGAGGCACAGAAGCCGCAGAATACACAGTAGGGGGGGACAACACTGGTTGGACAAGTTCTCCTTCTGGTGGCGCTTCATTCTATTCCAACTGGGCTTCTAATATCACATTCAGAGAAGGCGATACCCTAGGTGAGTACGAGTATCATCATACAAAACCTTAATACCTACAGATGGTCCTTAAATTAAACATGAAAACCCAAAAATTTAATTGGGTCTCATCAATTTTTTTATTTTATTTATGTAACATTTTGAATGCTACGTGAAACAAGAAAACTAAATAGGGACGTTTGGAAGAACCTATAGAATAAGTTATTAGAATTACTTTTAATAAGAACCTATAGAATAAGTTATTAGGGGACATTTGAAGAATTTATTTGAAACTGTAAGAGTAGTTTATGACTTTTGTACAAGATTTTTTTAATTTATTTCATCAAGTTTTATATGAAAAAACTTATCCAAATAAACTCTTTTTAATTTATTTCAATAAATTTAATACTTAAAGTTTTTATTTTATAAAAATTTATCAAATAAGTATTTAATTAAAATATTTATCTTCAAACATGTCTTTAATTAATTTTTTTTTTGGTGTACTTTAATTAAGTTGTTTAACTAAACGGTTTCACTAAACGGTTACTATAGCATTCACACGAATCATTTTAAGCTAAATACTTTGTTTCAGTTTTATTGCTTGAGCATTAAAAAATTAATAGCACATGTAACACCGTATGTAATTATTTTTATTTTTTATTTTCATTTTCTTAGTATACATGCATTTTAAAAATACTCCCTAAAGACAAAGGAAAACGTTGTCTCATTCTAATTTCTAGTTAGATGTACACGTAACATCATTATATTTGTCTATGTGATCATCTTTGCTTGTGCCCTGCTTAATTTGCAGTCTTCAATTTCGTCGCCGGAAGCCACACCGTTGCCGAACTTACCAAGGCAAACTTTGACAGTTGCAACGTGAATCAAAATGAGGAAGTCATAACCACATCACCAGCTAAAGTCACACTCAATCGTACTGGGGAGTTCTATTTTGCATGCACCATCCGAGGCCATTGCAACGGTGGCCAAAAACTGAGCGTTAGCGTCACAGGCTCTTCACCTGCACCAGGAAGTGCTCCACCTCCAGCACAAGGTCCTTCTCCTCCGGCTTCTGGAACCACCCCTACCCCACCTTCCAGCGAAGGAACTCCACCTCAATCACCCCCAACTGAGCCAGGTTCAACTACACCTCCATTACCGGGCTCAGCTACCTCGGTAGTTGCAACTTTCTCTATTCTTCTCACCTCCATTGTAATAAGCTCATTGTTTTAAACTTTGTTCTACAAAGGGAGTTATTTTTTATTTATGTTATGGTCCATTTTAGTATACAGGGGTTCTTTCAATTTCTGTGTTGGATTTTCTATACTTCAGCGTGTGTGATACACATATAGGGTGGCTTCATTATTCGTCTTGGTGGACTTCTTGTTTAGTGATGAAATAAATTTGCTCTAGTTCGAGCTGTAGGGATTGCTTTTTTGGTTATGCATATGGATGAATGAACGATTGTCCTATCGTGGACTTTTTCTCGATCCTTCTGATTATTTTATATATAAACATTATTAATATAAACGGAGGTTCCATTTTTCTGCTAATAAAATTTTTAAATCAATATTAGGTTCTTGAAGTTTGATTTAGCGTATAAAATATAATTTGTCATGATCATATATATATATAGAGTAAGCATTTGCTAACGTATACATATTTCTTTTTTAGTTGAAGTATGTTAGCAAATTACACTATGATGTATTTTAAAATATATTGTAGTTATAATTTGTTAACGTATTCTAACTAAAAAATAAGTGTGTGTACATTAGCAAATCTTTCTCTCTTTATATATATATATATATATATATATATATATATATAGTCTTATGTTTTACAAATTCTGCCGACCACACCAACAATGCAATAAGATGTGAATTTAAGTGCAACACGAATAGAACCAATAATTTTTTTTGATACAACGAACAAATTAATGTAGGGTGTGCACACAAAAATAACAATAATCTTTTTCCACTAGCTGTGTTTACTTACATGATCGCACAATGTTATTGGGCTTGAATATATTAAAACCAAATTCTCACATATATAAAAGACAATATGAAGGTTACCATGGACTATTGTCACATGTGGTCTATGGTGATCTACTTTTATTTATTATTGAATTTATCTAATTCTCATAGTTATACGATGCACTCTCCATACCAAATCCTTCTTCCAACTCCCCCTCTCCTCACTCTGACCACTGGCGACACCGACACTACCACCTTCATTGTACAACTCCCCAAGCCCGAAACGTCGCCGTGACCTGCTGCTGCTGCTCCAGCAATTCCTCCACTGGAGGGACCACACTTCTTTTTAGGGAAGGTGATTGCAAAAACACTTACAACTGAGAGCAACAAAAGAAAAAAATAAGGAGAGAAAGAGACAATAGGCGACAATATAGAGAGAGAAAAAGAGTGAGTGTGTGTGTGAGAGAGAGAAAGAAGGAACAATAGAAGCTATCAAAACCACCGAGGATAAAACGATGTTTGAGAGCTTTACATCTATCGTTTCATACCCTGCAACTCTAATAGGTACATATATGTGTGCCTATATAAACACACACACGATGAGATATGAGCAAAGTTGAAAATGATAAAATGGAAAATTTAACACTCAGATGCAAAGAAAAGAGAGGCTGTTATTAATTTATTTATTCTCTCTAGCTCTCTCTCTTTCTATCAATATTCACACACCCTTTCTCTTTTTCTATATTATCTCTGGTGTTTGTTGATGTTGGATTTGCTTATTGTCCTTATTCTCCGGCGGGGGAATTGTTGGAGCAGCAACAGGTGACGACGATGTTTCTGGAGGCAAGGCAGGCCGGGGAGTGGTACGACAAAGGCGGAAGCGCCAGCATTGTTGGTGGCTGGAGTAAGGAGAGAGACTGTGGAAGGAGTTGGGAGAGAGATCCAGTGTGGAGGGTGCACTGTATAACTGTGAAGATTAGATAAATCCAACAGTAAATAAAAGTAGTTCACCATAGACTACATGTAAAAGTGATTCACGGTAGCCTTCCTCTTTTACAACCACCCAAAAGGGAAAAAAAAAAAAGAAGGAAAAATTGTCTTACCGGCAACCTGTGTTTTCCACTAGAAGAGAAGACAATTTCACCCGAGGAAGAAATAATAGTATGTAATCTTACTGGATTTGAGTTCAACAAACTTTGAAGTAGCATGAACAAATAGCCGTCCATTTTAGAATTTTATAGAATAAAAATGCATGTAGTACACACGTATGATTTTGTTTTTTATCTTTATTTTTTCATCAATAGTTTTTTTATACATTTTATTTTTTAAGTGCTCCATCCAGCTACAAAAATCTAAAATATGATTGAGAAACGATTAATTTTAACAAATAAATTCTATTTTAAAAAGAAAAGCTCAAAATTAAAATTATGGAAAAATAACTTTTGATCCTAAAATAAACTAATCTTAATAAATACGTACAAGACTACAGTCAAATTAATAGGGAACAACTAGTATTTCTGACTAGAACAAACATGAGTTGGCAAACACAATCAAGTTCAGCCGTTACAAAAATTAATGACCGGACTTCAAAAATAACTGAAAGACATGCTCAGACAAAGCATATGTAGAATGATTATACGTTACATTTAATCCCCATATTGTTTTAGCTTTGTGAAAATTAAACAACTTGGATTATTGGTTTTATTAATTAATAGTTTCTTATACATTACACTTCCCTTATGACTTAGTTCACGCGATTTTAATTACCGAACAAGATGACTACTTCAATTCAACTTCCTAAGCTAGAGACTTCCTACATAATATATACCTCTCTTTCCAAGGGGGCAGGTTACCAACCGGTAATCAAGAGATTGGACAAAGCTGAGCCTAAAATGATCGATAAGGACAGGCAATATATTCACTCATATTTAAACTTCTAGCTCATGATCTCCAACAATAAAAAAAACGTTCAAGCTGAATCATTCCACCTGATGCTTTCAATGTAGACACATTATTGAATAAAATTTGAAATTTTCAGCTGTTAAATGGGTAAGAAGATTAAATCATTTTCTATTTTAGAGATTCATCCTTGCATTATATCAGGTAAGGGATTGGGTTACATTAACTGGAAGAAGTCTTACACCGAGCTAGCGTTTAATAATTTTATATAGAATATAAATTGTATTGATCAAATTGTAAAGTAATAATTATATATTAACTTGATTATTTGTATAAATTTTGTAACAATAATAATATAATTAAAAGATATTTTTTTCATATATTTCAAAAATATGTTTTATGTATAGTAATGAGATACAAAATAATTTTAGATGTTTTTTTGTCAACCAAAGAAAGAAATATATTAGGTAGGAGTTACAAGGGGTACCTCAACCAATATACAAGATACCAAACACCTACCAATAGTTTTACAAAACATAATATTGTTAGGAATTTTATAATTCTTAATTAATTAATATGGGCTACATATTATAACATTTATATAATAGCTATTTACAATTTAAATTGGGCTTAATATAAGTGATCTATTTTAGTGAGCCCATTAGACTACCGACAAAATATGATATGGGCTTAATGAGTGGAAACCCAGTTTGGTCCTTTAGGGATAATGGGAACCCTAATAGGTTAAAACCTAAGGCATGGTTATAGTTCTTAATACAACAAATCAAAATACGTCTCTCATTCTCTCCATTAGAAGAGGAATGTCAAGTCCCATATGAGGAATTCGGTGATTTGGTTGAGGAAGATCATTATACCAATTGCTCGTGATCATCATTCAAATTCCATTGCGATTATTCAATAAACCCTATGCATCCAAGTATTCCTCAAAACTCAGAAATCCTAATAATCTGACATAATGTGTATTTGGAAAAATCATTGTATTATAAAGCATGATTTCAACAAGTGGCATCAAAGCCACCATTATTGTTAGATTATTGGGATTTATATTTGTGGCTTTCTTTTATGCCTGGATGCATTTTATTTGATGGTTGTTTTTCCCCTAATTTGTATGAATTCTATCTTGGAACATTGTTGTATCTGATAAAACCCACAATAATAAACTTCGTCATCAATGAATATTTACGAGTCGTATATGGATTTGTGATTCCATTACTATATAAGGAATACATATATTCTATATGTTGACGGCAAGCATCCAAATTTTGTGATTTGCATTTTCTTTTATTAAAAGTTTTTTTCTTTTTGTTGGATACCTAATTATAGGGGTCTTACAAGTGGCTTGTATATGCCTTACGGATTGTATCTTTTGTTTTTTTTTTACCATTGAATCATTCTATATATATTAGATTGAATACAGACCTGAGTTTTCTTTTTTCTGAAAATATTTTTTAGCCAAACGATATATATGCCTTGTGGTAATTTTTTTTTTATAATTTGGTGTTGTCAAATTTGAGTGTAAATTTGGTAGATTATGGACCCTCTTTAATTATTTATATTTGTCTAGTAATTTTTTATTAAATTGGTTGAAGCAATATATTACCAAAGTAAACTCTATTGTGGAAATTAATTTAATTAAATTGCATAGATGTTAGTATGATATTGTTTATGCAAATTGTGCTTGGCCTAAAGGAAGACATACACTACTAAAAAATCATTGTTTAGCCACCGACATTTTCAGTCGCTAAAAACTGAAAGTCGATCGCTATTCATTTTAGTGACCGAAATAGGGACCGAAGTGACATGGTTGCAAAACCCCAAGTCGCTAAGTCATTTAGCGACCGAATTATCATTTGTCGCTAATTCGCGACCGAAAAAATTGGTCGCTATAAGAAAACTATCTGTCGCTATGTTTTTGGTCGCTTTCTCTTTCTGGGACCATATTGGCGACTGAACTTTCAGGCGCCATTTCGGTCGCTATTATTGAAAATATCTATTTTAAAAAATTGTTTAGTAATTAAAAATCAGTCGCCGAGTCAGTCGCTAACATAGCGACTGAAAATAAGATTCAAATTTCGGTTGCTAAAAAAAATAGCGGTCTAAAATAAATAATTATTTGGAAAAAGTATCGTCGCTAAAATAGTCATTAAACAACGACTGAATGCAAACGTTGCAAATTCGGTCACTAATTTTCGACCAAAAACATTTTTTGTGACCAAGTTTTCGATCACTATTCATTTTATACTCTATTGTGACTTTAGCAACAGAAAATTTCGGTCGCTAAATGCATTACTGCAATTTGATGATATTGTTATTTGATAATTTATAATTTTGACTTGCTTAATAATTATGATCAACAAATTTAAACCTTAATAACACTCAATCTGAATATATATATATATATATATATATATATATATATATATATATATATATAACAAACTTAAGAAAAAAGTACATCGATAAACCCAATGTATGATAAATTGTAGAATTATAACTGATAAAAAGTACCAACCAAAATATCATATTATAAAAGTAAACATGCAATCATTGGTCCATAAGTGTGTCATTAGCACAATCATCTTGAGCATCATCAACATGGTGCTCAGTGTCATCTACAGTGGTAGTCAATGGAGTGGGGCTTGGCATGAGTGACCCAATCTGCAAGTCCTGTAATATAAACTTCATCTGCTCATTTTGTTGTCGTATCTGCTCACTTTGTTGTTGATGATTCTGCATCAATTGCATCATCTTTTCCTCAAGTGACCTCTCCTTAGCTTCCTTTGCAGCAAGCTCAGCATTCAATTTTTGAATTATCTCTCACATTTCCTCTATTTGCTCTGTAACTGGAGGTTGGGTCAAAGTAGATTGACCACATACTAAGCGACTGAACTTTTTGCTCAATGTACCAAGGCCATACACATTCCCCTTTCCATTCGTACCTCCGACAATGCCTAAATATATGTCATTATCGCTAACAGAGGCAGAAAGGGAGCCCTATGTTGATGTGCCTTCCTCTGTGGTACGCTGCTGGATCTCTTCTCGATGCTGCTGATATCTCTCTTGCAAAATAAAGTCAAATATAATTTTTTTTTCAAATAACACTTAAACTTTAAAGTATAGTGAAAAAATTAGAAAGTTTAAACTTACAGCAAGCTCACGAGTCTTATCATTAACACATGCTCCAGTCTTCAATTTCTTCGTTCTCTCTACCACCTCCCAAGCAGTTGGCGGTCATCGAAACTCCTGAGTTTACATAAATTTAAACACAAGTTAAAATTATAATACATCCTATCAATCACATTGAATTTAAATCAATTAAGTAAAAATGAAATAAAATTACCATCTTCTCATAGTGAGCTGTAGTGGATATCGAGCCATCACAGTAGGCTGAGGCTCCCTTATCAATAGCCCGGTTTGCCTTGGCAATGGAGCTCTTGTTCTGGAAACCTTTAGAACCCCAATGTTCATCCAAGACTGCTCGAACATTGGGCGGAATCCAAATCCCTTTATCCTGACCATTCCTAATCTTGTTCATCGCATTTTTTAAAATGCGTGAACCTTTTATCTCAAAAACAGCTTTGATGACTTGCTCCTGTTGCAGGTCCCACCTATACTCTTTCTGCATGAAAAATGAATTAGGCAACATAATACAACAAACAACACATTTTAAAGTAAACCACAAATCAAATTACCTTAAACTCCCCAAACCACCTGTCTCGAACCCGAAAGGGTACCTTCTTCCAAGTTGGACAAGGTTCATCAAATTTTTGTTTGATGATTCGTGAGATAACAATGGAAGGGCCCTGTGCTGGTACAAATCTGTGTAAAGAAATATTGTCAAAATCATATTTAAATACTGTTGTATTAAAAAAAAACCGTTAAATTAAAATTTACTTACTCTCTCTTTTCCACTTGAAGCTAAAGCCTCTGATCAGTTGGATGTCCAGACTCTGCACGAGGTGGGTACTCAAGTGTAAGTGAACCTTCTGGTGCTGAAGGTGTGGCCTCTCTAGAAGGGATAGTGGGAATCGACTCCCTTATAAGGGCAGGATCCGGTTCCTCCTGAACTGTTGGAAGTGGGGCTTGTCCAACAATAGGAATTGTCGACTCTGATGTCGAGATGTGAATGGCTGAAATGGGAGAGTTGGTGGTGGCTGGAGCTCTCCCACCAATACCACGACCTCTGCCACGGTTAGGTGGTCTACGACCCCCACCTCTACCTCTGTCCGCCATCTATATGTGAAAATTGTTACATATATGACATTTAGGAACAAACAAAAACAAAGTGGAGTAATGAATTTTTAGTAAACAAATAACCCAACCTATGAAGAGAAAACTCAAACCTGTTCATGTTTTCTACACCAAAACATGTCACTTATCTTCCCTCTCATATTCACTACAAGTAATTGTTACAAACTAGAGTCATACAAATGTAAAAAAAAAAAATTTAACATAAGGTATGCTGTCAATTTTAACGTATGAATTACCTAAGAGGTATCTGTATCATCAAAATCACTCTCAATCTCACCTTTACTTGATATGTATGCATCCTCGTTTGCTTCATCTAAGTCTGTTTCATCCAGTAATTGTCTATCTACTTCTTCACCATCACCATTAACATCCGCAAGACTATCATTAATGACATCTGGGTCAACATGCAATAGTACCTGAAGCCCTACAAGCTCATCATCTTGGTAAGGAACCTCTTGGTCAGTATGACTTACTACATTGTCAGTGATTTTACTACGAGCTTTTGTCTGGATTACGGCCAACCAACCTCGATGTCCCTTAGGATATGTCGTGTAATAAACTTGTTCTGCTTGTTGCGCAAATATGAATGGGTCATATGCTTTATTATATCTTCGTGATTCCCTTACTTCAACAATCCTATACTTATTATCTACTCTTGTCCCAATATTAGGAGTATTATCAAACCAATCGCACTTGAAGAGAATTAACTTCATTAATGGGATGCCAGTATACTCCAATTGAATAATATCAGACAAGATTCCGTAAAAATCATATTCTAATTGACCATTGATTCCTTGTACATAAACACCATGATTAGAGGAATTCATGCCTTCACTCCAAAGAACAGTGTGGAATTTGTATCCATTTATAATATATATAGGCCATGATTCAACTTTTCTTTTAGGCCCCCATGCCAAATTAACCAATAGTGGATCTTGAATATTATTTTCTGAATTTAGAACCTAAAAAATTTAATAATTAATGTTATATACCATATTATTATGGAAGAAATAACATATGAATAACTTATAAGGTGTCAACCTACATATTGTTTGAACCATGCTAGAAAATTTGATGAAATGTCTCAGTCAATTGGAGCATCTAAAGTAGTGGGGTTGAGCTCTCTTAAAAAATTAGTATAAATACTGGAAAGGAAAAAAGCAAATTACTCAAAGTACACATCATAACATCATTAACATGTATAATTAGAGTTGTATAAGGATTGAACACCATCTTACTTTAAATATGGCTCAACCTCTTCACAATTTTGAAGAACATACAAGTGAGCAGCTTCGAGGTCATGTTGGTCCAAAAAATATGTTGTGGATTTTCCACTCGCTCTTCCTGGGTAATTGAAAATTGATATAGGAGGAGTAGATGAAAAACCTTCACTCACATCAACATTACGAGGCATCCTAGTCTTTCTCATTTCAATTTGATCAGGATAGTAAAATGAGGCAAATGTAGATGTCTCTTTCACTAAATATGCTTCACAAATCGAACCCTCTACTTAGCCTTATTCTTGACTTTGTTTTTAAGGGAGTGTAAAAACCTAAAAAAGAATATGAATGCACATTTAAAAAAAATGAAGATATAATATAATGGTGTATAAATGATGACTAATTTTATACCTCTCAAAAGGGTACATCCAACAATATTGGACTGGACCACCAACTTTAGCCTCGTAGGGTAGATGAATTGGAAGATGCTCCATTGAATCAAAGAAGCTTGGTGGGAATATTTGTTCCAACTTACACAACAACACAGGTATATTATCTTCCATAACTCTTAGTTGTTCAACATTTAGGGTTGTCGAAGTCAATTCTCTAAAAAAATGGCTAAGCTCAACGATTGGCTTCCAAATAGGTTTTGGTAATGAGTCGAATGCAGTTGGAAGCAACCGTTGCATGAAAACATGACAGTCGTGGCTTTTCATTCCATGTAACTTTCCCTGCTTAAGGTCGACACATCTACCCAAATTGGAAGCATAGCCATCTGGCAACTTTAGTTCTTTGACCCACTTATAAACAGCGACTCTCTGGGATTTGGTCAATGCATATGTTACCTTTGGTTTGATAAGTTTTCCACGACCAACGTCTTTCAACTCAAGCTCCTTCCTATTGCATATTTCTGCTAAGTCCAATCGAGCCTTGTGTGTATCCTTAGTCTTACCATTGATGTCCATCACAGTGTCAAACACATTCATAAAGACATTTCTCTCCGTGTGCATGACGTCAATGTTATGACGTAGAAGTTGTGTTCTCCAATAAGGCAACCTCCAAAATATGCTTTGTTTCTTCCAATTATGTTTATGACCATAACTAGGAATTTCTTTTTCTTCTTCTTGTGACTCATGGCAAAGCGGTAAGTGTGCAACTCTATTCCATATATCAAGACTAGATAAACGTGGAGGAATGGGTGAGGTATCAACAACCCTTTTCTTGAATGCATTTTTATTCCTCCTATATGGATGATCAAGTGGAAGAAATTAACGATGACAATCAAAATAAGAGACTTTGTGGCTGTGTTTAAGTGTGATTGTCTTCGTTCGTTCCATACATATGGGGCAACCAAGTCTCCCAGCAGTTGTCCAACCCGACAACATCCCATAAGCAGGGAAGTCATTAATTGTCCACATCAAAGCAGCCTTCATCACAAAATTCTGCCTTAATGACACATCATACGTCAATATCCCATCATTCCATAAGGTGCATAACTCATCTATGAGTGGTTGCAAGTACACATCAATCTTGTGCTTTGGATTTGATGGACCTGGAATTAAGACTGTCAAAAACATAAATTCCCTCCTCATGCACATCCCTGGGGGAAGATTGTATAGAGTTAAGATAACCGGCCAACAGGAGTAAGTTTTTCCATATTAACTAAAAGGATTAAACCCATCTGCACATAACCCTAGTCTAACATTCCTAGGGTCTTGACTAAACTCTAGATGCACTCTATCAAAATGCTTCCAAGCTTCACCATCAGATGGATGACACAAAACGGCTGGGTCCCTCTAATTCTCACTATGCCATCTCATGTGAGATGCGGTGGCCATTGAAGAGTATAATCTTTGTATTCTTGGAATAAGTGGAAAGTACCACATTTTTTTAACGGAAATCTTCTTCTCGACCCCTCTCCTATTGATTGTCATGTACCGATTCATTCCACAAACAAAGCAATTTGTTATGCTTTTATCTGAATTTTCATTATAATACAACATGCATCCTTTTGGGCAACAATCAATTTTCAAACAACCCAAACCCAATTTCTGCACTGACCTCCTAGCATGATAAAAATTATTCACCATTTTATTGTCTTTCGGCATTGTCTCACCCATAAGTTGGACCATCCGATTAAAACACCCCTGTGACATATTATAATCAGATTTCAAGCTTAAGGTTGCCAAAGAAGCTGATAATTCTAAGTGATTCTCACATCCTTCCCACAATGGTGCTTGAGCAGCTACAAGCATATCAAAGAATTTTTGACCTTCAGGATTAGGATTTTCCTCCATGCATTCTGACCCAATTACACCCTCATGTTCTATGTATTGACCAATCGAGGGTCCAGCATGATCCATGATGATCTGCTCGTAAGGATTGAATTCTTCCCTTCGCTCACCACTTCCATAGTATGAACCTTTAACTACCACTGGAGGAAACTGTGGCAATTCCTCACCATGATTTGTCCACCAATAATAATTAGGCATGAATCCATGCTCATAAAGATCCCACCCTGCTTGATCCACAAACTTGAAAACTTTACATTTGCATTTGTGGCAAGGACATATCAACTTTTCACCTTGCATTTGAAAATTTTCCTGACTAATAACAAACTATAGGAACTCATACACTCCTTCTCTAAACTCATCTGTCCAACGTTTATTAGCATCCAACCTTCGATACATCCACCTCCGACTCTCAGGAATCTCCATTGATGCAAATTAGCTACAACAAACTGTATCCACAAACAAGTCTTTATAGGAGGAAAACAATAATTATAATTAAGATCATGCATGCATTATAAGAACATGCATACTATTAATCTCCTTTTCCTTTTCCTTTCTATCATAGGGTATGGTCTTATCCCATTCGAGAAAACAACCTTTTTCTCAAATTTTGTTCTATAGAAATAAGCAGCTTATTTTTTTAAGAGCTTTTCATGAAATAAGTTTTACCCAACTTCTCATTTTAAGAAGAAAATAAGTTAAAAATAAGCTAGATCAAACACATTCTTAAAATCATTTTATCTAATATTTTAATTTCTATATAGAAAAATTAAGTAACATGAAATAACATATAAAAGCAAAATAAGAAACAAAAGGACTAGTGTAAAACGGAACTGGAAATTAGATATAATAAAAAAAAAATTGGTAGGATTATTCGATTAATACTTCCTCCATTGATATCAAATATTATTATCCCTATAAATGTCACATAACAGTGAATGAAATGTTTGCAGCCAATTTAAAAAAAAAAACTAAAAAGATTATAAAAAAATAAATAGAAAATTAACAAAACTTAATACATATTATTTATCTAAAACTTCTTTAATTATACCTATAACTATAATCGCTATTCCCTTTGAGCTTATATGTATAATTAAAAGTATATAATTGTAGCATAAACGTAAGTCCATATTTATAACCTATAACTAAAACTAAAGGTATAAGTGAGTAGTAGAGAAAAATATTTTTAACAAAATATATGTACTTATAAAATAAATTATGAAAATGTTAAAATCTCTACGGATGGTTATTGTTTTCTACTTTATTATTTTGATATTTCAAAGTGTAACAAGAGCCAAATCTAATAAAAAGAAAAGTTGGGCACTATGACACTTTTTGGGTCTAAGTCCATACTACTTTACCTTTTGGGTCCAAGTCCTTAATAGTCCACATCATCAATTATGCAACTTGTCTTATACAGCATACAACTTTTATGATAATCTAAGTCCACGCTACTTTGCCTTTTGGGTCTAAGTCCTTATCACACCATGTTATGAATTATGTGACTTATCTTGTACAGGGGTCATAGAGCTTTTACCTGAAGCAAGCAGCTGGGTTCAAGCACGGGCAGCAGAGGCTTCAAAACAACAAGCACAATGACACGCCAACACTGCCATATCATAAGACACTGTTAATTCTAGTTTTTAACATGCAAACTAATTAAAAAAAAAGAAGAAGATTAAGAGCAAACTAATTATTTGTCTTAATTTATATGTCAATCTTAAATGAAGATAAAAAGATATATATAAAAGAAATATTAATAAACTCTTGTTATTTGTTAAATAGTCCACATCATCAATTATGCAACCTGTCTTATACAACATACAACTTTTATGATAATCTAAGTCCACACTACTTTGCCTTTTGGGTCTAAGTCCTTATCACACCACGTTATAAATTATGTAACCTATCTTGTACAGGGGTCATAGAGCTTTTACCTAAAGCAAGCAGCTGGGTTCAAGCATGGGCAGCAGAGGCTTCAAAACAACAAGCACAGTGACACACCAACACTGCCATATCACAAGACACTGTTAATTCTAGTTTTGAACATGCAAACTAATTAAAAAAAAGAAGAAGATTAAGAGCAAACTAATTATTTGTCTTAATTTATATGTCAATCTATAACGAAGATAAAAAGGATATATATAAAAGAAATATTAATAAACTCTTGTTATTTGTTAAATAGTCCACATTATCAATTATGTAACCTGTCTTATATATACAACATACAACTTTTATGATAGTCTAAGTCCACACTACTTTGCTTTTTGGGTCTAAGTCCTTATCACACCACGTTATGAATTATGTAACCTATCTTATACAGGGGTCATAGAGCTTTTACCTGAAGCAAAGCTGGGTCCAAGCACGGGGCAGTAGAGGCTTCAAAATGACAAGCACAATGACACACCAACATTGCCATATCACAAGACACTGTTAATTCTAGTTTTGAACATGCAAACTAATTAAAAAAAAAAAGATTAAAAGCAAACTAAATATTTTTCTTAATTTATATGTCAATCTTAAATGAAGATAAAAAGGATATATATATAAAAGAAATATTAATAAACTCTTATTATTTGTTCAATGTCATTGATCTCTTTCTTTCTATTTTACATACACCCTTTTTGTTAAAAATATATACATAATTAAATAAGTGAGGATATTTAATTAGAAAAGCTGTCTAGAAATTAGAATAGAAAGAATGGAGATTTTTAATTTCTTTTTTACCTATTGTCTCTACGTCTTTTGATATAAAATCAAACTATCTATGTGTGTTTGAACTTCATTACATGAACAGATTAGACAAAGATTTTACACAATTAAAAAGGCAACAACACGTAGAAAAGGTTATAAATAATAATAAATAATATCATGATTGTTATATGTGCCAAAATGATTTTATTTTCTACTCCTAAGTCCTAACCAATTCATATATCTTGGATGTGATGATTGCAGGATAAAATTTTGCAGTCAACTAGTAGAGGACGTCAAGTTACTGTCACTAATGATGGTGCTGCGATCTTTAAGTCCCTCCATATTGATAACCCAGCTGCTAAAGTCCTTGTGGGTATCCTTATCATTTTCTATTGTCATGGTGAAAGCAGCTTAGAAATTTTTGGATTTTGGACAGAGCTAATGTGAAATGGTTGTTCATGTAATTAAAGGGTTTGAAAGTTACTAAAATCAGTAATTTTTAACCATGGAAAACTAACAATGCAGTGATTCCAAAGTGAGAAGTCTAGGTTTTGAATTTTCTAAAGCACATGAGAAACTCCTAGTTCCATAGAAGTCTTTAACGAACCTAAAACAAATTGATGTCTATGTGGAGCAAAGACCAAAATTTAAGTTAGGGTTTTGGATAGATTAAAGGCTACCACTAACCTAAGGAACCTGCAATTTTAAAAGACAGACTAAGATGCATTTACTTCCCTTCTAAATCACACAAGAGATGCAAAACCAAAAGTGCTATGTTGCAGTTCATCACTGAATGGAACTAACAAATGTGATGTAGCATAAGTGAAGAAAAGCATAAAAGACTCTCCAAGTAAAAACACAATCTTTTGAAACTAAGGCCACAAGATTAGACATGGCAACAGATGAAAGATCAAACCCCATGATACTTGGAAGCGAGTCTTTAGGAGGTCGTGGTTGAGGAGGAAGTAGATCCAAAACGCTTCAAGGTAAAGAATGCCTCTGTAATCGAGTGAACAGGGTTAGTGAACAGCGTCACATTACTAGTGGTGAGGATGGGTTGAAACCTACCTTGGGTAACAGTAAGGCAGAGTGGAAGATGTCGTCAAATTTGGGCAATGAGGGTGAGTGAGTACGAGTAAGATTTTGGGAAAAAGTTTAAGATGTTAGTACGAGTGTTAAGTGTGCGTTTCAGTAAATTCTAGGAGGAAAATTTAAATTTTGAGTATTAAGATTGTTTGGTGGCCAGAATATATAGGATAGAATAGGATAATTATTTTATGTTATTCTAATCTATTGTTTGTTTTACGAACAGGATATGATAATGTTATCCTACCCCATTTATACTATCTTGTTGCTCTAGTATATTTTTTTATCTTGAGGGGAGAGTTGGGTTAGGAAGTAACAGTATATTTTATGTTGAATATTAAAATAAATATTATATATATATAATATTATATTTATAAATATTATATATATATATTATATTATAATATTATATATATAATATTATATTATAATATTATATATAATATATAATTATATATATAATATATATATATATATAATTATGTATATATAAATATATTATTGAATATATAATTATATTAACAGATATAATATTATTATGAGAAATATATATAAGATTTATATAATATTTGATGATATATATCATAATATATAGTAATATTATACAAATTAATATATATTACTATATATTACATTTATTATATATATATATATAACCGCAATTAGAATCACGATTATTTGATTGTGGTTTAATATATCCACAGTTTTACACATGTGGTTTTAGTGTTCTTTTTTAGTCCTTACCATTAATCCGAGTTAATTTAGTGCTGATATGGCTAATAAAATAAAAAAATATTAATTAAGATAATAAAGAATATTTTAAATTAAGATAATTATATTATTTTTAAATATGTAATTCAATTAAGTAATGTATTTATTATTTTATATAAATAAGGTAATTACATATAATTTACTTTTATAAGTTATTTTAGAATTGTAATATATTATGAACAACGAATTTTATTGCTTTCAATATTGTTCTTTTTAATTCATTGATTTACTTTAACATTATACTTTTTTAAAAAATTGTAATTTATTTAGAAGCTTATAATTTACTTTTAGTATCTTGATTTATCTTTAGACACAAAATCACCGTTTGTGATATATTAAAAAAATAAATTATATTACAATCAGTCAAAATTAATGAATTGAAATGTAAAAATAACATTAAAATAATATATTACAAGCAAATTATAAGTGTCTAAATAAATTATATTTTTTTTAGAAATTACAATGTTAAAAATAAATTAATGATTTGAAAAGTGAGAATAATATTAAAAGCAATAAAAATCATTGTTCATAATATATCAAAAATTAAAAATAAATTATAAAATTAAATTGTATATAATTAACTTATTTATATAAAATAATAAATACATTAATTAATTGAATTAAACACCTAAAAACAATATAATTATCTTGATTTAAAATATTTTCATTATATTAATCAATATTCTTTATTTTGTTAGCTATGCCAATACTAAATTAACCATAGTTAATAGTAAAAACTAAAAAATAGTATTAAAAAATTGTCACAGATCTGAAAATAACTAAAAGCTACTTTTAAGTTTAAGTTAGAAATAAGAACTTAAAATAAAAAGTAGAAGCCGTTAGTAAAATTTCTTTTTTTTAAACTTAAAAACTCCTGTTAAATTAAAAGTTGTTTGGGGAAAATTTTTAAAAGTCTTAATTTTATTTAAAACTAGTTATCTTATTCTATAAAAAATTATATTTATAAAATAAAAAATATTGCATAAAACTAGTGAATAAGTGTTTGGCCTAGTTTTTCCTTGCAAGGAGGAAAAATGCTCAAAAAATACTGGGCCAAACATTACCTTAGTATATTTTCTTCTCACAAGTAAATGATATATAAACACACCTATAACAACTCTTCTTACAAAAGTGTTAAGAAAATATAAATTGTCTATTAGAGATTAAAATAATAATCAACTTATTTTAAATAATATTGGATTTAAATAGTTTTAAAATATTTTTTATAAATTTTAAATATTATAAAATTAATAAAATATTTCTATTTACAAAAACATTTAAATTTAACATAATTTAAATTTTTTTCAAATTTTTAAACATAAATTTCTCATACAATTATATAAATATTTTAAGTAAAATACAAAACATCAATAAGCATATAACTAAATATATTTCTCTTGTATAGCATAGGTTAAACGCTTATCATGTATAAAGTGTGGACATAAATAAAAAAATTATAAATATGAAAAAAAGATACACATGTATGTCTATATTTTTTATTATTAATGTTCATCCAAGAAGAAGATGACTCTGGCTCCTATGTTTCTACACAAGGGAGGGATAGAGAAAGCTTTGAAAAGGGATTTTACTTTGTGGTGACTTGTGCTTTGAGCTTTGGAGACTTAGAATGTGTTTGGTCTGGCTTTTTTTTAGCTTATTTTCTCCCTAAAAGGAGAAGTTAGGGCAAACATATTTATGAAAAGCTCTTAAAAAAATAAGCTACTTATTTTTATATAACAAATTTTGAAAAAAAGTAGCTTATAATTAAGTTGGTAAGGAGAGCTTTTTTTTGGTTTATAGGGAGCTAATCCATGTAGTTCCCTCTTCGAATCCTAACACGACCAAAAAGATCATCTTTTTTTAATTTTTCATTATTTTTTCAATTTGAGTGCTTCACAGACTCTCCTATTAAATAATACTTTATTTTAATTATGTTTATTTAAGCTAAGGTTTCAATTTATTTTTAAATTATTTATTTTAGAAAATTAAAAAATATTTTTTAAATATACTTTACATAAAATAAAAGAACATTAATAACATGAGTAAATAATATAGTTAAATAAGTTTTTTAATTTTAAAATGTTTATAAGTTTTATTCATTAAATTTAATTTAGATGCCATATTTTTTAAAAGTTTTTAATTTATAGTTAAGTTTTTGAATTCTTAATTACAACAATATATTTATTAAATAATTTTTACTATATTTATTAAATAATTTCTAATATATATTTACATTATTGAATTTGTTTAAATAAGTTCTATTTTATCTTCTAAAATATTATTAAACAATAATATAAAAGTTTTTAAATATTATTTATTTTTTAAATAATCTTTATAAAAAATAAAAGAACATTAATAACATGAGTAAATAATACAAGTAAATAAATTTTTTATATTTAACATATTTATAATTTTTATCCTTTAAATTTAATTTAGATGCCATATTTTTTTAAAAGTTTTTAATTTATAGTTAAGTTTTGAAATTCTTAATTACAACAATATATTTGTTAAATAATTTTTGAATTATTTATTAAATAATTTTTAATATATATTGACATTATTGAATTTTGTATAAATAAATTTTATTTTATGTTCCAAAAATATTATAAAACAATAATATAAAGTTTTTAAATATTTTAACTTTTGCATTTAATGCTTAAAATTATTAATTAATATTATATAATATTATAATTGTAAATTATCTTTAAAATTATTATTTTTTAATTAAATTACTTTTTCGCATTTTTAAAATAAAAAATTTTAAATATATCTTTTTCATGAAATAAAGAAAAAATGTTACTAAAAGTTTTTAAATAATATAGTTAAATGAAATATTTATATTTACAAATATTTATAATGTTTATTCTTTAAATTTAATTTATATTTAAGATTTTTTTAATTTTTAATTTATAGTTTACTTTATAATTTTCAATTATAACAATATATTGATTCAATACTTTTTCAATTATTTGTTAAATAATTTTTAATATATATTGACATTATTGAATTCTATTTAAATAATTTATTTTTTTCTTTGAAAATTTATTGAACAACAATACAATTTTTTAAAAATATTTTATCTTTTGTAATAAATACTTTTGTAATTAGTATTATATATAATAAAATATTTATAAATCATATTTAAAATTAAATTTAATTAATTGAAATAGTTTTAACATTTTTAAAATTAACAATTTGAAATTTATGTATTTTGATATTTTTATGTATTTTTATTATCAATAAAATAAATTTATGTTGATTAAATTAATTTTACATAATTGTAAATCAAAATTAACTATACATAATATTTTTTTATTTTATCAATATATATATTATTCTATTAAGTGAGACAATTAGTTCTAAGTAAATGTAAAATTTTAAAATTTTTACCAAACAACTTTCATCTTAAAAGTAGTTTTAAATCTGAAAAAAAAATTACCAAATAACTTCTACTTTATTTTTAAAGCTCTTATTTTAATTTAAGCTTTAAATTGAAAGTAACTTTTAAGCCAAAAAAAAAAAGTTGGGCCAAACATAACCTTAAGAGACCTGTAATTATATATTATTAAATATTTTTTTTAAATATATTAATTGTATATATTTCAAAATATAATTATATATTATTAAATATAAATATTTCAAAATATTATATATATTATATGTTATTAAATATAAGTTTCTCAAATTGTATAAATAATAAATATTAAATAATATTTTATATTTCTAAATCAATTTAATATAAACTTAATATAATATTAAAATAACATAAAATTAAAAGGCTTAATTACACATTTTGCCACTCATCTTTGATGACTTTGCGAATTTTGCCACCTAACTATTTTTATTGCACATTTTGCCACCCAACTTTTAAAATTTGTGCATTTTGCCACCCAATTATTTTACTTGCACATTTTGTCACCCAACTTTCAAAATTTGCACATTTTGCCACCCTCCCTTTAGTTGATTGTTGACTGGCAATCAATAATTGGGGGTGGCAAAATGCGCAAATTTTAAAAGTTTGGTGGCAAAATGTGCAATAAAAATAGTTGGGTGGCAAAATTTGCAAAATCATTAAAGATAGGTGGCAAAATGTGCAATTAAGCCAAATTAAAATTAAGAATTATATGCTATTATGTGAAGAAAAACCAAATTTAAATTATTTATATAATTGATTTATTAAATTGTGATATTAATTATTATTTAAAATCAATTAAATATTGATATATTAATTGAAATATTGCACAACATAAATATTTATTTTTATATATTTAAATATTATAATAAATAAATATTTTCTAATATGTAAATAGTAAAAAAATTATAATTTGTTTCTTTTTTTTATATCATTTTTTTTGTTTTTATAGATTTATTTTAGCAACCACTTTGTATTCGGTCGCTAAATATCATTGCCTTTAGCGACCGAAACTGTTTTCAGTCGTTGTGTGGATATTAAAATTAATATTCTATAGCCACCAAATTACTGTTGGTCGTCATTTTCATCTATCATATGTAATTCGCAACTGAAATGGGCTTTGCCGCTAACTCAAAATTAAATTCGGTCGCAGATTGGTCACTAAATGAGTGCCAAAAATTTCTTTTGAAAAATAGAGAAATAGCGACCCTATTAACGACTGACTTTTTTTGCCACGAAATGGATTGGTCGCTATAGTCGTCGCTAATTCAACTCAATGACCAATTGCCGTTTCGGTCACTGAATCGGTCGCTGATAGCGACTGTGTAATTTTGGTCGCTAAATTCGGTGGCTATTTTGCTTTTTTCTGGTAGTGATAATTTGGCCAAATAATGTTGTACCTGTGATGATGAATATGTGACAATTATAAAGTTTTTTTCATGTGAATAATAGTTGGTCCAAATCGTTGCATTGAGAGTACCATTTACAAATTAATTTCTCTGTCCAAAGACTAGGAATTAATGTTGTGCTAGGTATCTTGCGATGGGTCTATTATGTGAATTATCTGCACTTATCTTGTTATATATCTTACATGACTTGCTTATTATTAGTGAACATATTATTAATTTTTTTTGTTCTCCTTTTAGTTTCTATTGCTAGTGCTGTGAATGTTTCTGCTCAAGTTAACAGCATCCCAATGCTAAATTGGACGAATTTTAAGGTTTAAAAGGAAGCCATAGAGATAATTCTTGGCTGTATGGATTTGGATCTTGCACTTCAGACGGAGAAACCCACTCCTACTCTAGAAAACCCTGAAGAGGTTAAAATTGAGAATTGAGAACGCTCTAACTGTAAGACTTGTCTTTTATAATCTATACATAAGTGGTTGATAATCTAAAAAGGAAAATTAAATTAAATTTCAGTATAAGTGAACAATTAATAATATTTGATTGTGTCAATTTCAGTAGAGTTTTCTACAGAAATTGAGTCTGCTTGGATTTCAGCAATGCAGAGGTACACTGTGAAAGTGACAGTGTAAGATCTGCAGCATGTTGATCTCTAATCAAGTGATTGAATAACTAACAAGAGGAATTAAATTTGTTTTCTAATGGAAATTTGATAATAAAAAGTTGCATGATGTTCTTGTTTAAGATTTTGCAAAGATTTATGCAAAAATGTAGTTGTGATGATATTTGTTGGACTAGTACTGATTTGTATGGTTGATGAGCAGTATGAGACTATGAAATTTAATTAAAATTAATTATGATTAGATTCTATGTAGTTAATAGCTTTCCTTACTCAAAAAGGGTCAAGATACTGGGTTTTCTCTATTGCCATTCTAGACCATTTATCGAGAATCCTGTCAGATGACGTGAACCTAATTGCTTGATTGGATAAAGTCAGTTCAATCATGACCAGAGAAATTCTAAAGAGTCATAAACTCATTTAGACTCTAATATCAATTAAATTGTTTTAATTGATTCAAGTGTTAGAAATCTAAAACCTAATTTCATGAAACTTGGTATTTGACTACATTCTTCACTGACAGTGTGAGAAATATACAGTATTCTCTTTCTATAACCAATTGCATGTTTTCCTAAGTCCAACCAAACTAAATGTAACTAGTAGTCCTAAGCCAACTAAGTTAGTTGCAACCTAACTAGACATCATTTCATGAAAACCTACCTTTTGTCATTTCAAGTGTACTTAAGACACTTGAAAAACCATGTGCACCCATGGTTTCTCCCATGCTTGGCTGTCCAACACCTAGGGGAGAAGGAAAAGATTTTTGTTTTCATTTAAATTCAAATTACACATTTCATTTTGCTAGTTACCGTATTGCCCCTCTTGACTGTGTTCTATATTAAGCTTTCAAAATGCAACAATTTTCCCATTTCTTCCCCTAAGTGGCCGTGAGCTTCATAGAGAGAAGGGAGTGTTTGGTTCAAGTTTCTTGAGTGTTGGTGGTGAGGGAAGAAGCTAGGGCATCCAAGGAGAGGTGCTAGGTAAGCAAACTCCATCCTTTTCATCCTCTTCTTCTCTCATCTTCTCTTTTTCTATCAAGACCAAAGTGGTCAAGGTTTTCCTTATTCTCTTGGTTCTAAAGTTTGTTTCTTTTCATGTTCATGTCCCAAATCAACCATTTTGGGTGTTGATTGATGGTTCACTGTCTCAAAGTTGGAAGGAGATCCTCCTTTTGCTCCAAAAACCCTTGCAAGCTTGAAGGAACCCTAGCTCATTGTAAGGAAAGCTAACCCTTTTATTATGTGTTTAAATCTGTGATTGACATGTTTGGATGTGCCTTGTTGTTAAAAATGTTGTTGATATTTTTAAAAGTATTAAACTTGATGAAAGACTACATTTTCGTGCAAGTATGTGATGTGTTTTTGGTGTTGTTTGGCTTTTCCGTCTGGACACGTTGCACTGTTTTTATGATAATTGGAGTTGTGGTGAATATTTTCGTGTGCTTGTTTGTTTGGTTGTAAACTAGACAAATTTTATTTAAAATGGACACAAGAAACATAAAAAAAGGTTAAGAAACGAAAAGTTAAGCTTTTTGAAAGTTGAGTACACTGTCTGAAAATGCTAACTCGACAGTGGGTAGAAAAACATGATTTTGGAAAAATAGGTTTTGTAGTTAGTGAAAATATTTAAACGAATGAGAAGTAGACACAAAAATATTTCCAAGAATATATAGTTTTCCTATATTTGGTTCGGTTCAATATTTTTAATGATTTTTGGAAACTAAAAGTTGTACCTGCTTTCTGTCTGGAAGAAGTTTTGAAAACTGTGAACTTTCAAAAATCATATAAAATTGTGTAGACCTTGGTTTTTGGTTTTTAGACTTTTTGAAAAGGTTTTTAAGTGAAATTTTATGAAACAGAAGATTTGGTCCATGAAAAGTTTTCCCTGTATATGAAAAATAACAAGGTATGCTTGTTGGTTTCCCAACAGGTCACTCTGACCTTGTTGTCTTGTTATTTTTGTATCTTTAGTTGTAGATTTTTGCTTGAGATGATCTTTATTGTTTTAGAAAATAGATAAAATTTAATTTTCATGAATTTATAGATAATGTTAAGTAAAAATCGTTTACTTTTCCAAAATGAATTTCAAAACGGAGCCAAAAATCTGGAGATTGCTGGAATTGCTGGAAATTGTTTTAGAAAATGAGCTTTTTATAACTTTTGTATAACTTTATAAAACTCAATCTTTTGTGATAAGAGTTAAATGGTGGATCTTTAAAATGAAAATTAAATATGAAATTTAATGAAATATAATTTTTATTGTCTTATATGATTAAAAAACATTTTTGGTAATTTAATAAAAAGGCAATTTGTAATAAAGTTTAGCAAGCTAGACTTCACAATAACCTAAAATTTGAGTTTTTAACTTAACAAATTTCGTAATGTATTTTCTTACTTAAATACATGATTTACTTAATATATATATATATACAAAAAGTTTGGTGAGTGTTGATTGAAATGAATTCCTTGACAAAATTTATTAAAGGTATGACTTGTTGAATATTGGTGACTTAATGGCATGATGTGTGTGTTATGAAATTGTTGATAAATGGCTTATCCGGGTGTGAACAATAAATGGTGGACCCTAGTTTATCCTCATCGAGATTGCTTTGGATAAGATCCTAGAGGAGAGCTAACGATGGATAGGTCTCTCTGTTGTGTCACCTGATGACGGGCTAACGATGGATAGGGCTCCCTGTTGCATCACATGATGATGGGCTAACGATGGATCAGGCCCAGTGTTGTGAGGAATGAGGATGTAATCTTTATAAGGATAAACTAGATGAGTCCATGATGTGGTGAAAGACTGAGACTTGATGGCATTGTTAACAAAAGCTTATCTGGATGTGAAAGATAAGTGATCTTTATTAAAATGCCTATCTAGGTGAGAACGATAGGTGGATATTAATACATATTGCCATCAATGTCTATTTATGATGAATTGGTTGTCATGCATACATGCATTGGTGCATGGGCATGCGGTACTGAAGGTGTTGGTATTCGCGGGATCGTGGTGCTAGTCGGGTGCGAAAGCTTGAGGACTACGGATGACGCAATTCCACAAGAGATCAGGGCCTTGCAAACCCTGTGTCATGGTGGCAGTTCCCCCATACGGAAATCCTCGCAAAGAGCACTGGTTCCCATGATTAGTTGCCGGTATTCCCCAAATGGTTTAGGCACGTGCCGCTTTGAGATCCCTGGTGAGGGTATCTGTATTTATTATACCATGATTAAGGAATATTCGAGCTGGTCGCTCAAGTTTTTAGATTTCCATGGAGAGTCCTACGATCATGGTTTGCATTTGTATGCTTGGTTATCATTTGTTTCGGACTGATGAATGAGGTGCTATGATTTCATGTTGTGATTTTGTATTAGTTACCTCCATGCTTAATATATTATATGCCTATTTTGCTATGCTTGCTTTTTGGGTAGCTTATCCTTGCTTGTGTGTTTTGTGTGTGTGTGACTGTGATGATCACGATGCTTCGTTGTTGCGGGAGTAGATGGATGGTCATCTCCTTAGACCTCGAATACTCTTCCGTCTCTTGGGGGTATATATTTGCATTGACGGGCAACGTCTTCTAGATCTCACCGCGGTTAACGGACAACAGGAAGGAGGGATCATTTTCGTGTACATGTCAGATCCTGACACCCCTGCAGAGCTTGGTGGAGTTATTGTCTGATCCTTTCGACAACCCTACAGCTTCTTTGGCTTGGCACCGCCAGATGCCCCTAGAGGCAAGAGGCCCATATACATGGAAGTGGTAGAGGCAACTCGAGCTTTCCCACTAACCATGTGGCTAGAGTTTTAGGTTTTGGAGAGGAGATCTGTTTTGAATCATCCTTGTTTTGTCAGGTGAGTTAGTTATTATGACCAGCTTAGGATTAGGAGTGTCTATATGTATGACTCCACCCTTCTTTTGGCTGCATTCGTAGGATGATCACCTATATTGGGCACACGCATTCCACCTTCGAGTAGCATTTGATCTCCTGTACAACGTGTAATGTTGATGCTTTCATGCTTACGAGATTTCTTTTATACCCATTGGAGTGAATTAGCATTTCTTTTTAGTTGGCATTAGTGCTAGGGAAGTATATTTTCGAAGTTGAAAAAAAAATTCGCATTCTTTTTATAATAATAATGGAGATGTAATAGAGTTTTCCTATGACAAAGATGGGTCATTACACAAACCAAATGTGCTTAATAATCATGAAGCGTTCCATTCCAGAAGCGATTCGAGGCTCTATGTCTGAGAGTCAAAGTGCAAGGAAGTTCCTTAAGGAAATTAAGCAATACTTTGCCAAAAATGAAAACGTGGAGACGAGTAACCTTTTGGCTAAACTCATCTCCATGAAGTATAAAGGCAAAGGGAACATAAGGGGCTACATTATGGAGATGTCTAATCTCACATCAAAACTCAAGTCACTCAAGCTAGAAATTGGTGAATACTTGCTTGTGCACTTGGTTTTGATCTCACTTCCTGCACACTTTGAGCAATTCAAAGTGAGTTATAACACTCAGAAGGACAAATGGTCCCTCAATAAGCTTATATCTCATTGTGTGCAAGAGGAAGAGAGGCTGTAGAGAGATAAGACTGAAAATGCTCACTCGACTTTGACCTCTCAAAATAAGAAAATAAAGAAAACTAAGGATGCTGCGAAAGGGTCTTCTCAGCAAAAGAAACAAAAGAAAAATAAGGAATTTACTTGCTTCTTTTGTAAGAACTCAGGACATATGAAGAAATAGTGTTCCAAGTATGCCACATAGCGTGCAAAGAAACGTAAATTTCTTACTCTAGTTTGTTCTGAAGCTAATTTGACTTTTGTACCTAAGGATACTTGGTGGGTGGATTCTGGTGCTACTACTCACGTAAGTATAACCATGTAGTGGTTGCTTGTGGAGCCGATCACCAAGTGATTATGAAAGATTCATCTTTGTGGGTGATGGCAATAAAGTTGCAGTAGAGGCTATTGGAACTTTTAGATTACAGTTGAAAACTGGATTTCATTTGGATTTATTTAAGACTTTTGTGGTACTGTCTTTTAGACGAAATTTGGTTTCTATTTTTAGTTTGGATAAATTTGGATTTTCTTGTTCATTTGGAGATAATAAATTTAATCTCTACCAAAATTCGAATGTCATTGGTTCTGGTTCTTTAATTGATAATCTATATATGCTTGATGTTGTTAGTTCTCATAATGAAATACTACAAACAAGTTCACCTGATACAAAGTGAAAATTAAATGTGAATTCAGCCACCTTATGGCACAAGCATTTAGGCCATGTCTCTAAACAGAGAATTCAAAGATTTGTGTCGGATGAAATTCTTGAACCCTTGGATTTATCAGACTTTGAAGTCTGTGTTGAATGCATCAAGGGTAAACGAACAAACATAAGAAAATTAGGTGCCGAAAGAGCTAAGGACGTCTTAGAACTAATACATATAGATATTTATGGTCCTTTCCCTATGGCTTCTTAGAATGGACAATAATATTTCATTACGTTCATTGATGATTACTCTGGATACGACTACCTATATGTGATACATGAGAAGTCCCAATCCCTAGATGTTTTCAAATTTTTCAAGGCTGAAGTTGAACTTCAACATGGAAAGAAAATTAAGGTTGTCAAATCTGATCGTGGTGGTGAATACTAAGTAGATATGACGGATCAAGAGAACAACGTCTAGGGCCTTTTGTGCTTTTTCTCAATGAGTGTGGAATTGTTCCGCAATACACAATGCCAGGCAAACCTAGCATGAATGGTGTAGCAGAACGAAGAAACCAGACTCTTACGCTGTGTTTGGTAGCGACGAAGTGGCGAAGAAAGGAAGAGAAGAGTGCAAAAGTGTGCAGAATTGGTTGATTTTCATTCGTTTGGTGCAAGCGAAATAGCGTGGAAGTTTTTAAATTTTAGGTGGGTCCCACGCTAAAAGTAATCGTCGCAAATATGCGCAGAAGTGCGAAGAAATGCAGTGTTGGTTGCAAGCTTTCGATAATACCCTCGCTCTTTTGCAAATACTGTGTACAATTAAACACATATTCGAATATGTGAACACAATATTTGAATATATAAAACACATATTCGAATAGTGTTCACATATTCGAATATGTAAAACGCATTCGAATATGTGTTTTACATATTAAAATTAAAAATTTGATTTTTAAAATTAAATAAATATATAAACAATTACTAAAATATAAATATTTACTAATTAATATATATATATATATATATATATATATATATATATATATATATATATATTCGAATGTCAGTAAGCTTTATTCGAATATATGGAATATACATAGTGCCATATATTCGAATATGGTAATTACGTATTCAAATATATAGTACTGTTATGGTCATATATTCGATTATGTGAGTAGCATAATCGAATATATGTTTTTGTTATTAGACTTTTTTGACAAATATCGCGGTAAAAAAAAAAGGGTATAAGTGTAATTTTATTCTTCCATTCCAAGTCCCCAAAAGTCAAAAAAGCAAACTTCTACTTTATTTCTTCTCTACTTCTCTCCAACCAAACAACCTCTATTTCTTATCTATTTCTCTTCTCTTATACCTACTTCCTCTCCCTCTATTTCTCTCCTCCCTACCAAACACAGCGTTAAGGATATGGTGAGAAGTATGATCAGTCATTCATCTTTGCCAAAGTCACTTTAGGGAGAAGCCCTAAAGACTGTAGTTTACATCCTTAATAGGGTACCAAGTAAAGCAGTTAACAAAACCCCTTATGAGCTTTGGATTGGCAAGAAATCAAGCATTAAGCACTTGCACATTTGGGGTTGTCTAGTTGAGGCACGACCTTATAGGCCACATTAAGGAAAACTGGATTCAAGAACTATTAGCAGTTATTTTGTTGGATATGTTGAATGCTTTTAGGGCTATAAGGTTTACGATCCCGCTTCAAGATCCTTCTTTAAGATGGGAAATGCGAGATTTCTTGAGGAAGTTGAGTTTGGGAAGGAAGAGAACATTAGGAATGTTGTCTTTGAGGAAGAACCTGTTACTAATAGTGATTAAGTCCTCGTACCTATTACTGTTCAAGATGCAACTCCAGTAATAGAAGATAATGTTTAAACTATTGTTCCTAACATTGTTTGAGAACAAGATAACAATGAGGTTCTCCCTCAAATACCTATATAGCAACCTCAACAACCACAAGAAGTGCCATTAAGGAGATCCACTAGAGAGAGGAGAAGTGCAATTCCAAATGATTATGTTGTCTTTCTCCATGAACACGAGGATGGCATTGGTTTAACAAAGGATGATCCAATCAACTTCTATCAAGTTATGCGCAGTTCCAACTTTCAAAAATAGATAAATGCCATAAAGGATGAGATGAAGTCTATGCAGGACAATGACATTTGGGATCCCGTCGAATTACCTAAAGGTGTGAAACCTATTGGTTGTAAATGGATATTTAAAACCAAGAAGGATTCAAAGGGTAATATCGAGAGATATAAGGCTCATCTAGTTGCTAAAGGCTTCACTCAAAAGGAAGGCATTGACTGCAAACAAACCTTCTCTCCAGTATCTTTAAAGGATTCTTTTAGAACGATTATGGCACTGGTAACTCATTTTGACTTAGTGATTCATTAGATGGATGTCAAGATTGCATTTCTAAATGGTGACATTGAAGAAATGATTTATATTGTGCAACCAGAAAACTTTGTGTTAGGTGACTCAAAGTCTATGGTATGCAAACTAAAGAAATCCATCTATGGTCTCAAACAGGCTCTTTGTCAATGGTATCACAAGTTCCATCAAGTCATTACTTCATATGGTTTTGAGGCAAATGTAGTTAATGACTGTGTTTACCACAAGTTCAGTAGGAGTAAATACATATTCTTGATATTATATGTCGATGATATACTGCTTGCTAGCAGTGATATAGTTATTGCATGAAATCAAGAGATTTCTGACGAAGAATTTTGAAATGAAAGATCTTGGGGAAGTCTTTTTTGTGTTGGGTATTAAGATACTAAGAGATCGTTCTCAAGGCATCCTAAGGTTGTCACAGGAGAACTATATCGATAAAGTCTTGGATAGATTCGGTGTGAAAGATAGTAAACCAAGAGATACCCCCATAGCTAGGGGAGACAAGTTTAGTCTCAAACAATGCCTTAATAATGATTTTGAAAGAAATGAGATGTAAAAGGTTCCTTATGCATCAGTAGTAGGAAGTCTAATGTACGCTCAAGTTTGTACTTGTCCAAACATAGCATTTGTAGTGGGAGTTTTAGGTAGATACTTGAGTAATCCTGGAATGCAGCATTGGAAGGTAGTCAAACGTGTGATGCGTTATTTAAAGAGAACAAAAGGGTATATGCTCACTTATCGAAAGTTTGATAGTTTAGAGATCATTGGATACTCTGACTCTAATTTTGCTAGATGCCAAGATAGCGAACGCTCCATGTCTGGATACATCTATATGTTGGCTGGAGGAGCTATCTCTTGAAAGTCTGCTAAACAAATTCTTATAGCTTCTTTGATTATGGTTGCGGAGTTCATTGCTTGTTTTGAGGCGTCCAACCATGGGATATGGCTGCGGAACTTTGTCATTAGTTTACGTGTCATTGATGGCATTGAGAGGCCATTAAAAATTTACTGTGACAATAACTCGGCAGTTCTTTACTCTAACAACAACAGGAGTACTACAAAATCAAAGTTCATTGACATCAAGTTTTTGGTTGTCAAAGAAAGAGTTCAAAATAAACAGATTTCCATAGAACATATAGGGACAAATTTTATGCTAGCTAATCCATTAACTATGGGCCTAATACCTAAGGTCTTTCATGAGCACATTGCTCATATGGGTGTTATTCCTCAAGATACCTTAGTTTAGTGGGAATCTATATGTTTTACTTTGGACATTTTATGTTATTTAATTTTCTACGGAATAAAGTTGATGGTTTATTATTTTATTTTGAACTTGCTTATGTCTCTTTATATGTAACAATTATGTTATATTTAAGGACTTTAGACTGATCTCACTAAAGACTATAAAAGAAGGACTAGTTGGAAATAGGCATGATTAAGATCACATTGCATGTAATTTCTATGCCACTTATCCATTTTTGATCCATGTCAATTAGTATATGTAACTATGGTGATCATTATGGTTTTGTCACGTTGGATTGTGATGAAGGCTGCAACGGTTCTTTTTTACTATATGAGATGGACTAGATTGTTTAAAGGGAGTCTAAAACTAAACAGCATACAGTTGCGCGCCTACGGAATATTTGTGATATAAATGTCTAAGGTTAATATGAAGCCCAAGTGGGAGATTGTTAGGAATTTTATAATTCTTAATTAATTAATGTGGGCTACATATTATAACATTTATACAATTGCTATTTACAATTTAAATTGGGCTTAATATAAGTGATCTATTTTAGTGAGCCCATTAGACTATCGACAAAAAATGATATGGGCTTAATAAGTGGAAACCCAGTTTGGTCCTTTAGGGGATAATGGAAACCCTAATAGGTTAAAACCTAAGGCATGGTTATGGTCCTTAATACACCAAATCAAAATACGTCTTTCATTCTCCCCATCAAAAGAGGAATGTCAAGTCCCATATGAGGAATTCAATGATTTGGTTGAGGAAGATCATTATACCTATTACTCGTGATCTGTTACGATTATTCAATCAACCCTATGGATCCAGGTATTCCTCAAAACTCAGAAACCATAATAATCTGGTAGAATGTGTATTTGGAAGAATCATTGTATTATAAAGTATGATTCCAACAAATATCAATCCATTGTAATAACATAAAAAATATAATACCTACCAAACCTACAAACTCTTTGGGGATACTAAAGGGTTCAACAACTACTCAAAGAAAGAAAATGAAAAACCTTTTAGCTTAGTGGTTAACCATGACCAAGATCTAGATTTAATCAAATCAAATACATACTCGTTGTTAGGAATGACATTATTAAAAATTGATGTTATTTTTATGCAGCCATGTATATAGACCAAACTACAGCAAACCATGTTAGAACCAAAGACATGTGAAGCATCCAACCCCTAAAAATGTTTTGATGATAACAAAGTTATTAAAATTTCACAACCAAACAAACTACAAGTTTTATACTTAACAAATACACGCTTTCATAAAATGGAACTTGTTTTTAATATTGACAGTCCACATATGCTTTCATCAACCAAGTTTTGATAAATGTCCAAAGAGTTTTTATCAAGCGTCCAATATGTTTCCAAACAAGTGTCCAACACAAAGCTTCCAAAGGACAATTTTTCAATGTGTCACTTATAAGTTGTAAAACACAAGAATAGCTCAAGAAGGGGGGTTGAATTGTGTTATTAAATTTTTTTTTTGCAACACCTTTTTTGAAAAGCGTTTTGTCTGAAGGACAAAGATAAAATCTTTTTGAAAGATATTTGTAAAACCAAATAGAAGCTATAAGCAAAAGAGACACAGAGATTTATACTGGTTCATTGCACCCCAAAGACTATGTCCAGTTCTTGGTAACTAACCAAGTTCCACTATAACTTAAACAAGTTACAAGTATTCTTTTATCCAAGCCTCTTCAGGCTCAATCTAAGTAGTCTTTCACTTGCCTCTTCAAGCAAAAACCCAAGTATTCTTTGATTTAAAGCCTCTTTAGGCTTCCACCAATTTCATAGAGAAAAAGGTTAAGGGTAAGTTATCACGCTTAAGCTAACGTCTTATCGGACGAATATACAATGAAGTTCAGGAAAGTGTTTACAAGCAAGAATATGTTCAAGATTACAAAGAGAGAGAGAAAGAATTTTTCAAGATTTCTGCCACTGTGACTAAGGTCTTTTCTATTTATAAGGTTCTCCCAAAAGTGTCTGTTGTGAGTGCTTTTGGAGACATCCTTCATCTGGCGTTATAAAAGCATAAAAGAGTCGTTGGAGGATTAAATGCAACATTTAATGCCTTTCACCAACCAGTCACTTTGATAAGATAAAATAGTCTACTTATCTAGCCATCATCGTACTCAATCTTGTTGTAGTGCACATATTTTCTTTCCGTACTGAGATTTGTACTCAAGTTCCTACTTTTAAGTGTAAAGATGACTCTTATCAAGGATAGGTACGTAGATGTCTTTTTTTTCTTTCGAGGTGGTTTTTCGTTTTTTCAAAACTATAGAGCTGACAGATAAAAAAAGTATTGTTTGAAAGAGTTAGTTATTGTGAATCATTAAAAGAACGCGTGAATAAATGGTAGTGAAGTCATGCAATAATAGCGAGTAATTAGACAATTGTTCATAAGACTATTTGTTATTATTATAAAAAATAAGGGTCATAAATTTGTCCTTTGTCTTAACATAAGTTTATCATCCATATCTTTGCTCACACTTACAATGGAATTCAAAATTGACTAAGTTTTAAAATAACTTAAGATGAACACTCCTCATAGTGACATATTTGATATTGTTTCTTCTTAGTTGTCACGAGAATATTCCATTTGTTTCTTCTTATCCTAATCGACAGGAATGACATGTTTTCACAAAAGGATTATAAGGAGAAATTTCATACAAGCAGCAACAACTTTTAGCCGTTATGTAGCAGCGTACAATCTGACAACCTATTCTTTCTCCAGTACACAAAAGGACAAACTTTGTCTCCTAAAGAAGGAGTGTACAAGCACACTCTTGAATATACACCTCAACTTGTTTGCCTTCTCCTTTCTAAATGGTCATTTTCTGAAGGCTTTCGTGAAGAATCATTATCAAAGTTCTTACAATTCTGTCATGAAGAAAATCTGTTGGACAATCCTAAACTTTCATACTCTTTGTAACTAAAGTTATTTCCCTATATTTCACTTTTATATCCTCACTTTGTGAGTAGCTTTCGGTGCATACCTTAGATTAGTTTTGATCTATGTAAGCCTGGAGAGGCTTGATAGGAAAGAATACTTGGTTATGTGAAGTAATCTCGCTGTAGATTATTGGTTGTTGTAATCCTAAGAGGTCGTGAATAATACTTGTTGTAACTTGAAATAGTTAGTGTAATACCTTCAGGATTGAAGGGACTAGACATAGCTTTAAGTTATAGAGTGAAACAGTATAAAAATCTTTAGTGTTCTTGCTCCCTATGCTTTATCTATTTATAGTGTCCACATGTTTTTAAACTTTCTTTTTAAAAGTTATTTCAAAACTTATATTTGTGCTTTCAAATGGTCTTTAGAAAAAGTTTTCCAAAAGACATTAGCACACAATTCAACCCCCCCTTCTTGTGTGCTGACCTATTTATTTTAGGTGATATCAAAGCTCAGCATCTTTGGGTTGTGCATCTTATTGTGTAGGGATAAATCATACAAAAGTAATGGAAAATGAAAGACACGCTATGAATAGACCTCCACTCTTTAATAGAAAGGATTATGACTACTAGAAGTAGAGGATGATCATTTTCTTTGATGTATGTCACATGGATATATGGGATGTGGTAGAAAATGGCAACTTTATTCCAAAGACTGAGAATGAAATAAAAATACCCAAAGCAGCATAGAATGAAAATCAAGGGGTTAGGTATCAGTTAAACGCTAAAGCTAAAAAAATCTTATATGTGCCATAACCAAATTTGAGTATGAAAAAGTGCATAGTTGTAAAACTGCTAAAGAAATATGGGATACTCTAGCTCTTACTCATGAAGGTACATCTCAAGTTAAAGACTCTAAAATCAGCATGCTTGTTCATCAATATGAATTATTTAAAATGCTTGAACATGATAATAAATTATTAGATAATAAAAATACTTAAATATTAATTTAAATTTTTTTGTTTTATATAATTATTAGATAATAAAAATAATTAAATATTAATTTATTGCATTAAAATTAGATTGGGTTTTTGGGTAAGTTTTAGGCAAATTTGGCCACACCATGTCCTCACATATATTTTTTTGACTTTTACAAAAATTTGTCAGAAATTTTCCATTTATATATTATTTATAATAATTTTTTTACTGAAAAGGTCATTTATTAAGTTAATAAATCAAATTTTTTTAAATAAATATAATTTTTGGGTTTTTCACTATTTTTTGCTCAAAATAAAATTTTTATGATTAAAATATACTCACTATAAAATTTTCAAAATATTTTGAGGTTAAAAAGTTTCTGGTTGGCTCTTGTAGTTAACTAGGGTATTTTGGTCATTTTGCAAAAATTGTTTCAATAAATTTCTAAAAATTTTCTAAAATTATTATAAGTATATTGGTGACTTAAAAATAAATTTTAGACATTTTTAACTATTTTTGTCTATTTTCTCAATTATTCAGTTCTTTTAGGGGCAAAATGGCACTTTGCCTTTCTCGAACTCCAGTTTGGAAAAATTATTAAAAGTCTAAACTAACTAGTATTTGTTAATATGAATGTAATTGTGAGGATCAGACTCTTGAGATTCCCATTCGATTCTCCAAAAATAAATATAGAACAATTAGCAAAGCATATTAGTAAGTAAAAGTGGGGGTGTTAGATGTGTGATGATGCAGCATAGAAAAGTTGTAGCCTATGCATCGAGACAGTTGAAGAATCATGAAAGGAATTATCCTACCTATGATTTGGAGTTGGCTACAGTGGTGTTTGCCCTGTAGATATGGTGGCACTATCTGTATGGTGCAAGGTTTGATGTGTTTAGCGAACATAAGAGCTTGAAGTATCTGTTTGGTTAGAAGAGCTAAACATGAGGCAAAGACGATGGATGGAGTTCCTGAAAGACTATGATTTCTAGTTGATGTACCATTCTAGTAAGATGAATGTGGTGGCAGATGCTTTGAGTAGGAAAACAATTCACATGTCGGCCTTGATGGTAAAGGAATTGGAGTTGGTGGAGAAATTTAGAGATCTAAACTTGTATGTTGAGATGTCGCCTGA
Source organism: Spatholobus suberectus (assembly GCA_004329165.1). Lineage (NCBI taxonomy): Eukaryota > Viridiplantae > Streptophyta > Magnoliopsida > Fabales > Fabaceae > Spatholobus > Spatholobus suberectus. The sequence continues at coordinate 53,371,965 of CM014729.1, read as the reverse complement.
TTGTATCAGTTGTGTTATGATCACAATAGCCAATGGTTTCCTTGAAATGGTCAAGGAAAAGTAGTTGGTGGATCCTAATCTTTGCAAGACTAAGTTGTTAGGCACAAAGAAAGCATTGGATTTTAGCTTAAGTGAAGACGATATTTTGAGGTTCAAAGGTAGAGTGTGCATACCACAAGGCTCTGAGTTGAAAAAGCTTATTCTAGATGAAGGCCACAAGAGTAAGATGAGTTTACACCCAGGCACCATTAAGATGTATCAAGATTTGAAAAGGATGTTTTGGTGGTCTGGCATGAAAAGGGATGTGGCAGAGTATGATACAGCTTGTCTGACCTGTCAGAAGGCTGTGGAACATTAGAGACCTAGTGGTTTGTTGTAGACAATGAAGGTTCTCGAGTGGAAATGGGAAAGCATTACCATGGACTTTATAGTAAGCTTACCTAGAACGATGAAGGGTTTTGATGCTATTTGGGTCATTATTGATAGGTTGACGAAGTGTGCTCACTTCTTGCCTATTAACTTTTAAGTTTTCTCTGGAAAGGTTGACTCAGTTGTACATAAATGAGATAGTGAGATTGCATGGAGTGCATTCCAGTATCATTCTTGATAGGGATCCAAGCTTTAGCTCAAGGTTTTGGCAAAGTCTGCACCAAGTGTTTGGTACAAAGTTGTGGCTAAGTTTTGCATATCACTCACAAACGGAAGGGTAGTCTAAAAAGACTATTTAGTCCTTGGAGGACCTTTTGTAAGCATGTGTGTTGGACCATCTTGGTAGTTGGGATGAAATTCTACCTTTGGTTGAATTTACCTACAACAATAGTTTCCATGAGAGCATTGGGATGGCATTGTTTAAAGCCTTGTATGGTAGAAGGTGTAGGACACCTCTATGTTGGTATCAAGATGGTGAGAGTATATTTGTAGGCCCGAAGATGGCATAATAGACAAAGAAGAAGGTGAAGAGGATTTAAGAAAACATGAGGATTACCAAAAGTTGCTAGAAGTCATACATTGATAAGTGAAGGAGACCGCTTGAATTTGAGGAGCATGATCATGTCTTCTTAAGAGTCACACTTGTGACTGAGGTAGGTAGGGTGATAAAATCCAGGAAACTCACTCCTAAGTTTATTGGTCCTTACCAAATCCTTCATCGAGTTGGTCCTATTGCATATCAAATAGCTTGCCTTTTTTCTTGTCCAATATCCATAATGTCTTCCATGTATCCCAGTTAAGAAAATACACTCATGACCCCACATATTTCATAGAACTTGATTTAGTACAAATTTGAGAGAATTTGACCTATAAGGCGCTACTTGTAAGGATTATGGACCAGAGGATGAAGCAACTGAGAGGCAAGGACATCTAGTTGGTTAGAGTGGTGTGGAATGACGTGACTAGGGAGTCCATGTGGAAGCTTGAGGAGAAGATGAAGGAATAATATCCGAATCTTTTCCCAAGTAAGAGAATTTCGAGGACAATTTTTTTTTTGTTGGGAAGGATTGTAGCACCAGTGTTTTTCTAATGCATGATTTAGTGATTTAATAATTAAAAGTGGAAATAAAATTTAACTTATGTGATTAAGATGTAATAAATAAATTGTAAATTTGTTTGTTCTTTTATGTTGTGTTGTCTTGGTAGCCCAAATTTGAATTTGGGGAAGTGAGAAAATGTTGCTCAAGCCAAATGTCTCTGTTGTTTAATGTCGAGTAATGATATTGGGCCAAATATGGGTAGATTGGTAAGGAGTGAGTGGGGCCTTAGTGAGCCCAAAACCCTTCTTGAGGCCCATGAACCCTTTTAAGACACACAAACACCTTTCCCTTCCCTTATTTGTCACAAACCCTTCTACAAACATTCTCAAAATTCTCTCAACTCACTCCATTCAATTCCTCAAGAGTAGAGTAAGACCCTAAAACAACATTCCTTTTCCCTTTTCATGTGGGATCATTGTCTTCAAATTGGTGAGTTACTCATTCCAACCTTCATGTGTTTTGTAAAAAATATATGTTAGGGCATGAAGAATTTTGTTGCTTTTTGAGTATTCATTGAAGAAATTCATGGGTTTGTGGTGTGGGTATTATTGTTCTAAAGGTTCCCTAAATTTTGGCTCAAGGGTTTCCATCTTCTCATTCTCTTCTTCCCCAAATTCAAAATTTTAGAGTCTCTAAGAGCTAAGGGAAGCTTACAAATTGTTGTTTCTAGTTTAATGACTGTTATTGTACTGATATTTTGCCTTGGATTGGTTGATATTAGGATGTATGTTGAGTTATGGTGAAAACTTTGGTGAAAATGGGTTTGGATTAGAGTTTCGTGATTTGTTAATGAAATGTTGAAATTGTTGCATAAATTGATGCATATGAGCTTTGTTGAGGTTGGTTGATGATCTTAAAGCTTTCAATGAGTTGAAAACCTAGATCTAAGTTGTTGGAAAGATTAAGTTCTTTGTTGAAAAATCGTGTTTTTCTGCATTCTGTCACGAATAATCAATTATAGGAACCTTATAAGCGATTATTCTGAGCTTCAAAGGTCATTTTTGTAACATCCCGGGTGCTGACGAGGGCAGGGAGTGAACGCCGGTGCAAAATAGATAAGGCACGAACAAGGAGCGACTCCTGGAAGGCTTTCAATGGGAAGGACACATGAATGAATCGAATACACATCGAAATGAGAGGGATCCAGAGGCTGTGCAGGTATGGGATTGTACAGTTGAGGATAGCTTAACGGAATTAATAAGTGTTACCTATAACAATAAGATGCATCTACTTTTTGGTAGCCTATCACTTAAGAACTCCACAGTTAAGCATGCTTGACTTGGAGCAATTCTGGGATGGTGACCTCTTGGGAAGTTTCTTAGGAAGCATATGGGTGAGGACAAAGCACACTGAAAAGTCTTGTGTTGGTTTGTCAGGACAGTCTTCAATCCTAAAAGCAGTCAGGCGTTAACTTTGTAACGCTCGGCTGCTTTCAGGATCAGGGACTATCCCCACAAACCAACACAAGACTTTTCAGCGTGCTTTGTCCTCACCCACACGTTTCTTGAGAAACTTTCTAGGAGGTCACCCATCCCAGAATTGTTCCAAGTCAAGCATGCTTAACTGTAGAGTTCTTAAGTGATAGGCTACCAAAAAGTAAATGTATCTTGTTGGTATAGGTAGCACTTATTAATTCCTTTAAGCTATCCTCAACTGTACAGTCCCATCTATGACCTTAACTGGTAAAACCTCATAGGTCAAATCTTCACAAACTTGCACCAAGTCTAGTTCTATAACGTGAATAGGGTCATACACATACTTCCTTAACTGAGACACATGGAAGACATTGTGAATGTTGGACAAGAAAGGTGATAAGGCAATTTGGTAAGCAACAAGTCCAACTCTATGAAGGATTTGGTAAGGACCAAGAAATTTTGGAGTAAGTTTCTTAGACTTAATCGCCCTACCAACTTTAGTCACCGGGGTAACCCTCAAGAAAACATGGTCGCCTTCCTCAAATTCAAGCGGCCTTCTACACTTATCAACATATGATTTTTGACGACTCTGAGCAATTCTTGATGAGGATCAAGGAAGGACTCCAAGAAGAGAAGGAAAACCTAAGGGGAAAAGCCCTTCAATTGGGCAAAAAAGACCTAAGAAGGAAAAAGCTAAAGGGAAAGATCATATGATTAGGCTAGGAATGCCTACAAGAGGAAAAGTAAAGAGACCTAAGGAGCATTTAGAGGTGATCAACACATTACAAGATCAAGCCCAGAGTGGAAGAAGATAGCCCAAGATGGTGTACTTGAATCAAGTAGAAGGCCTAACCCAAGGGATTTAATAATGCACCAACCATGGGCTTGCAATCTGAATTTTATTTAAATGTTTTTGGACCTATTTTAATTGTAATAAATGGGCTGATTTGATTCTAATTAGATGCCCATTTTCTATTCCTAGTTTAGGTTTCTTTTAAGTTTAAAAATAAGTTATAATTTGGGCCTTAATCTTTATTGGGCCTTTGCTTATGTTTCTTTAGAATTAGGGTTAGCCTCCTTAGAATAAACTCTATAAATAGAGATGTAATCCCTCTCATTTGACAGAGTTGAATAATATTGAGGTTTACTCATTTGTGAGTGTGAGTAGAGCGTTGGCTCCTCTTTTTGGTTCTTAGATTAGAACCTTTTTGGTTCTTATCAAAGGTTTCCATACCTTTGTGGCGAATCTTCGCTTGGCTTATCACTCTCTATAGAGTGCGGTGCCTTCTGCCATTTTCTTTTCTTTCCACGTTTTCCTATTTTCTCTATTTTCTTGCTTATTTTTTTTATGTGCCATTTGCTTTAATTCCATCATTTGTTGCTCAAATTTCATCTTCTACCTTTCTTCTTTTCTTTTGTTTCTATAACTCTTCTTACAAGATAGCCAACTCAAGGACGATCTGTAAAAACAGTATGACTCTGAATCAGGATCATATCAATTCTCATCTTCTCCTAAATCTTTTTCACCTTCTCTATTGTCTATTGTATTAATTTTTGCCCCACAAGCATGCTTTCTCCACCTTGATACCAACATAATGGTGTTCTACATCTCCGACCATATAAGGCTTCAAATGGTGCCATACCAATTCTTGCATGAAAACTATTATTGTAGGTGAATTCCACCAGAGGCAAAATCTCATCCCAACTTCCAAGATGATCTAACACACATGCTCGTAAAAGATCTTCTAGGGACTAAATCATCCTCTTAGATTGGCCATCCGTTTGTGGGTGATAAGCAGAACTAAGCCTCAACTTTGTACCCAACACCTAATGTAAACTTTGCCAAAACCTCGATGTAAACCTTAGATCCCTAGCAGAAATAATGCAGGAAGGTACTCCATGCAAACATACAATCTCCTTAATGTATATCTGAGTCAGTCTCTCCAAGGAATACTTAATGTTAATAAGTAAGAAGTGAGCACACTTTATCAACCTATCAACAATGACCTAAATAGCATCAACACCTCTTGTTGTTCTAGGCAAACTCACAACAAAATCCATGGTGATGCTATCCCACTTCCATTCAGGTATCTCTATGGTCTACAACATCCCACCGGGTCTTTGGTGTTCTATCTTGGCCTTCTGACATGTTAGGCAAGCTGCAACATATTCTGCCATGTCTCTTTTCATACCAGGCCATGAAAACATCTTCTTCAAATCCTGATACATTTTGGCAGTACTGGGATGCAAACTTAGCTTACTCTTGTGACCTTCTTCCAAGATAAGCTTCTTCAACTCATGGTCTTGTGGCACACATACTTTGCCTTTGAATCTCAAAACACCATCTACACCCAGGCTGAAATCTATTGCCTTATCTGTGCCCAACAATTCCTTAGTCCTGCAAAGACTAGGATCCACTGATTGCTTTTCCTTAACCATCTCTAAGAAATCACTAGCCACGACAATCATACCACATACCAATATGATCAGATGATAACTCTACATACAAATCCAGATCTTTGAACTTCTCCACCAACTCCAACTCCTTTACCATCAAGGCTGACATGTAAACAGTCTTCCTACTCAAAGCATCAGCCACAACATTTGCCTTACTGGGATGGTACATCAACTGAAAATCACAATCTTTCAAAAATTCCATCCATTGCCTTTGCCTCATGTTCAGCTCCTTCTGATCAAACAAGTATTTTAAACTTTTGTGATCACTGAACACATCAAACTTCGCTCCATAAAGGTAATGCCTCCATGTCTTCAAGGCAAACACCACAACTGCTAACTCCAAATCATGAGTAGGATAATTCCTCTCGTGAGTCTTCAACTGTCTAGATGCATAAGTCACTACCTTCCTATGCTGCATTAGCACACAGCCTAATCCTTGATGAGATGCATCACAGTAAACCTCGAAAGGCTCACTAGGATCAGGCAACACTAAGACAGGAGAAGTGGTCAACCTCCTTTTCAACTCTTGGAAACTGTCCTTACAAGCTTCTGTCCATGCAAAAGGTTGATTCTTATGAGTAAGTTGGGTCAAAGGTGCAACTATCTTTGAAAATCCCTCTATAAACCTCCAGTAGTAACCGGTTAACCCAACAAAGCTCCTAATCTCCGTAGCTGTCTTCGGACGTTCCCATTTCAACACAATCTCAACCTTATCAGGATCAATTGCAATACCTTCAGCTAATATCACATGGTCTAAAAACTTCACCTTATCCAACCAAAACTCACACTTAGACAGTTTGGCATACAACTGCTTCTCCTTCAAGATTCTCAACACTATTTTCAAATGTTCTCCATGCTCCTCATATGACCAAGAATAGACAAGAACGTCGTCAATGAACATAACGACAAACTTATCCAAGAAAGGTCGACAAAAACCGATTCATATAGTCCATAAATATGGCAGGAGCATTCGTCACACCAAAAGGCATCACTACATATTCATAATGCCTATACCGAGTCCTGAAAGCAGTCTTCGATATATCTTCATCCTTCACCCGTATCTAATGGTATCTAGATCTCAAATCTATCTTTGAGAATACCTTTGCTCCCCTCAACTGGTCCATCAAATCATCTATCCTTGGCAACGGATATTTGTTCTTGATTGTGATCTTATTCAACTGCCTGTAATCCACACATAAGCGTGAACTACCATCTTTCTTCTTTACTAGTAATACTAGTGCTCCCCAAGGAGAAACACTAGGTCGGATCATCTTCTTCTCTAACAACTCAACTTGCTTCTTTAACTCAACCAACTCAGCTGGTGCCATTCTATAAGGAGCCATTGACACTGGTCCCACTCCTAGAACCAAGTTTATAGCGAACTCCACCTCTCTCTGCGGAGGTACACCAGGCACATCTTTAGGAAAGATTTCAAGAAACTCTTTTACCACTACCACTGATTCCAGATCCAGATCATTCTTGACTTCTAGGAAACATATAATCATATACGCTTGAGCTCCTTCTTGCAAAGAAATCTGAGCTTGGGTTGCAAAAATAAATCCAAAATTCTCCACATTAGGAAAGATCAAGGCCTTTCTAGCACAATCCAACAGGATATGGTTGGAAGATAGCTAATCCATCCCCGAAATCACATCCATCTCCGTCAAAGGAAGACAAATCAAATTCACTTTATACCTTTGCCCACTAACAACAATCAGGCAGTTAGCACAAACAGCTGACGTTGCCACTAGAGTAGCAGTCGGTGTGGAAACAAGCAAATCAAACGACAAAGGACAGGTAGGTAACTGCAACCTCTCCACACACTCATAAGAAATAAAGGAATAAGTGGCTCCAGAATGAAACAACACGGATAGAGTATTACCAACTATCTCACACTCACCCCAAATAAGATCATTAGAACGAGTAGCTTCTGCTCCACTCATGGCAAACACACGTCCAGTTGTTGTAGGTTTCACTGCCTTTGCAACATTCACAGTGGACTCCACCTTCACTGAAGCTATGCAGTCTCTGGCTATATGTCTAGGCTACTGACATTTGAAACAAACATTGCTCTTCAAAGGGCACTAGCCTATATAGTGTGGTCCACCACACCTGAAACATTTAATCTATTGTTGTCTAGTCTGGGGTGTAACAGAAGAACGACTCTGAGTCCTCACCACTCAGTACTGGACTCCAGTCTCTCCACTGTCTTTGCCTTCTCTACCAGAGTAGGAAACTCTCTAATGGTCATAGGGATAATCATCCTCTTTAGCTCGTGTCTCAAACCTTCTTCAAACTTGCAACACCTCCACTCCTCGATAGTCACCTGTGAGTAAAACTGGGCCAGGTACTCAAACTTGTTGGCGTACTCGCTCACTGTCATGTTCCCTTGAGATAATCTCAGGAACTCCATCTCCTTTGCATGCCTTGCGCTTGTTGGAAAATATTTCTCCAAGAAACGTTTTCGGAAGCTAGTCCAAGTGATAGCCTCACCCCGAGCTCCCATCAACTGTTGCGTCCCTTGCCACCAATATTCTACCTCACCAACAAGCATATAAGTGGCATAAATAACCTTCCTGTCATCAGGGCAAGCCATCGCCCTAAAAATTTTCTCCATCTCCCACATCCATTGGTCAGCTGCATCAGGATCTGACTCACCCTTGAATTGGGGTGGGTCACTCTTCCAGAACTTGACCAACCCTTGAAATTCGAGAGGCACAACAACACGAGCAGCTTCAGTAGCAACTCGAGATATCTCCAGTTGAGTCATAGCAGCCTAATGCTGCTGAGCTATGGCCGTCTGTTGCTGGGCCACAGTATTTTGCTATTGGGCCATAGCAGCAACCATCTCTTCCATAGCTCTGGTTATCTGGGAGAAATCAACTAGAGGTGGTGGTGGTGGCTGGTTAGACCTCCTCATCGAAATTCTACAAAACCAACCACAACAACATTCATTAACTATCCAAACATGATCACTTCGCTCATGGAAGGATCCACACCACAACAAAACAACCAAACATCAAAACAATTCACACCAAATGACATGTCATATACACACAACACAAGCATACTGGACCTATTTCCCATAGGCCAACCAAAAGACACGACCAGCTTTGATACCAAAAAGTGTAACGACCCACTGTCGCCACAGTACTACAAACAACCTTGCTAAAACACACCTTATCCACATTTCAGGTGAATAAAATCAAATCATAACATATCTGTATATAAGTCATACACATCAATTGAGAGATCCACCTATCTCTCTTAATGCCATACATGCATATCTGCTCAACTCAAATCATCATACATACATAACAAATGGGATAACACCAACCCATATTAACAATATCAAAATATACATCACTAGGGAAGAGGGATACAAAAACTCACTCCTTATAGTTGGTCACTCTATACAATCCCATCAAAAGAATATAATACAAGACAACACATCCAAAAAGAAACAAAAAGAGCTTATAGAAAGCTCCACCCAAAAAGGGCTTCCAAAAGTCTCCATCTGAGACCTCCTTCATCAGCTTTGAGACACTGGATCTGTAAATGTCTCTCCCTTTGCTCCCACGCCAAAATGACGTGATCATCACAGTCACAGCAACATAACAACGGCAACAAGACATCCAACCAACAAGAATACAAGGCAAGGGTAAGCTTATGAAACAAAGATCAACATATAATATTTAATCCAACATAATCAAAATCATTATTCACATCAATATGGAAATCAAATCATCAAATAAATGAGTCTAGATACTTTACAGTATATCACACACAACATTACATATGATTATGGAAATCATCAACAATTCACAATATTCCATCACAAGTATATGGCACACCATCATATATCCAAAGTTCTCAACGTCTACATATAGATGTACATATATAAAGCATTTATTTACATGGCAAAGAGTTCTCAATCCAGAACTCCATATCACCACCAATCCGTCACAACTATGTCAATGCATGATGACACGACTCTCAAGAGATTTTCTACATTTCGAGCGATCAGCCAGGTCTTATCCCCTACCATAGCCATTAAGCACCATTCAGGGATTGCCAAAACCCTGATCAGTTGGATAAGCTTATGGTTGTCAGGATAAGTGTATGTGGGTGGTGGCTTACCGCGACACAAGGCCTGCACTGCCTTGGCCCCCTGCAGAATTACCCATTTACTCATCCCCTAGGCCCATCTTTAAGACCTCACTTCTTATCCAGGCATTAGGTTGGAGGCCTATCTGAGTACCAACTCTAGTTACCATCCACCTTACATGCCTACCCGCACACGGCTTGAGGCCCTCACAACCTCAGCCAACACCACATATGCATGCCAATGCATGTATCACAACAACAATCAATTCAACCATTCATTACTATCCACACCCACACACATATATATATGTAGCAACATATCAACACAACCATTAACTCAACCATAACAATCATCATATCATATATATGTATCAACATATCACCACGTGGCCTACTCAATACCACTTGTGGTCCAACATTCACCATCAACCACAAATCAACCCCATGCACGCCTAAACCGGCCTCTTGCATAGGCAACAAGTAAGGCCCTATCCAAGCAGCCCACCTCATGAGAAACCTCATACAATAATATCATACACATCAAGTAGAGGTCCTATCTAAGCAACCTTCCACTTCACAACCAATCCAACAATCAACTACAATTACAAAATCAAAACCTTCTTTGCAAACCATTTGGAGGATTAACAAACCTTGAAATACATAAAATTTCACATTTTGAGATGAAAACTTTAAAATCTGAAATAGTACATTCAGTTCTGGAATAACAGATTATGTACTGTAGCAAAAATGCATCAGATTTCATTTTTCAGCAAAGATTATAGGGTTGCCATAATCGATTATTTCTGAAGCAAAACCAAGATTTTTTTATTTTTTATTTTTTTTTAAGAGATAATCGATTATGGGTTGCCATAATTGATTATTTCTGAACTGAATCCAGAATTTTTTTTTGAATAGTAGATAATCGATTATCAGATGCTCATAATTGATTATTTCCGAAACCAATCACAAAAACAATTTTTTGAAACTCCAGATAGTCGATTATGTGACTCCCATAATTGATTATCTTCGACGATTTTTTGAAAAAAACGCGATTTTCTACTAGAGGAATTTGAACTTTTCAACCAAATAACATAGATTTTCAAATCAATGGTGTTCCAACAACCTCAATCCACCTCAACCAAGTTAATACAAATCAAATCATACAATCAATTCAACATTTCATCACAAAATCATCAATTTCTCATCCAAATCTCAAAATTTCTCCCCCAAAACCCATTTTCACCCAAATCCAACAAAATGGCAACATCCACAGAAATTCAACCGATCATAAGGCAAGAAATCAACATACCAATAGTTATTAACACAAAATAATCGATTTGTAAGCTGCCCTTACCTCTAAAAGTCTCTAAATTTGAATTTAGATTTCCTTGAGAATCTGATGTTCTTAAGCAAAACTAGCTAGGATCGTTCTTTCTCTCACCACAATCACTAAGTCAGGCCTTGAATTTCTCTAACACACTTATCAACTTCAAATTTCTAGAGAGAGAATTGAAGAGAGAGAAAGTGTAGAGAGAGAAAGAAATGAGAGAATGAAGGGGATTCCTCCCTCCCTTCTTATATACCCCGACTTCCCCAGAGCTCTCACACAGACTTTTGGCCAACTGAGGCCCAAACTTCACTAAGCCACTTCCTTTATCTCAAAACTAATTTAACCTAACTGTTTTCTCTCAAAAGCCCAACATCACACTCACAGCATACCTACATTGGTTTAAGCAAATATCTCAAGTTTCCTAAATTCAAATTATAATTTCAAACCAACAACATCAGACCATCACTACATGCAACATACCATACATAACAACAATTCATTTATCTCTTTTAATCACCTAGATTACATATCAAATTTCCAATTTTTAGTTATTAAAACACTTAATCATGCATTAAGAAAAACACAGTGTTACATTTGACACCTGATGTTAATGGATCCTGACCCTATATATATATACAGGATGTAAAAATGGCAAAAGAAAGCCACTGGTCCTCTAGTAAGGTCTTCTGACCTCTCTGTTTTGTTATTTTTGTAGATTTTTGCTTGAGATGATCCTTGATTATTTAGAAACTAGACAAAAATCCCTTTCCAACAAACTATATATGGATCTGTTAAAAAAAAATCATTTACCCATCCAAATTGAAATTCAAAACCGAGGCATGAAACTACTGCTGCTGGATTTTGTTTTGAGCTAAAAGTATATAATACCTTTTCTAGTTTGTAAAATACCATTTTTCTTCACACTCAGAACTTAAATGTGAATCTTTTTAATGAAATTAAACATATTTTCCCTTAAGAAATGTACTATTTCTGTTTTTATTCAATGGTAAATAATTTTCATAATTTAATGATAAAGGTTTAGTTTTAATGTAACCCACAAGTGATTTCGTCTACCAAATTTCACTTGAACATGACTAACTAGCCAAAGTTTAGCTTTGATGAAATGAATTAATTATAGTATTTAGGGATCTCTAAACAATTCAGCCTTCATGATGCATAGCCAATTATACATTAAATCTTTGTTAAATTAGTTAAACTTTTCATTGAGTACCTAAGTCTATACCTAAATAAGACTTTTGATGATCAAGTTTAAATCATTTAATAATGAGTATCTAAATTAGGATTCCCTAAACAAGACAAATCCTTAAATTAGGTACTTAGAATAATTAAAAATTAGAAAGGTGAATTATTAAGTTCCTTTTATTGTTTACATATTTATCTAATGTTGTAATTCCAAATTCATTATACTATGATAAGACTCGACCTCTGTAATAAGAGGCAAAGATTTTAATGAGAGACTATATTAGTGCTCAAGCACATTGGGACTAAGAAAACCTCTGTCCAAGATATAAGTGTTAGGAAAGGACAGTAATTAGTAAATAAAGTAATGTGATGTGAAGGACATGTAGTGGCATGATACCCTGTAGGGGAAGTTACAGTTGGTACGCTAAGGAATAAAAGGCAACAGCCCACTAGCGGAGCTCTTGGGGGTAAGGTGTCAAGCGGTAAAGGTTCTAATGACCGAGGTAGCGCTCTTGAGTTCAAATATTCGCCTGACCAAGCTTGATAATGTAACACCTCTACTTTTGCCTACTAAATTGTTTTCTTAATTATTCTATATTTATTTCTGGAGCACCAGATGGGAATCTCAAAAATTTGATCCCTATGGTGACGTTCGTATTAGTAAGTAGTACTTAGTTTAGATTTTTTCTAGGGAACGGAGCCCAAAAATTGGTAAAATGACTGTTTCATCTCTAAAAAGCTAGATAATAGAATTAATAAACAAAAATAGATAAAAGTGTTTAAAATTTATTTTTAAGTCATCAATATACGTAGAATAATTAATAATAGTTTAAGAAAATTTTTGGAAATTTATTGAGATAATTTTTGTGAGATGACAAAAATACCCCTAATTGACTACGGGAACCAATTAGACTTTTTGACCTCAAAATATTTTAAAATTTTTACACTAAGTATATTTCATTATAAAAAATTTATTTTGAAAGAAAAATAGTGAAAAATATAACAGTATTAATTCAATCTTTTCAACCATTTTTCTAATATTTGATGATTTAATTCCAAAAAATAGGAAGAAATTTCAAAATTTTAATCTCATCATTACGCTCATAATTTCAAGAGCTATTTAATCATGATTTTTAATAATTTTTTCAAGCTGGAGTCTTGAGAAATTAGAAAATGATGATTTTGTCCTTATTTCTCAACATTAAGGATTGACATGTGAAAAAGATTTAATTGACATTAAAATGTCAATTTTGGAAATTTTTTGGAATTTTTGTGTAAAATAACCAAAATACCCCTAGGTGTCCAATAAACCTAGCCAGCATTGGTTTGACATCCAAAAATAGTGAAAATGATAATCCTAATTCATTTATAGGTAAAATATTTAATTTTAGAATTTTCATAAAAATTTTGGTATTTATTGAATTAAAATAGATTTATTATGAATTTTTAGCTCAAAAATACATGATAAATATATAAAAATTTGAAATAAATAAATAAAAACTAAAATTAATTATTAGAAACTCATTTTGATGAAAAATAATGTATATGTTCAATTTGCATTAAAATGTTTTATTTTGATATTAAAGGCTAAATTATTTAAGTTTAGGTGATTTTATCGGTACCGGTTGATTTAACTACAGCGAAAATTAACACAGATAAAGTTGGGACGACTCATATTGCCACATGTCTAGCCTAGGAGTGACTCACCTATCTAAACTTGAATATGTGTCCTATAAATGGAATTAAAGATAAATAAAAATTGAAATTATGACATAATTACTTCTGTCATTTATTGGACACCTAAGCTCCTTCCTTCCTCTATAAATAGCCATAGTTTTGGACCATTTTTCAACACCTCTTCCTCTCTCAAGCTAGCTGAAAAAAATTGGAGAGCTTCTCTCTCTAGCAAAATTTTTATTTTGTTTTTATGCTAAAGATTTTACTAGTTTTTCAACAACTAGTAATCTTTCTTCTTAGGAGCTTTGCACCAATAATTTCATCAACCATCTTTTAGGTAATGGGGGAGTGGGGTTGATTCTAAATTATTATCACTTTGTATGTTGGTAGGAAAGGCTTTCCCTTAAACCTGTTTGGGCACAAGTTTTATTATTATAATTGTTATATTATTTGATTTAAACTTTAATTTTTGTTAAGTTGTTACTATGCTTAAATTTAGATTATTAAATAATAATTGCTAAGTTGTTACTCTGTTCAAATTTAGATTATTAAATTATAATTGTTAAGTTGTTACTTTGCTTAAATTTAGAAAAATAAATTATAGTTGCTAAGTTGTTACTCTACTCAAATTTTAGAAAATTAAGATGTATTTATTTAGTTGTTATTTTTCCAAAGTTCTAGTAATTAAATTTTAATTATTGCGTTGTTATTCTGCTAAAATTTTAGTAATTACTAAGTTAATATTCTGCTAAAACTTTATGTAATTACTATTTTGTTACTCTGTTAAAATTTTGGTATTGTGCAATTTCTACAATATAAGGTAGAAATGTTGATTGTACTGGTACTCAAACTAAATGAGACCAATGAAACCTCTACTTGAGAAGTTAGGAATTGATAGTTTAATGAATAATGTAAAGCAAATGACATGTAGTGGCATGGCATCCTGCTATGGAAGCTACAGTTCGGTAAGTTGAGAAATGAAAGGCAGGACCCACTTGTAAAGGTCTTGGGGGTAGGCATCGAGTGGTGAAGGTCCAAATGGCCAGGGTAGCACTCTCAAGTTAGGATATTCACCTGATCAAGCTCAATAACCCCGACAACTGCTTAGCATTCCAAAATTGGTTTGAGAGTATACCTCTATAAATGGATATCCTAATTGTTATTTTCCTCAATGAAGATGAAGACTATACCATGTGATGATATTGATGAGGTATATGTACTCCCAATCACTTTCCAGGTTCTGTTGAGAACTATTACTCACTAATGGGAAGTATGGATCCATACCAAGTCAAGAGTAGCTAGTACAACTTAAAATAAACTCTAGGTTCCCCTTTATTGTCAATTGTGTTTTATCTGTATTTTAGGGTAGAATTCCTACCACACATGTGAAAGTGATTTTAGAACAAATCACCTCACTTCATTATTTTTCTTCTATGTATGTCTGATCGCAATTATTGAAGAAGATGGAAATGCCTAGTGATTCTAAGGACAAGTCAGAAGACATTTTATGGATGAGGATCTATAGACTTAGTTTATAGTATTTTCTTTTTGTATAAGGAATAAGGGTAGATGAACACTGCTCTGTATAGGATCTTTTTTATGTATATATTGGGTTCGGTAGTATCTATCTTTTATTGTATTTTTAGTCTTTCTATATTTTATGTCTATCATGTAGTATCAAACCATGATGTACAATTTTACGACATTTATGTATATACAATCTTTCTCTTTCATCTTTTACTACTATTTCTAAATTCTAATTATTTTAGAAATTTTCTATTGCAAGAATTGGAAAAATTTTACTCGTAATAATTAAATAACTAAATTAATATGGACTATGATTAATAAAAATGGGTGTTACATTTAATGGTATCAGAACAATTCTTTCTTATCAAAGCCTGGGGTATGGTCTCGACCTTCTATGTGTTGTGTATTCTTTCATTTACTGTTGACAAAACAGGAATGAAAGATAAATTTTTTGTTCTTATGTTCTCTATTGTGGACGTCCAACCTTGTTACGGAAAGTGGTTTGCGCATTCAATAGAAGACTCTGCTAAGAATAGACCTAATGCTTGTTGTTGGATTAGTAGAAGTGATTAGTGCATGTCTAGGTAGATTCTGGCTAAGAGTGACTTGGTTCTTAAGAGTGTCCATTGTGACCCACCTTTCTTTTCTAGGAGTCTATCTAGTGCACTATTTCACAGATAACTTTTACTCATCTAACATATGGGTTTATTCAAAGCAATGGACTAAACATTGAATTTCCTTTTTCAAACAATGGCGAGAAGACCACGACAAGATGCGACCTAACAAATACTCGAAAGAATGGCTGATATTCTTGAGAATATGAATCAAGGATGAGATGCTAAACCAGAAGAATATTGAGGATTGGCAACTTTTCACAAAAATGACCCACCAACATTTAGAGGTGAATTCGGTCCAGATGGCGCTTAAAATTGGATCGTAGAGATTGTAGCACCCTCAATTTTAGAAAATATTAATATTAATATTTTATTTTCAATAGACGCTTATATATTATTGTTTTCTATTATTACTATCGTTTCGATATATAGGGACATGACATAAAAGCCTAAATATCAATTATGTATCCTGAGAAATTAACATTTTCCCAGAACAAAGGATTGTATTTAGACCTATACAAGTTAGAGATCTACAGAATTAAGTAGGGACTCTGACTATTAGAAATATAGATACATTAGGATAGAAAAATGCTAAATAAATATAAAAATATGATAAATGATATTCTGAACATGAAAACATGCTTAGAATATTATTTTATATTATTGTGAATTTTTTCTTAAGTTTTAGAGATTCTTCAATTTTGACTCAATGCTCACGAGTAACTTTGCGAGCTCAACTGTAGATACTTAGAGAATTCCAAAAATTATAAAAAAATTTAGGAAGCTAATTTAATGTGTTTAGAAGAGTTTTGTAAAGAAAAATTATAGATTTCTATTCTCTAAATTATTAATGAACTCTAATGCTTTAAGAGGCTTACAAACACATGTTTTATGCCAAAGGAAGAGAGGAACAGTCGTCACTTCCTTTTTCTATAAACCTAGGTCAGATTTCAGCCTTCCTCTCTAAAACCCAACCCTGATTTCATTTTCCTTTGAGGCATACACACATCCAAGGGTTTGTATCTCTCTTGATCAAGCTTGTAGAAGTCTTGGAACTTGGCATCTTCACACCTTTTTGGTCTCATCTTCACATGGTAGTACATAAAGTAAGGGGAGGAGGTTTTGTTACCTTTATATGGTCTGAAATTTAATGATAATGGAGATTCCCTTGATCTCCTTGATTGTGTATATGCATTGAAGCTAATCCATGAGTGTTGTGTGTATGTTTTATGATATCAACTCTATTTTTTTTTAAATCAATAGCTTGCTCACCATTTCTTGCTATTTAAATCTATTTTAAGATCATATTCTTCATGTAATTCATGCCCTAAATGGTTGTAGGTTGAAGCTCTAACTTGTATGTATGTATATGAAGCTCAATGACTTGATCTTGTCACTTGAAAAGCATAAACTCTATCAAAAACATGATTACTGTTTTAGGTCTGAATTGGTGTGATGAATTAGGAAATTAACTTACTTTTGATCATAATTTTAAGCTACAAAGGTGTTATGTCATTACCAAACTTGAAGAGAGTGAAATTATACTCAAACTATGTGTTAGGAGCATGAAATTAATGAGTTTTTTGCATAATTTTACTGCTATTGTTTTGTTGTGTTTAAGGCTAGTAAAATTATATATTTGCGAGCTAAATGTTGCCTATTAATTGTATTTTGATTTGTATATGATCCCTCTAAAATTTGGCAAGCACTAGAGGCCATTTGAACATGATTTGCTACTTGAAATCACCATATGACAGCAAAAAACAAAAATATGTTCTGCTCTATTTTAAAGATGAAAAACTGTACTTAAATGAGATTTAAAGTGTGCTAATTGTAGAAATTAGGTGCCTTATAGTTAGTATATGGTACCTTTAAAGTTTGGTGAACATTGATAGTCATTTTGACATGTTTTGACACTTGAAATTAGCCATTATACAGCAAATACGAGTTGCTGTCCTGCAGTTCTACAATAGTGAAAAATTTATATTTCTTAGTGTTAAATGATATATAATTGACTAATAATGGATGTCACCACATTGAAGAATGTGACACCCTTTACCCCAAAGTTAATTATTAAATAAATATTACGAAAATATAACATGCTTTTCATTTGTGAAATAAAACGATAGTTTATAATCTTTTTCTTCACACGATAAAGGACATCACATGCATAACTCACATTTACTAAAACTCCATAAGATGCTTTACTGATTAACCAAATGATGGTGGCCCATAGTTGACCATACAAGTCCAAATAAAATAAAATAAAATAAAATAAACCAATTTAAAAGTAAAACTATTAGTCTAAAGTTTAAAAGCTAAAATAATAAATAACTAAGACCCCGATGTCACATTACTATCAGAGTTGACAAAACCGTAAAGAAACTGTAAAATAAACTGCAATGAGGCGAATGCCTCTACTCTAAGACTCTTCCTCAAGGTCCTGCTGGACGTCACCTGTATATCACAGACACATACAAAAAACACCAGAAAACAAGGGGATGAGATACATCTCACATCATACTCAAAGTATGACAGTGGAGACAGGTAGAATACACATCACATACATAATCAATTAACAGTAATTTGCAAAAACTAGAACGCACACAAACATATGTAATGCAATGCCTAGCTTCTACTTCTTATGCACATGTGGTACCAATTTAATCTTGTCGGAAAGTAGACTAGGAGTAAATGCACGGCCATAAGAAGCGTCATCGGTACCGATGCCTTCGGCTCTCACACCCTCAACTAGTATGATATCCCCCGGCGATTAGTCAGGGTTACCCAGTTTTGCAAGTATGCCCCGGCTCCATGGGATCAGCATGGACCATTGGAGTTTTCCCAACCGGATAACCCCCAAGGCTAGAGTTAGACAACCCATCACGGCCTCCACCAGCCAGATTCCTACATACTTTCCTCATCACATAACTCAAATGTTATGATACATGGTCACATACAATACTTACAACTTTTCACAGGCTTTCATCATGAAACATTAACACAATTTCATATCATACTCAATTTTCTCAAAGTAAACAACAATCGCACAATATAAACTTAACAAGGTATAAAAAGAAACAACAATGAGTTTAAAACTGCAAAAAAAGGAGTTCATAGGCACAAAGAACGAAATAGCCGAAATCGTATCCACTCGTTGTGCCAACAACGAATCTGCCTGGTGAGCTATATATCCCGCCAGGCGGGTTTGCGCCGCAACCAACCCGCCCAGTGGGTCCACGTTAGGACCCAACCCGCCTAGCGGATTGTTCATCCAGCCCAGCGCCAATGCGGAGTGTAGTTTTCAATGAAAGGTTGCCCAGCAGTTATCTAACCCCGCCAGGTGGATCCAAGATATAGATTTTAAAAAGACAATCCATGATAATCCAGATAAATTAAACATAGAATTTTCATAAAGCATATTAATAATTTGGGGAAAATCGCATTCCCCTTTGCACGTACACAACCATATAATTCACAAACAATTAGGGTCTAGGGCCAACCCCTCTACCCACGACCAAAGTCATACCCATGAGCGAGATAACTCACTCCCCCCTTACCTTGAAAGAGGCGATCTCCAGCAAGAGGATGCGAACGGTGCAGCAGCGTCTTTCTAAGGTTCCTCACTTCTTGACTGCAAAGGCTCTGACGGCACGGTATCTCCAAGGAGGCATAAGCGAAAGAATAAGGAAAAAGGATTAGGTTTTCAAGAAACCTAAGGAATACTTAAAGCTAACTTTGGACTCATAAAACTAAGCCCAATAAAAGGGTTTATATAAATGAGACTTTGGTAACTTCTTGACTCATAAAATGCATTTATTTAGTTGTTATTCTTTTAGTAATTATACTATAATTGTTATATCGTTATTCTGTTAAAATTTTGGTATAGTGCAATTTCTGCAAAATAAGGCAGAAATGTTGATTATACTAGTGCTCAAATTAAATGAGACTAGGCAAACCTCTGTTTGAGAAATTAGGAAGTGATAAATCAGTGAGTAATGTAAAGCAAGTGACATGTAGTGGCATGGCACCCTGTTAGGGAAGCCACAGTTTGGTACACTGAGGAATGAAAGGCAGGGACCCACTTGCGGAGGTCTTAGGGGTAGGCATCGAGTGGTGAAGGTCCCAATGGCCAGGGTAGTGCCCTTGAGCTAGGATATTCGCCTGACCAAACTCGATAACCCCAACAACTGCTCAGCATTCCAGGATTGGTTTGAGAGTATACCTCCATAAATGGATATCCTAAATTGTTATTTTGTTCCTCAATGATGATAAGGACTGTACCATGTGATGGTGTTGAGAGAGGTATATGTACTCCCAGTCACTTCCTAGGTTCTGTTGAGAACTATTACCCACTAATGGGAAGTATGGATCCATACCTAGTCAAGGGTAGTCAGATACAACTTAGAATGAACTTTAGGATCCCTTGTGTTGTCAGTTGTGTTTTATCTTTGTTTAATGGTAGATTTCCTACTGTACATGTAAAAGTAATTTTAGAACAAACACCTCACTCCATTATTTTTTTCTATGTATGATTGATCGTGATTATTGAAGACGACATTAACGTTCCGTGATGCTGAGTACGAGATAGAGAACATCTCAATAGGGAGGACCTAAAGACCTATAGTATTTTCTTTTTGTATAAGGGATAGGATAGATAAATACTGCTCTGTATAGGATCTTTTTGATGTATATAATGGGCTAGGTAGTATATGTATTTCGATGTACTTTTGTTTTTTGACTGTTATGTATTACTCAAACCATGATGTACAGTTTTATGAAATATATGTATATATCTTTCATATTTTATTACCATTTCCAAATTTTGTTAAGTTTGGAATTTCTTTTAAAACTGAAAAAATTTTACACACATTTTTATTTAC
The DNA here is from genome assembly GCA_004329165.1 of Spatholobus suberectus. Classification (NCBI taxonomy): domain Eukaryota; kingdom Viridiplantae; phylum Streptophyta; class Magnoliopsida; order Fabales; family Fabaceae; genus Spatholobus; species Spatholobus suberectus. The sequence goes on along the minus strand of CM014729.1, from coordinate 53,351,223 downwards.
TTAAACTTAATAACTAAATTAATATGAATTATATTTAAAATTAAAAGAGTGTTACAGGTGCGAGAAGTATACCTCTGGAAGGACTGTGAATGTCCTAAGTTGTTGCTCTATTCTTCAGTGATGATGAGGACTGTACCACAATGAGAATGTAAGAGAGGTATACATTTTCCCAACCACTTCCTGATTTTGTGGGAAGTATGGATCCATATAGTGTTAAGGGTAGTTGTTATAACTTAAGCAAACCCTAGGTTCCCCTTTTTTGTATTGTCAACTGTGTTTTATCTGTGAGTGATGATAAGATACCCTACCATCTATGTGAAAGTGATTTCAAGAACAAAATTGCCCCACTCCTCTATTTATTTTCTTTATGCATGACTGTTTGTGGTTGATACTTGAAAATGGTAACATTCCACATCCTGCTCAACATGCATGTTGACTATGCCGATATAGGGGCATGGTTTTATGATAAGGCAAATGACTATTTAACCTTTAGGGGCCTCGTTACGATCACCTTCCTATCCCCCATTCTAAGAGTACATGTGCCTCCCATGTCATGGACCCTTCCCTATCTTTGTTTCTTCTTCACCACCCCTGCATTTTGAGTATGTCCCTCCTGCGCTGCCATCACTGCCCAAGGACCTTATAGTGCCTTTCATGGCCCCTTACTTGGACTTCCCACTGCCTGTTGAGCAGTTGCCCTCGAGGGATCTCCCATGGTCCTAACTGAGTCACCTGTAGATTCCCCTATGGTGGAATATCAGGTAGGCATGGCTAATGGGTGGCATTCCTCACCTTCATCAACTCCATCCAACGCTGGGTCACCTCAGGGGTTACTTAACGAACATGCTCAGCAACTAGCTTCCGACGACTCTGAGGAGACTTGGACAGACGAGGAGTTATAGTTTAAGGGTTGTATTTCCTTTTTGTACATAGAGATTAGGAGTAGATTTATAGACATTGCTCTAATTAGGATTTTTTTTGTATATGTAGTTGGGGACGATCAGTGTTTTTTGATGTACTTTTTTGATTTCCTTGTATTTCATTATTTTAGTTGTATTTTAGTTTTTGATGTATTCAGCTTCTTATGTACTCCATAAACCTATATATACATGGTTTTGATTATGACTATCTTTATTTTATTTATCTTTTACTCTCATTTCCAAATTCTGTTTTACTTATAATTTATTTACTTAAAAAAGGCTTCGTAAGACGATCACACATAAAATAAGACCTGAAGAAAAATTCCCTTGTATTTTTGTTAACTTAAAATTAAATAACTAAATAAACAATTAAATAAATATAAGCTGTGCCCAATGTGAACGAGTGTCACATTACCAATTAGCTATAAGGATCTATAATTTGGTAAATGGTCACAAACATGGGAAGAACCATTTGTTGTTAGCCAAGTGTTGGCTGGCAGGGCCTATCGACTAGTCGATATGCAAGGCAATGAACATAGTAAAAGCATTAATACATAGTTCTTAAAAAGATACTACCCTTGGATGTATGAGAATTGAAAGAAAAGTGCCCTAACGACTACAAGCCAACTGTCCTAACTGCTAGAGGCACACATGCCCAAAACTACTTATTTGAGAAATGCAAAAGCAAAGTAAAGTGAAAGGTCTAGGAAGATCATGCCTCTAAAGCCGAGCTACCTGTACTTGCAACTTCCGCTTCATTGCTTGAAGGTGAAACGGTTGATGCAATCAGCACGACTGCCATCTGCTGCTGAGCTTGCAATACCATTTGCTAGAAACCAGCCCATTTGAGATCGACATCAGTAAGGCCTTTTGAACTGGTCTTAAGGTCTTTCAAAAGCATTTCCCTCTATTGAGCTAGGAGGCCTATTTCATCATCCAGCTTCAACACCTACTAGTATAGCTCGATTATCTTATCATTATGCTCATTGGGTCGTACAACAGCCCTAATTAGGATAGGTTAGAGGCGGCTAATCTCCCTTTGAATTTTGACCAAGTCCACCTAGAGTTCTTCCAGCCTGGCATTGGTTTCCACTTGGAGGCTTTGATCAGCCTATCGCCTCACCTCAACAACCTTAATTGTGCCACAATATTAGCCCTACTAGCCTCAAGATTAGTTAGACACTCTAACTCCTTGCTACTTGACTCTTTGCGCTTGGTGTTCACTTCGTATTGCGTTTCTAAAGTGCCCAAAGTAAGGCAATTTGGCTGTAGGCAGTCCTTCCTGCTTCAAATATAATCTAAGAGTCAAATGTGCCTGCTCATTTTAGAAGTGATAGAGGATGTGCACGTACTTAGGGTCTTCAAGAAAAGAAGTCACAAGCTTTTCTTGAACATAAGTTTTGTGCTTAAGGAGTGGCAAGTTGTCTTTTGGTTTGGAAGAACTAGTTAGAGGTGATTTGAAGTAGCTTGACAACACCTCATCAAGAATGCTGATGGGTTTCAAGACAAGAGTTGGCTTAGGGTCCTCGGCAGAAGGCTCAATAGGGCTAGCATGGGAAATAGCGGCTGTTTTCTCGAAAGGTTGAGGTTACTACAAGTTTGGCGTGGCTGGAATCTCTTTAGACCTTTCTTTCTTTTGGTCCTTATCCTTATTCTTCTTCTTCTTCTCAGGTTGTGGAATAAAGAATCAGTTATTGAATAAGTAAAACAGTCGAGGATATAAGGAAGGGAAGGAGAAGAGAGTAAATCATGTCAGAAGTCTTAAGGCTTTCTCAGAGGCATTTCTAAGCCAATTTTGAGGCAAAAATGCCTAGTGCAGATCAAGTAGGTTCTCCACATCAACCACATACGAAGACTTAGGAGCGCTGACTTGGTGTCTTGTTAAAGAGAGAAGCAGCAGGTTATAATGCTAAGAAATTACTAGCAGGAAAGTAAAAAAAAAGAGAAGCTATACCTCGAGAGGAGACCAAGCCTACAACTCTACAACTAGAAGTGGGTTTAGCAAGACTAGGGGTAGGTTGTTCATCTGATTCATCAAAGTGCTCATTAATCAATTTGCGTAGATAGTCTTCAACCGCCTTGGTGAAAGTAGTGGCTATTATCATATCCATCACTCGTGGAATGATTGTGTTTGCCTTGGGTAATTGGCAAACAGATGAAAAACAAAAGTACCCAACTTGTGGGTTGCGTCTTCAATGATTGTTATAATCTCAGCTAGTTGGCAGGATTTGCAGATGATTGATGGGACAACTAGTGAGAATGGGAAGGACTTGGGAATGGCTTGTACCAAGCCGAATTTCCGTGTAAAACAATGAGGAAAGTACCCCTCAATGGAAATCTTGTTGCTTTTGGTAGTCGGCTTGATCCTACATAAGAGAGCCTTGGAGGTTACAGTAGAAGCACAGTTAGCGTGCGTAGCCAAATTATCCTTTTTGATCTTGGAAGTGTTTGCTTAAGTCTATGCAGGTCCAATCAGCTGTCAGTGTAGAGGGTCCAAAGAATGAACAAAGACGAATTATGGTGAGTAAAGCCAATTGGCAATGGTAAATGCTGAAGCTTTGAAAGGTGGCAGTCACAGCAAAGCTTGGGCGTAGCAAGTGTCATTTTGGGAAGTGTCTAGCAGAGGAAAACTACAACAAAAGGCGTTTGGGAAATATAGCTGCGCCCACAAAACTAAGATTCATAGAGGGCCAGCATCTGTATTGAACTTGTGGCTTTCTGTTAGGTTGTCGACGAGGTTAAAGATGCTACGACACATGGTAGATAAGAAAAATGAGCTTAAAGCCAACCGATGACCAGATACACTAGCCGATATAAAGCCACTATACTCGGCTATGACGCCAATAGATCACGTGCAAGCGAAGTACCTACAAAACTAGAAAAGCAAAAAAGGCTTTGTGCTCCCATTTGGCCACAATGCTCAATGACTTAGCATTAGCCAAGATGAACTTTTTATAAGTCAACTTGTGTTTGGAAAAGTTAACACCTAAAGACATGGGGGTAGCAGTGAGTGTTGTGTTTAAGGCTGGGAGTTCATCACCACTGATTTGCAGCCCTAAGATAGTCACTACATCAAGGAGTGTAGGGGTAGCAGTTCCTTTTAGGAACACACAACTGTTGACAGTTGTCGACCAAAACCCTAGCAGGGCCATCAAGATGTAGAGAGCCAAATGCACAGATCTTTGGGGAAGTTGTCATGGTGATACTAGGCATAACTGCTAGTGAATTATATGACTGTTCAAATGGAGTGGCACTCGCACTTTCCTCTCTAGAGGACAAACCTTCATGCACAAGAGACTTTCCGTAGTTTTAGGAATCAAACTGAGCAACTAATGACATGGTTGCCAACAAGGGTTCTTTGAGGGAGAGGCATTGGTAAAGTGGATGATAGACCCCTAATTGTGAATCTAAAAATTCAACACCAATGAGTAACAAATCGGAAGAAAAATTAGAAGGAAAGAAAAAAACGGAAAAGATAAGAAATGGATAGAACGATGCCACAATCTGAAGATTGATAAGTTGAGGAGGATTCGCCACAAAGAATAGATTTCTTTGATAAAAATCTAAAGATTCAAAGCAAGAACCAAGAGGAGCAATGCTCACTCAATTAGCAAAAGCTAATCACTTTCAATAATGCCAAAAGTTTTTTTTACAAGTGCTCCTAGATGCCTATTTATACTACAACTGATAAAAAGGCCTAAACAACTAAAAAGGCCCAATACAATTCATATTAGGCCCAAACAAAGCAAACTAAAATATAAGTTAGAAACTAAAATAACTAAAGTCCACATAGCACCTAATTAAACAATACTTAGGTGCATACACAAGATCTACAAGAAGCCCAACAAGACCCAATAACAAAACATCCTAAAAGACAATTAACAAGATAGTTATGCCCCTCTGAGACCTCTATGATTCCCTCCTTCTTGGAAGAAATTCGTCCACGAATTTAGCTCCTTTATTCCTACATGAAAACAAAGCAAATATTAGTTTTCAATGAATAAGAAAAATCCAACAATTATGGAGACTTGAATCCCTTGAAAGGGAAAATCTCTTATTATTTATGTGCTTATATATCCATCCTCCCAGATCAAATACAAGCCTAAAGAAACCATCAATCATTAATAAAATGAAAGCCATCCAAAAGAATGAGGAATATGCACCATCCATCTATCATCAAGCTTGAATGTATCATGCTTATAGAACTCATCATTCCTAATCTTTTCACAAACAACAACACACAAAGAGAAAGACTCATCATGATCATACAAATCCAAATGATGTACATTAATCTCAAATCTGAAGGACTTTACTCCACCACCTAAAGATAGTTCATTCAAACCATGAACATCATGCATTTCATAATTTTCATGCAAATCACAAGCAACATGTAAATCATAAGCCTTAAGAATTAACACATGTTGTTGCACATCAAATAAAACATAGGGTCTAGAGTTGGTGCAAGTTAAGATTTTCTCTTCTCTATGGTTGCATTGTTCCTCATGTGCATCCACCTCTTCTCCAAATTATCTTGCCCATTGATCTTTTATGTACGATTCTTCCCTAGGCATCAAGACAAAAGAATTTTTATGGTTAGATGTACAATCAAATTGACAAAGACAATTGATCTCAACATCCAAATTAGAAGAAAGTATAAGAGTTTTGCACTCCTCCTTTGAGGGCTCCTCTTCAATTTCTTGCACAAGAGAACTATCACTATCAAACAAAGGCTTAGAATAGAAGGCCTTGCATTCCCCTTGAGGAGGCATTTCTTCAAATCCTTTCACAAGAGAGCCATCACATTCAAACAAAGTGTTAGAATAAAAAACAAGAATACTCATATTTTTCTTTATCTTTTGCTTTTTCTTTTTCTCTCAACTCTTTTTCTCTCATTTCCTTTTCTCTTTTTTCTAATTTTTTTTATCATATTTAATTCATTTGCTAAATTCCTATAATATGAATTACTCATGAAACTCATATCAATACCTAAGTATGGGTCTTCTTTTCATTATTTTCTCTTCCTTTACTCTTTTTGTTTTTCTCTTCTTCCCTTTGTTTTTCTTTTTCTTCTTTTATCTCTTGCCCTCTTTTATCTCTCCTCCTTCCTAGTCTCTCCATCCTCTTACTTATATCCTTATAACTTCTTTGTAATTTTTCAAATCTTTATTATCTACCCTTCTCATGTTCTCTATTCCTTCTCCAAACTCATGATTTGCCATTCTAATTTGCTCCCCAAGTTTCAACAATTCCGTCATTAGGTAATCTCCATTTGATGAAGTCATACCTACAAAAAAAGTTAGTTCACAAATAAAAGAAATATGGACCTTACCACTCAACTAAGTGTATATTCACTCAAGGTTCACTCGTGTTTCACTCTTTAGAGGCTTTTTCTATAATGTGCACACTTGCCTTTTTCCACTCTTGTCATCTTTAGCTCTTACAAAGAACCTCCAAGTTCAAATAAAGAAAGTGTTCAATGTGAAATATGTTACGAATTTCAAGCTCAACTTAAGAGGCCAAGAATAAAAATACTCTAGACAAAACAAAGGAATTTAAAAGATAAGCAATAAAAGCTAAAATAAAATAAAAAGTTTATTCAAAAGAAAGTCAAGTAAGACAAGAAGAAGACTCAAAGACAACGATTTAATAAACAACTAAGGATAGATGAAGAACAAGTACATTCCCCCTACCAAAATATGGACAAAGGTATATGAAAGAAAATTGCTATCACTATGAGAGTTGACTCACCAAAGAGGGTAGGTTTTCTTTTTTAATTTGGGCAATTTTTTTTTACAATTTTTTTTCGCAATTTGGCCCCCAAACTTTTATAATTGCACTTAGGCCTTTATATTTTTTTTGTATTTTCACTTTTGTCCCTATAAAAATTGCTAATTGGTTCTTCAATATTTTCTTTTTTTGACCTTCAACTTTTTTTATTTACAAAAATACCCCAACTCTCTTCAAACAAATTTTACAAGATCAAACATGTATTCTACCACAACAATGTCAAGAACACTTCAAGCACACTATGAGTGTTCTTTCCAATTTCAAAATTCAAAATTTCAAAATTTAACTTTAAACCTCCAATCAAATAATTTTCACAAAAATTTAAGTGTCTATATGTGAAATAACACAAATCAAGTATAGGATTTAACACAAAAACATGAACAAACATAAATTTAGATGAATCAAAATCTAGATCTAACAAGAACACCAAGAACAAAACTATATAGAATTGACACAAAATTAGATGAATTTAGAAGAGATCAACTCAAATAAGACTAAATGAACACAACAAAAACAGTAAGACACAAGAATTATACAAGAAAACTCACAAATTTCTGGATTCGCACTTCGACGTCGCGCCCGCCCAGCGCGTTATGGAAGCCGCCCAGCGAATACGATACAGAATCAGCGCACCCGCCCAGCGGGTTACGGAGGCCGCCCAGCGGATACGAACCAGAATTGGAACCACGAAATCAGCGACTTGTCATGCAAAATTAACACGAACTTTGGCACAATTAGATGTGTAATTGGTGTTGAATTTGGCTCTGAATACCAAATGATGGACTCCTAATTGTGGATCTAAAAATTCAACACCAATGAGTAACAAATCGGAAGAAAAATTAGAAGAAAAGAAAAAAACGAAAAAGATAAGAAATAGATAGAACGACGCCACAATCCGAAGATTGATAAGTCGAGAAGAATTCACCACAAAGAATAGAATTCTTTGATAAGAATCTAAAGGTTCAAAGCAAGAACCAAGAGGAGCAATGCTTACTCAATTAACAAAAACTAATCACATTCAATAATGCAAATTTTTTTTTACAAGTGGTCCTAGAGGCCTATTTATACTACAACTAATAAAAAGGCCTAAACAACTAAAAAGACCCAATACAATTCATATTAGACTCAAACAAAGTAAACTAAAATATAAGCTAGAAACTAAAATAACTAAAGTCCACATAGCACCTAATTAAACAATACTTAGGTGCATACACAAGATCTACAAGAAGCCTAACAAGACCTAATAACAAAACTTCCTAAAAGACAATTAACAAGATAGTTATGCCCCTTCGAGACCTCTATCAGAGGAGCAAGTGTTAAGGATTCAAAAGGGCTGGTGAATAACCAATTTCGGATGGAAGGGAGAAAGTAGAAAAAATAAGGGAAAGAGAGATAACTAGAAACAAGAGTTTAAATTTCAAGAAACTAGTAAGAAAGTCGTTACATTGGGAAGCCACGAGGGGCGAGAGATTTATAGCGCTATTATAATTTTTTTGCCATCATTTAGTTACCAATTAGAATATAGAGTTGTTACGCAATTGAATGATATGAAAAAAGAGAGGCAGTTATGTTGGTGCTAAAAAAGTTAGGATAGTCATTTGTTATCGGGTACCAACTGATTCTCGTTGGCTGATTGCTAGTTTAGCTGTTGATCATTGACTAGTGTGGCCCCAAGCCAAACATGGGATGAAGGATGGCCCAAAACAAAGGCCCAACACAGATAAGCTTTTCGGGAGAGAAATTTGAACATTCAAAAAGGTTGTGGGGCAGTTTCTCAACACTTATCACTTATTCCTAAAAAATAGGTTAGCGGGCATCTATTGGGAAACAACTGTCAAGAAGATAGCTCAAGTTTAAATAATTAGTTTTTCGATGTAAAAAAGGGTCTTCGACCAATCAATCAAAGTTATCTTTTGTAGTTATTTAATTTTCGCATTAACATCTTTCTTTACCGCTTTATTTATAGCTTTCCTTTATAATTTCATCTATTTATTGTCTTTCTTTACCACATTTCACCTTAGGAGTAGTATAACATAGATACCTCAGTTCTACAACTATTAAGAAGCTCTTTGAAGTGTACTAGGAACCCAATCAAAGGATAAAATCCTTTCCTCAAGCCAATCACCTAACAAGGGAATCATTCGTTGGTGATTAGCAGTTTCCATGGCTAATTAGGTGAATTTTCCACACCAACACTACCTTAATTAAAAGTCATAACAACGGTGATTTCTAATTGATTGACAGTATAAAAGTTTTTTACAGTGTATACCCATTAAACTCTAATAACATAATCCATAACTCGTAAGTCCATTATTGGTTTAATTACTCATTTGATTCATATACTTGCATCATTATTACGTTTTACTCCCTATATTTAGAAACTATCCTTTTTAATTTCTATACATATACTTTTGATATCGTTTTGGTTCTTGCCGTTAAGTGTGATTTAACTTTGAAATAAAACTGTCACAAATATAGATTTGACAATATAATACAGTCACAAATTTTCTAGCAATTATTAAACTACCACAAATTAATGTTATAAAATAAAAAATGCATGAATTTGAAGTGGTTTAATAATCGTTAGAAATTTGTGGCAATTTAATAATTGTTGGAAAATTTGTGGCTATTTTACATCGCCACATTTTAGGATCGTTTTACTTCAGAGAATTAAAATACACTTAATGACAAGGATAAAAATAATATATAAAGTGTATGTATAAAAACTAAAACGGATAACTTTTAAATATATGAACCAAAACGTACATAAAGATAATACAAATATAATGACAAGATGAATAATTAAACCTCATTGTTTATAAACTAGCACCATCACCAAGGGGCTCATTGACCAAAATAGGGTATTTTTAAAAACTATTTACCAATATGGGGTTGTTTTGAAACATATTATCGAAATGGGGTGGTCAACGTTGGAAAATACTAGTCAAATTAGCGTTTTTCATTCCACGTCAGTATTTTTAATTTAATTGCAAAAAATACCAGTGGGCTGCCACATAAGATACGCTAGTAGTACTAGCGTTTTTAGAAAACGCTATTAGCATTAGTGTATCCTGTGTGGCACCCAATGGGCAAAAAAGGATGGAAGGTGACGGACGAAAAAAAAGTATTTAATTTTTAATTAATAAAATGTAGAAAACGCTATTTCTAATAGCGTTTTCATTTTTTAATTATTTTTTTTCGTTTATTTTATTTTTAAAAATGGAAAAAGAGTATTTAATTTTTAATTAATAAAATGTGGAAAACACTATTTCTAATAGCGTTTTCATTTTTAATTTTTTTTTCACTTTATTTTTTTAAAAAACGGAAAAAAAGTATTTAATTTTTAATTAATAAAATTTAGAAAATGCTATTTCTAATAGCGCTTTCTATATTTTTAATTTATTTATTAAAAATTTATTCATTAAAATATAAAAAACGCTATTATTAATAGCGTTTTCCATATATTTCATTTTTATTAAAATATTTTAAATATTAAAATATAGAAAACACTATTAATAGCGTTTTGTATTTTTAATTTTTTATCAAAAATTTTTAATTATTAAAATACTAAAAATGCTATTAATAATAGTATTTTCTATAACTTTTTTTAAAAAAAAACAGAGAAACGTTATTAATAAAAAATGGAGATAATAATAGCATTTATAATTTATATAATTTTAAAAAAACATGACAATGATTTTTTCATTTTTATAAAATTAAAAAATATAATAAATATAACGTTTTTAAATTTAAATATATTAAAATGTAAACTCTATTACACACTTTTTAATTTTAATAAAATAATTTAATTATTAAAAATGCTATTATTAATAGCGTTTTGTGTTTATAATTATTAAATTTTTAATATTAAAAATTTTTAAAATGGAAAATAAACAAATATTTAAATTTTAATTATTAAAATATTTAAAACGTTATTTCTAATAGCGTTTTGAATTTTTAAATAATTAAAAATTGAAATACTTAATAGTATTTGAGAAATCACGGCTCATTTTTAATTTTTTGAATTTAAAAATTAAAACCTAATAGTATTTTTTAAAATTAAGAAAAAATAATTTTTTATATTTTGTTTTTTATATTTATATTATTTTAAGAAATGTAGAAAACACTAGTTTCGTCTTTAATTTTTTTTTTAAAAAGTTATAAGTTTTATATTATATTTTTTTAATATATTTAATATTTTCATTTTAATATATTTAAATTTAATATATTTGAATTTAAAAAATTAAAAATTATATTATTATATTTTTAATTTTATAAAAGTGAAAGAATCGGTGTCATATTTATTTTTTAAATTATAAAAATTATAAATGCTATTATTATCTACATTTTTATTAATAGCGTTTCTCTGTTTTTTTTTTAAATTTAACAAAAAACGGTATTATTAATAGCGTTTTTAGTATTTTAATAATTAATTTTTTTAATAAAAATAAAAAATACAAAATGCTATTGATAATAGCGTTTTCTATATTTTAATAATTAAAAATTAAATACATTTTTTTCCATTTTGAAAAAAAAATTAAACTGAAAAAAAAAATTAAAAACTAAAAATGGTATTAAAAATAGCATTTTCTACATTTTATTAATTAAAAATTAATTTTTTTCCGTTTAAAAAAATAAAATTAAACTGAAAAAAAATAATTTAAAACTGAAAAACGCTATTAGAAATAGTATTTTCTATATTTTATTAATTAAAAATCAAATAATTTTTTTCCTTTTTTTAAAAATAAAATTAAACTAAAAAAAAATTAAAAACTGAAAATGCTATTAGAAATAACATTTTCTATATTTTATTAATTAAAAATTAAATAATTTTTTCCGTTTTTAAAAAATAAAATTAAACTAAAAAAATACTAATTAAAAAACTAAAAATGCTATTAGAAATAGCGTTTTCTATATTTTATTAATTAAAAATTATTTTTTTTTCGTTTTTAAAAAATAATTTTAAACTGAAAAAAGGAATTAAAAAATGAAAACACTATTAGAAATAGCGTTTTTTACATTTTATTAATTAAAAATTAATTTTTTTCCATTTTTAAAAAATAAAATAAACTGAAAATGTATTTATAATAGCGTTTTCTACATTTTAATAATTAAAAATTTAAATATTTAATTTTTTCCATTTAAAAAAAATAAAAAAATAAAAATGCTAGTAGTAATAGTTTTTTACACACGTGTCTCTCACCTTTCTTCACTTTTTACCATGCAGGGTGCCATTCGATATACGCTAGTGCTATTAGCGTTTTCTGAAAATACTAGTTCTATTAGCGTATCTTGTGTGACACCCAGCGTAGCATTTTTTGCAATTAAATTAAAAAAATAATTAAAAATTCTGACGTAAAAAAAAAAACACTAATTTAATTATCGTTTTCCACAATAGACTACTCTATTTTAATAATATGTTTCAAAATTATCCTAAATTAATAAATAATTTTTAAAAGTACACCGCTTTCCACCAAGGAGCAGCAGACAAAATCCGCAAGTATGTACAAAATACCCAGCAGCTGACAAAAGCATTCTCTTCTAGGGGTAGTTGAGCTGCTCTGAACCCTTTGCTAAATTGCTATGAGCACAATACCATACACACACAGACACACTCCATGTATTCGTCTCCTGGAACAATGCTCAAGCATGAGAGAGATGAAGCAAATCCACGCTCATGCCATCACCCACGGCCTCGCTCGCTTCGCCTTCGTCTCAAGCAAACTCTTAGCCTTCTGCGCCCTCTCCCCCCGCGGCGATCTCCGCTACGCCCACACCCTCTTCTCTCACATCGCCCTCCCCACCCTCTTCGACTACAACACCATCTTCACCGCTTTCTCCCACCAACCCCACCACTCCTCCTCCCTCTTCCCCCAAATGCTAAACGACGCCGTTCGCCCCAACTCCCGCACCTTCACCCTCCTCCCCAAAGCCTCCCCCACTCTCTCCTTCCTCCAACAGTTTCACTCCCACATCCTCCGCCTCGGCCACGTGTCCGACGTCTACGTCGTCAGCTCCCTCGTCGCCGCCTACTCCAAGCACGGAGCCATACGCGCCGCTCGTCGCGTGTTCGATGAAAGTCCCAACAGTAACGTCGCGTGCTGGACGAGCATCGTCACTGGGTACTGCAACTGCGGCTTGGTCGACCAAGCGAAGGAGTTATTCGACGCCATCCCTGAGCGGAACGACGTGTCGTATAGCGCAATGGTCTCTGGGTACGTGAGGAACGGTCGTTTCCGCGAGGGGATTGAGCTTTTCCGCCAGCTGAAGATAAGTTGCGTGGGCGTGAGGCCGAATAGCTCTCTTTTGGTGAGTGTTCTCAGCGCGTGCGCTGCTGTTGGCGCGTTTGAAGAAGGGAAGTGGATTCACTCTTACGTGGATGAACACGAACACGAAAACGGGTTAGAATATGAACTCGAGTTCGGAACTGCGTTGATTGATTTCTACACAAAATGCGGATGCGTGCAACCTGCCGAGCAGGTGTTCGGTAAGATGAAAACCAAAGACGTTACTGCGTGGAGTGCTATGATATTGGGCTTGGCTATTAACGCGAGGAATCACGAGGCCCTTGAGCTGTTTGTGAAGATGGAGAAGGTGGGGCCCAGGCCCAATGCGGTTACTTTCATTGGGGTTCTCACGGCGTGCAATCATAAAGACCTGTGGGGTGTAGCAATGAGGTTGTTTAGATATATGAGTGACAAATATGGCATTGTGGCATCGATTGAGCACTATGGATGCGTGGTTGATGTTTTGGCTCGGAGTGGGAAAATCGAAGAGGCGTTAACGTTTATTAAGAGTATGCCAGTGGAACCGGACGGAGCAATATGGGGGTCTTTGCTGAATGGGTGTTTGCTGCACGGTCACGTTGAGTTGGGACACAGAGTTGGGAAGTATTTGATAGAGTTTGAGCCTGGGCATAGTGGAAGGTACGTTCTTATGGCGAACGTGTATGCAAGTATGGGCAGGTGGGAGGGTGTTTTTGAGATGAGGAAATTGATGAAAGAGAGATGTGTGCCTGCCGTTTCTGCTTGGAGTTTCATAGAGATTGATGAAACCGTCCACAAGTTTGTTGTTGATGATAGGTGTAAGAATTTGGGAGAAGTGTATCGAGTGTTAAACCACCTGGGAAGGAAACTTGAGGATTATTCCAAAGCAAATGATCGTTTTTTGATAGTATAACTACATGGTTAAAGACATTCAAGCTTTGTTATCGGAAGGTATGTCACTCTCACTATTCTTTATCCAGTGCTTGTATACTTGGAACATTTGCTGTTTCACTTCCGTAACCTATATTGGTCTTTATTGCAAATCTTTATTTCGTGGATTATTTAAGTGAAACACCCATTCCCATTGAAGAAAAACAATAAAAGCACCTAAGAAACTGCATCTAAATTAATAAATATTGTCCAAAAATTTAAGAGAAGAACCAAAAGTGAACAAACTTTGATGTACATAATACAAGTAAACTACGTTATGTTATTTTTTCTCAAAAAAAGATAAATAAATAAATTAGAGTCTACATATACAATTCTTCTCCATGCTATTTAAACCTATTATATCAATGTTGCCACTCTCTGATGATCCCAAACAGAGTGAAAAGAGACAACGAAAAACCATGACAAGAAAAGGAGTCTTCGCTGCATTATCTTATATGGCCTCTTCGGGTTTGTTTTTAATTTACTTCTTTAACTGCATATTGTTTGTTATGTACATTACTGTTTAATATATTTGGGCTTGCGTAAAGCATTTAGTTTCTTACGTATGTTACTTATCTTCTGGTTGTTCCCTCACTCTACTTTGATCCAATCTGATGTAATTATATAAAATCACATATATACCTGCTGTTTTCTTAAATTTTTCTTTGTTTCTATATTGGCTGAACATATGTGAGATGGTTTGATAATTTTCAAATGGGCATGGAATGAAAATGATTACAAGTTTGGTAAATCATCTGTGCTACTATCAAAAGGTAAATGATTAATTTGATAAATCATTCTGTTAATCAAGGGTTACCTGCGATTTACACAGTTATGTGACTCCAAAGATTAATTGAGTTTAAGAATATCTGGGAAATGGCAATTTTGGATTCTAAACCGACCTTTGTTTCATGTTCAGCCAGAGAATGTCATATACATTCTTCTGGTGCACCAGTCTGCAAAAATCGATGTTAAATAAGTCAAATATCAATTCAAATAATATACTACTTGGTCCCTCAAAGATGAAAGTATTTACAAGTTGATGATATGTTAGACCAATTTATGTAGATGTGTACTTTTAAGAACTAGAGCAATAAGTTGCTGTTTCAAGGATCAAGTTATATATTAACTCATTGAAAATAAGCAGGTGGGTGGGGCCCATTTCATGTGAAATATTTTAGAATTGGCATGAAGCACTGTTGCAACCTGTTGTTAAATTGTTACAATATATATAACCTGTAGAGAATTTTCTGCTTTTAGGATGTGATCCATAAACTGTTATGATAATAGGAGAAAAAGTTAACAGTGCAAGGAATGAAGTCCATATCATGGTAATGAGTGCTCCGTTAAAATAAAATTTACAAGTGTTTAACTCCACGAATACAAAATTCTGGTCCTAGCTGGCATCATTGAATGGTAGTTTATTCATACAGAAATTGTTTGGATTATAAGGGTTTTCTTCTCCCTAGGCTTCATATTGCTTATTTCCTTCCCCTTTTTGAAGTGAGTGACCCCACAGGGTCTATTGTTGCCTTGTGTGCATATTATAAGGCTAGGTGACTGTGCCTTAGCTTTTGGTTCACAGGGATGGGTCATGCAGTGCTATGGCACAGTGGCTACATGTGATGTGCCTTAGTTACTGATAAAGATATCTTAAAATCTGTCAACCCAAAGCACTTATCTTAAAATTCATCAATTGTTTTCATTCACAGTTTGATTTGCACAGGGTTTTAGTTTCCTACTTTTCAATTTTCTGATGAAATTGTCTTTTTTTTGGAGCCAGATGTTGATTCCTTTGTCAATATTTTTATCTGTTATGAGATTTTTTTTAAGGTTATTTTTAGGCTTAAGATTATGGTGAAAGTGTTTTGGCAAGCTGTGGATATGAATATATAGTACTTTGGCTGCCGCAGTTGCTTTTACTACTTTGGCTGGTTTGTCAGTGTCTTTAAAACGACATATTGAGTAAATTACTAAATTATGAGACAAATATTTAGTGTCTTAGTAATTTTGTAAAACGTCATTTATTTTAATCTTTTGTTTTTTGCCAAAATTGATAATAAAAAACAAAAACAAAACAAAAATGACTACAATAAATAACATTTTATATAAAGTTAAGGACTAATTCTCAAATGTACAACTTATATAACCTTGAAGATTAATTTAGGAATTTATTGATGGCCTCTCCCTTATTGGCACTCCTTTAGGAGCTAACCATCGTGCCTTGTCCTCTAAGGATCCAGTGGTTTGTAAGAATTCCAAGCTTTTAAACAATTGGAATGGTGCCCTTTTAATTGCTCTTTGGACATTCGAATTACTCTTGCGCAATCTTCACACTTTCTCTCCCTCTTTAGCATTCTAGTGGCTGAGGCACATAAAATTGAAAAAATTATGCTGGATTTCCTCTGGTTATTAGGGGGCTAGAGACTGTCGTATAGAGACCACCTTATTAGTTGGAAAATTTCTTCCTGGTAATTGGTGTCCAAGAATGTTGCTTTGGACACTAAGTAGGTGTCCAAGAATATTGCCTTGTCAGCTAAGTGGCTTTGGCAATTTTATTTTGCAGTCTTTTTTTGGGTATCAAGTTATCTCTTTGGGAATTACGTTCTTTCATGTATAATTTATCTTTGTTTTTAGGTAATGGTTCTTGTATATAATTCTGGAGGATAATTCATTTGGCTTGGGTTTGCTCCTCTTTCTCTTGGGTATGAAATAGTATTTTCCAAGGTACTTATGCCTTTATTTTTTTACAAAATGTGCCTATTTGTTAATCCTACTCGTCTACTTTCTAACTTCTCTTGGAGTTTTAATTGTTTCAACTTTCAAGAATTTGCATGATAGAAAAGTTAATTAAGTAGGTGTTTAGTTAAATTTATTCTGAAAAATAATTTTTATATTCATTAATTCTTCAAGAAAATTTTAAAAAATTAAATAATGATTTCTCTAAAATAATCCAATTCTAAAACATAAATTTGAGGTCAATTTTTTTTACAGAGAATTAGAGATAAATTTCTTTTGGACAAACACATCTGGACATCCAATGTTCCCACTAAGGTCAAATTTTTTGTTTGGACATGATCTCACTGCTTTGTCTCACACCACGTGTATAATGTGTGCTATTCTAGTTCAGAAATTGGGGTTCGTTCTCTGCAGTAATGTTTCTGTGCAACAAATTGTTTGGGATTTTTGGAGAATATGGGGCCTATCCTATTTCATCAGTTTCTTCCTATTAATTGTAGAGTTTTGGCTTTCTTAAAGATGAGATCTCGAGGCAGTACTATGTGTTGGTTGTTAGATGACCCAATCTCAGGTTCAATTTGCTTTCTTTGTTATCTTCTTGTGAGGAAGTCTTTATCTTCTTTGTATTTTCTTTTCTTCCTTAGTATTTTTCTTTTTTTCAAAGGAAGAAACATGCGTAATGCAGAAATTTGTTTAAGTATGTACACTTGTAAAATTAAAATTTAACCTCTCATCTAAAGAACTTGGTATCTCCACTTAAAAAGCTTCTAGTTCGGAATTGTACAAATATTTTAGGACAAGTACTCATATAACATAAACAGAGCAGGCACACTTCAAAAACATTCTTTAACATTATAAGACTCTAAAAACATAGGAATCATTTTCTAAACCTCTACTTTTAATTGAAACTTATGCTGGCTAAAAATGAGTAGAATTAACAAAAAAGAAAAGAAAAAAAGACTAAACTAAAAATACAATGGACTTTATAAACCTCGTAGTAATTAATACACATCTCAAAACACTATTGGATAGAGAGCACAGCAAAATGAGGCATTACTGTTTTACAATTCGAGATACAAATGTCAAATTCATGAGACCCTAAAAAATTTTAGGCAATTAAAGTTTTATGATTGAGCCTGGTCAAAGGCAAACAAAACAAAACAAAACTGGAGGTGAATAGTAGAGAAAATTGCAGCTAAACATTGGCCAAAATACAGCAATCTGCATAGATGTCTAATTGAAATTAAACAGAACATGTTATTAGAGCCAAACAGGATCGAGAATTTAACCATTGAGACTGGAAACACGGCCAAACAGAGGCAGTGCTAAATAAAACCAGCAATATTAGAAATGAACTAAACCAAATTCACTCCTAAAAACTAGCTTAAAAAAGGAAGATTGTCCAAGTCTTATAAAAATATTCTGACCATAATCATAACTAATGTGGGACATCTTAACAAGTATTACTCTTTCTAATCTTTTACTGAAGTTTGATTACCACAACTATTATTGAAAAGATCTAACTTTTGTGTTGCTAAAATTTTCCATCTTCAGGATGGCATTGCCCTTTCTGGTCTTTTACATCTTTATTTGTTGCAATTGCAATATTATAAAGAACTGATGTTGTTTATTGTTTTGAATATATTCCTGGTTGAATTTTGCTGTATAGATATAATGTGTCGTTGTAACAGTTCATTGTAATGATTGATTCTTCTACAGTTCTCTTGGTCATGTTCAACAAAGCAGCCCTCTCCTCTTACAATTTCCCATTTGCAAATGTCATCACACTTGCTCAGGTAGTTCTTTTTTCAAGATGGTTTTGACTATCTCCTTGAGTTAATGCTTAAGGTCCAACTGTAATTTCTCAGCACTTATATTTATTATTGACCAAGCTCCATTCCATATGATACACCTTCCATCACTTGCTAGAGGCTTACAATTAATATTTTTCTCAATTGTTTATCATGCTGAAAAGTTATGTTTCATGTTGGTTTCAGATGGTGTTTGCATTTATTATTCTCTATGTGATGAAATCCTTGAAGATAATTTCTTTCACAACTGGTAAATCGCAGAGCAGTTCTCACAATTCAGCAATATTTGTGTCCTTTAGGATTCTAGCCCAGACACTTCCTCTTGCTTTAACTTATTTGCTTTTTATGGTAACTATTTGTAAACATTTTGAGCTATTTTCCTGGACAAGAGAAGGACTTGAATTTTTTCCAACTATTCTCTGTACCCTTTTTGATAATAGGTAGTGACCATGGAAGCCGTGCACGGCATAAACATTCCCATGTACACTACCCTCAGGCGAACTGTAGTGGCCTTCACAATGGTTATGGAGTATTTTCTGTCAGGGCAGAGACATTCAAGCTTTGTTATTGGAAGGTATGCCACTCTCACTGTTCTTCATCCTGTGCTTGTGCTTGGATCATTTGCTATTTCACTTTGGTAACTAATGCAAATCTTTGTTACGTGGATTATATAAGGGAAACACACATTCTGATTGAAGAAAAACACTAAAAGTACCTAAGAAATTGCATCTAAATTTTTTCCAAACATTTAAGAGAAGAACCAAAAGTGAACAAACTTTGATGTACATAATACATGTAAACTACATTATATTATTTTTCTTTTTTCGAAATCAGAGTCTACAGATACAATTCTTCTCCATGCTATTTATACATATTTTATCACTTAATTGATTAGTTTGCTGATGGAAATGAGCATCATATACATGACATGAACATGATGTTTTTAAGCAAAAAGGCCGTGTCTTGGCTTTTAACTCTTTCCTACATTCAATTTTTAAGCAATTATGTTACTTTGCCTAATGGACTAAGGGATTTGTCAGTGTTGGGATAATCATAGCTGGTGCTTTTGTTGCTGGAGCTCGTGACTTGGCATTTGATGCTGATGCCTATTTAGTTGTATTTATCGAAAACATGTGTAAGGCAGTATACCTTGCTTCTGTTTCTCGTGTTGGTAAGATTTCCTCATTTTCTTGTTTTGTCTCATTCTTTTGATCATTTTAGGCATTCTTCGTTGAATTTTGGCACATTTACAACTTTTCATAGGTAAATCCAGCGGCCTTAATATTTTTGGTATTGTATGGTGCAATGGTAAGATTTAGTGATCTTGGAGTTTTGTTTAATCTCCGATGTCATTTGTTCTTAGCATAATAATTGCACTCTTCATAACTCATTATTTTCTATGTAGTGGTGATTTGTGGACCAATCTTGTTTCTCTGGTCCTTACTCAGAGGAGACCTCCCAACAACACTGAACTTCCCATACTTGTTCTACCCTGGATTTCAGGTGATTCTCTGTTTTTTAAACTTGCACAAATTGAATTCTGACACTTTCATCACAAACTTAAGGCATGACATCTCATTTTGTTGTTACTGTTTTGAACAAGCAGTGTAATCAGTTTCAAAAATTATTGTCTAATCTGATATATGTACAATATCAGAGCGTACTTTAATTTTTCTATCTAAAATTACACCGATATACCATAATATTTATGGTAAATATATGCTGCAATGCTTAAGATGGTGCACAAAATATATTTATTCTAATGCAACTCAAGATCACACTCTAAGTTGTCTTGTTGAGTGCATCTTCCAATTTTAAATTTCATCAATATCTTCTCGCATGTAACTTGAATGCCCTCATGTATTTTTTGATTATTTACAATTCATCAGGTTTTCAATTTATTAGAACTACAGCATATGTTTGTGTCATGCATTTCCAGATTATATGATAATCATTATATCTGTCAATTGATAATTTGGAGGCATTACGTGATTTGCTCCATTGGAATCTTGGGCAGGTTGTGATGCTTCTTTCCTGTGCTTTTACTTTCTTTATAAACTACATTGTAGTTTTAAACACAACTATCAACTCGGCACTTACACAGGCAATCTGTGGTAATTTAAAGGTTAGTTATGTTTTGACCCATTTTGCCATTCCTAAATATCAAAACTACCTAGATTTTGCTGACAGCACTGACCAGTAACCATTAGTTTGCATGTGAAAGCCATTTTGCTTTCCTTGCATAGTGGGCTGAACTTGTTCTGTTATGTACTCTTTTGTGGACCAATTTAGTTGTGAAAAATGAATTTTGTCCCAAATTTAGTGCTTCTCAAGATTCCATAAATATGCTGTTACCTGATTTGTACGTCTGGTCCAGGATGTTTTAACTAGTGGTCTTGGTTGGTTATTATTCGGAGGACTTCCATATGATTTGGTAATCTTGAATTTCTTTGGAATCTTGAATTTCTTGATTGGTGCCCAATTTCACCGTGTTCATAAACTTTTGTCTTATGCTTTGTTCACAGTTCAACATTCTTGGTCAAGTACTTGGCTTCCTTGGGTCCTGTTTTTATGCCTATTGTAAACTCCAAGAAATATGAGGATTACCTCGTTTTAACGGAGATAGGCAACTCGGCTTGGTGGGGGAGATTTCATTTAGAAACATCACAAAACCAACAAGCATCATATAGTGTCCCTAAAAATTTCGTACGTTTTACACAGTCAAGAAAAAGGTCAAATTATATAAAGTGTTTTTTCAGTGCAAATATACCTAAGGGAATGATCATAGAAATTAACTCTTGAAAAATATTTAATATATGTTAAAAATTCAAAAAATCACATCAGATCAAATAAATAATGCCAAAGTTATTTTTAGTGTGTGTTTGGTTGTAAGTCTTGGATGTGCGTATATCCAAATTTTTATGTAAAAAAATTGGAAAAATAGAGAAACTAAACCTTGTTTCTAAATTGACATAAATCATCGACGAAGGCTAGGGTGGGAGACCCCATCATGTATCCCACTGTGGGAAACAAGTTTGGAACCATTAGATTTGTTCAATTTTAAATCAATGGTTGAGGTTTTTTTTTTCTTTTTTTTCTCGATTTACCCCTATCCCTCCTTGTTCAAGTAGCAACCTCTTTTAGTTGGATACACTGTTGTGAACCACTGTGCATCATTGTTGGAGACGATTTTTTGGCGACGTTTCATTTTTGTTTTGCTTCTTTCCTTTTTTCCTCTTTTCTCTCTTGTTTGCACCCTCGCAACTCCATGAATTAAAACCTCAAACCATTGCTAACATCACTATGTTGCCAAGAATCAGACAACACCACCTATGACCTGCCATGGTGAGCCCGTATCATAAAACACCATCTTTACTCATTACTTTTGAATATCCTAGATCCCAACCCCCGCATTAGGATAAAACTCTGAACCATCATATTGCCGTGAACCAGAGAGATTGCATACACCTGAACCAAACCCATCGTGAATCACTACCACTTGAACACAACAAACACCTATGGCCACAAATTGCCCCCTTCCATCATTGTTGAACTTAGCCAACGAAATCCACCTTTGCTAACCCTCAATTGTTGCTCTTCCTAGCCAAACCCCCATCGTCTCACTTAAGTGAACCACTAGGACAAAACTCGCAGAACAAGGGAAATCAAAGCAACAAAATCCAACCCAACAAGCAAATAAAACAATAAAGAGAAGAAACTGAAGCAACAAACAATGCATGATTCTACTTTGATCTCGTGCACATTTTTATTTTCTTGTGGCATACCAATTTTGGAGTGAGTGCAAGCAGTGACAACGACGTGAAGGCTCCTTGCGAATGTGAGTGCATGACAGAGCTTCTTTTGCTCTCGATGAAGATTTGGTGGATAGGGGTGACAAGGTGAGAGGGGAGAGCCTTGCCAGACGTTGAGAGCAAGACTGTACCTTGGGGGTTGGAGGGAGATTGGGAGGTTTGAGAAAAGGTGGGACGCTAGGGTTTCAGGGACAAATTAGGAAATAGGAAGGGAAAAGAAAAAAAAATAAAAAAGAAGAAAAAAAAAATTAGCCATCGATTTAAAAACTAATATATCTAAAGGTGGAAAACTAGTTTCCCACGGTGGGAGACATGTTATGTTCTCCTACATTAGCCAGCGTCTAAATCATTTCTCATTAAATGCTAAACTAAACATGTTATTAGTAGTTTATGCTTTGATTCAGATTGTATATAATTTGACGTAAGACCAAACATGCATTAAATAAATTAATGCTTTAAATCCTTAATTTGCGCTTTTAAGAAATTTGATAACAAAACCCAAAAGTTTATTAGATGTAAAAAAAAAAAACTTTTATGGCACTGTCAAGGTAAAGTAGTGCAAGTGCCACATTGTTGATGATTTTTCTGGTTGAGATCACAAGTATCCTCTACGGGAGGTAATTCTGCTCAAGCTGGGTAGGATCACTATGAAAAGTAAAGCTCTTTTTTTGAGTGTTTAACACAATTGCATACCTAGAATTTGAGCTCGAGACCATTGGTTAAGGTGGAATAACCTTGCATTGCTGATTTTGTTGTTATAGATTATGCTTAACAAAAGTTTAGTGGTATATAAACAATATTTGTTTTTGAAATATTAATTTGTATATAGAAAATGCTTTATGAACATTAAAGTAGAACAACAAAATATTATTTCTTTTTGTAACACCTTTAACTGTCAACCTTTTTGTAACTCAAATCTCGAGCTCTATTAGCCCAATAGTGGAAATTTGGTAGATTGTTTTTTTTTTTTTGGTAAAGCTTTTAAAACGAAATCATAACATAATGTAAATCATAAAACTTTTTCCATGTAAAACGAAATAAGGGTTTTAACACTACACCATTAATAAAATATCATGATAACCCATACCACTGAAAATGAAATACAAATCAAAACTCTAATATAATACAAATAGGCTGCTACATATTCTTGATATGAAAAAGGTTTATATTACATTCTAATGACACTAATGCACAATCTATTAAATGTCTAAATACTCTTCCAGATCAGGGTATTAGCATTCTAATCCCAGCGAAGTACTAGCTTTGACATCACATGAGATTATTTCGGCATCTTGTGTTGTAGGACTAAACTCTAAAATTATTCTTCCAAAAGAACAAGTCTTCTGTACTACTCTGATGCCAGCCTGGTTAAGGGTTGTAAGCCTTCTAATCCACGTGGTTCCTTCAACCAATGTATTTCCTTTGTCGATACTATGCATTCCTAAACCATGTACTTGTTCATGTACAAAGCAAAAAGCAATCTGCTCCCTATTTTCGTTTCAACATTTGTAGATGAAGAAAATGATGAAAGCATATCGTAGCATATATCAAACCCTAAAAAAATTGAATAAACCTTAAGACCTGCCTACACCAAATTCCATATCATATAATAAACCAAGAAAACATATATCAAACATCATAGCATCTAATGGAGGAGACGTCGTAGGGCCCTAGATTGGGAATAAAACCTATCATTTCTTTGATTCAAAAAGAAAGAAAATGAACCTTTATTATTTTTGGGTTGATGAAAATATGAATAAATTTTTTGCAATTTGTGTGAACCTGGAGGTTGGATCTATAAAGCTTTAGAAATAAAAGAAAATTTATATAAAAAATGGAGATGTTTCCATTTAAAAATAGAGCCTACTCTATGACTATCCTATGTACACTTGCAATGAGGATGTAAATTCATAATTAAGATGGCCAAGTGAAATGACCATGTTCATAGGTACTTGATAAACAGTATATATATATATATATATATATATATATATATATATATATTCAAAATCAAGATAAAAGAAAACTTCTCAAATTAAATTCATAAGGAAAGTAAGGCATAAATATCGTATCCTTTGGTACTTGATAGGAAAGTGTACACGGGATATTGGGAAGGGGAAAAGAATGAATTTTTTTACATATAACTCAAGTTGTAAGTATATCTTATTAAGATCTTTGTGTAATTTAAATAAATATCATGGTGAAACTAATACTTGGTGGCATTTCTATCATCCCCACGATTCCTATGAAACTACGATCTCCATTGTTAGCCTTAATGGCTAGGAGGAGTGTCATCTATATCCTTAGAGTGTGACTTACTGGATTCGTTAGACTTGGGAAAAGCACTAGGAGAGTTTCCTTTGCCTTCTAAAGCATCATTGTCTGTACTACTCCTCTGCTGCGCCCAATACCTTGTTCTCCTTTATTGTTTCCATGGTAGTCCAAGAGCGATACCTTTTTCTATTTACTACTTATTGCCAAGCGGGGCCACAACCAAGAAACAAAGACAAGGAGGTGAGAGATACAACCAAGAAATAAGTATGCTAGAGAATTATAGCATGATAAGCTTAATGGGGATGTCGCTTGCGTTGGTAGCAACCCACACATACATATACTTATGTATTAACCTGGGTAGCCCTACAACTATAAACAGTTCATTATTATTCCAATGAACATCAATAAAAACACAAACATGCTAGCACAAATCCTAATTCTTTAGTTTGGGCATTTATTAATTTAGTTGAGCATACATAGCTACCCTACACCAAATCATAGGTAATTCACATCACAGTGCATAAGTATAATCTAATGGCAATAGCCATAAATGAAGCAATCATACAACAGGACAACGCATTGGTAGGGCATTATAGACATCATTAAGCACAAACTATTACAGTCTAAGACAAACAAGGATTTGTCATTTAGGATGCTTGCAATGCATGTGGTTCAGGTTATTCAAATAGTACTATTTTACTTAATGCATGTTTATATGTGGGGTACCCATAGCTCTATAGGAGCATCAACTTTTCTGCTATATGGGTAGGGATGCATTCTATATAGGAGTAACAAAATTCCCATAAAAGGACGAAGATTCCACAAGGGAATACAAAACTCTCCCATAAAGGGCAAGGTTAGAATATAAAAAGGCAAAGGCCATATTTTTTAGAGGAATAATCGACTCTCCCAATAAAGGGCGAGGAGTAGGTTCCTTAAGTGAACAATCCACTCTCCCATATAGGATTGAGAATAGGTTCCTTAAAGGAACAATTAATTCTTCTATATTGGACTAAGCACACATTGTAACAACCCACATTTGTCACAAGAATACTTGACCAACATAATCGGGATTCAATTTTAATTCAACTATAAAGTTATTTAATTAATTTATTTATGAAAATAGGTATAAATTTTTCGTGTTCTCAGATGTTTTTCTATTTACTAGTACTAACATCTAGCAGAAATAAAATCCATACCACTCGTCATACGAGAAGACAAAATCATATACTCATGGAGATAACAAAATAGGTTTGTTCAAGCAAAGCATGACGCCTCGTACACCCAATCATACACAAAAGATCATAATACTTCAACATGTGATGTGTATGTCAATACATGTGACTTAACTACAGATACAAAACGACAAAAAAGGGAAGGGATGATACATATACACATATTCCTTAAGCTAGTCATGACTACTGACTCACACAGCTAAAGAGGAATGATCCATAGTGAAACTTTCCCCCTATCTAAGACTCAAGGTACATAGCAAGAGGCATTGTTCAAATTGCCTCAACTATCTCCTCGTAAGAAGGTCTCTGGCCCTCTTGAGTGTCGAGTGATGCCAAACTGAAAAAGCTACAAGATCGTTTGAAAGTTCGACTCGTAACTCCACCAAGCTCCTCAAGCATATCCAAATCTGAAATGTAGGTGAAGATTATGCCTCTCGTTTGTTGTAGTGAGATCCCTAAGCGACGACCTTCATGGCAAAGATGCACTCCTAAAAGTCGAAAGAGGACTATGGCACCAGGCGAGGCTCTATCCATCTGGTCTCGCGATAACGAATCATTGCGATTATCACATTCATACATACAAAGACATACAAGCAAGGATAAGCTACCCAAAAGAGGACAATTATACTGGAACCAACAAGTAACTGAAGTTGATATCATATAAATACATAAATTCATTCAAAGCATATAAGCATACCATAACAAGTCCTTATGTTCAATCAACGTGTATAACATCATTAATTATAGCAAATCAATATGCAAATGTAGGTATCTATATACCTTATGCATGGAGAATAACTTGAGCGATCGGCCACCTGTATTCCTTAATCATGGTATCATCAACACAAAACCCCACCTGGGTTAAAAAGCGGCATGTGCCAAAACCATCTGGGGAATACAGGTCTTGATCATGGGAGCCAATGCATTGATCAGAATATTTGTATAGGGGTACCACACACCATAACATAGGGGCATGCAAAATCTCGGCCTCTTGTGGAATTGTGCATCTGAATATCCTCAATCTTTCACACCTGGCTTTGCACTCAATTATTTCCTTGACACCTACGATGTCAGATTGCTTAACTCATATGCATGCATGCATGACATAACAATTCACTAACAACGTAGACAATGATGGCATCAATATCACCAACAACTACTTATCACCACACCATGATAAATTTAAATCACCATTTTTCAACATCTCAACACGCCATCAAGTCTATACATTGTCTCATCATCAACAAGTCATGTCATATACAAGAATCAACCATGAAGCTCAACATCAATTCCATTAATAAAACTTTTATCAATTCTTATTCAATATTACAAAATATTATGTTTTTATACTTAAATTAGTTAAAGATTTATTTGAAAATACCTTTATTGAATCCTAGGTCATAGAATTTCCATAAAAACCTAATTTTATAACTTAATAAGTCATTCTTTAAAATAAAATTTAATAAAATAATATTTATTTTAAAAAAAGGATTTGTTTCCTAAAGAGATTATATTCAGTTTTATAAAAGAAGATTCACAAAAGAGTTTTAAGCATCCAAACATACCAATTCCATCAAACTAGAAAAAAACTTTAAACTTTGAATCAAAACAGAAATAAAATATTTTCTAGATTCAGTGACTTAATTTTGTCATCAAAATTGAACAACTAAATGATTTTTGAAAAATATGATCCATAGCTTGTTATTTTTTTTTATTTCCTAAATCGTCCAAGATCATGATTAGTAAAAATCTAAAAAAAAGATACAAAATGACAAGACAGTGAGGTTAGACTAAACCTCTGGGTGACTAGCAAAAGCGTTTTTTGTTTTTCTCCACCATCTTAGAACATTTAGAAACAAAGAAAAATATTTTTCAAAATTACATTCAATAAGCTTTTCAAGTTGATCAAGATCATTAAAAACAAAGGTCTACAAAATTTATAATTATTTTTTAAAGGCAACACAGTTCTAGAAAACACTTTTAGTCAAAAACAATGCACAACTCCAATCTTCCAAAAATAGGTAAAAATAGTGAACGATTTTTGTTTGATATAAACCTTAGCTTGTTGGAAAGTTTGTCAAATCTATTTTCTAGAACAAAAGCCCATTTCTTTAGTAAAAAATCTATAGAAAATTCCAAATAAATAGGAAAGATAGGGAGGTCAGATTGTATCTCCTAGAAGGACAGTCCACTTTTCTTCCACTTTTAACCATTAAAGAAATTTGTTTTGGGTAAAAACATTTTACCACTAGTTAGGTTTATCACTCTAGTTTTCAAAATGCCCAAGTATGCTTAAATCCAATGTGTTTTTGATTTTTAATGATTTTTGTACTAAAACTGTTCCAAGCACACTTTTAGTTAGAACACAACATAGAAGCTTAACTTTCAAAAATCATATAACATCAAAAACTTGATAAAAATAAACATGTGATATATCATTTTAAAGATTTGGAAATCTACTTTTGGAAATACAAACACGAAATCCAAACAAGGTATAAAAATTTCTAGAAACAGAAAAATGCTGGTACTATTCGTTAGCATTTTTTTAACAGCATAGACCAACTTGTCCAGGGCCTAACTCCATCATTTCTAGGTGTTTACTTGCGTTTCAGGTGTCCATTTTGAAGTGTTTTTAGTCTACTTTGGTTACCAAGTGGAATCAACTCAATACAATAACCACAGCTCGAGATATGCATAAAACAAGTGAGCATGTTAGTGTTGGAAAACATAACTACAAGGCCACCAAAGATGCATACTTCACCAAATTAATATGTTTCACAAGGATTTGAGCATTTCAAGCCACCAACAAAAATTTCCATACATTAAACACATGAAAACAATAGCATTGTCAAGATCGCAAGCAAAAGGATAATTTTCCTTACTTTCAAAGATTAGGTAAACTAGGGCTCTTGGAAAGAAGATGATAAGGTTGAAGCTTCTCCTTGATCTTTGGCATGATCAAACACCAACAACATCCACACATGGACCATCCAAGACACCAAACAATCTTAGGTCAGTTTTTTAAACAAGGAAGATAAAGAAGATCAAGAGGGAGAAAGGAGGTTTTGAGAGGGAAAATGAGGTAAGAAGAAGGAGGGGACAAGGAGATGAGGACTTACCAAACCATAAGCCTTTTCTTTTCTCTTTCTCTCCACGCACACTCTTCCACACTTAGAGAAATTTTAGAAATGAGAGTGGGGAAGGGGTACAACATTTGGTCATGGGTTTATAAAGAGAGGGGAGAGGATTTAAAATTTCAACAAGGAAACTTAAGTGAGAAAGGTGGGTCAAAATGGTAAAAGGCAAAATCAACTCCTTAACCATTAAGGAGTTGAAAAAAAAAACAATAAAGCTTCTTGGAGAAGGCAAGAGTGGACGACTAAAGGAGGAAAAAGTTGATTTTTGTAATGATAGTTAAGTGTACTCAATGTAGATTAATTGTCAAATCAAAGGTACTTTAGGTGTATTTCTAGTTAGGTAATTTGGTTAGATTAGAACTAGGTTAGGAAACTAATTGGTCATCTTGGCTTAATTGGTTTAGGTGTATATTTTAAGGAGGAGAAGAGAAAATTTCAAATTCCAACGCTAGTAGATAAAACACAGCTAAAATCGAGAACTTATCAAACAAGACTTTAGGTTTTTCGACATCAAAGCCAATTAAATAAATTAATTGGAATTAGAATTTTAATGAGTTCATGACTCACTAAAATATCTCAGAATGTTATTGAATTGTCTTTGCAACAGTCAGGTAGTCAATTCTCCTTTTTAGACATATTTCTCGATTATTAATCCTGGGAAAAAATATAATAAAACCCTGTGTTTTAAATCCTTCAATAAGGAAAGCTATCAAACTAAATAGAATCTAATCATAATTAAATTCCACGATCCCATATTACTCATCAACTTTTTCAGATAAATTTCTTCTCAAATGGTATCAACACAGTCTAAATTCTCGAAAGAATCTCTACAGAAACTCAAACAGGAACAAACACGTATTTTATTTATCTATTTTTCACTAGAAATTAAATTTAATTCCTTTTAATTATTCAATTACTTAATCACAGATCGACATGAAGCAGATCTTACACTGCCAACCTTTACAATGTATCTCTGCATTGTCGAAATTTGAATAAATTCAATTTTTGTAGAAAATTCTATAGAAATTTACACAACAAAAACCACTTATTCTTTAATTATTTATTGAAACTGAATTTAAATTTAATTTTTCTTTTCAAATTATCAAATCGCTTATTCACAGATTATAAGAAGATAGGTCTTACATGCATTTACCTTAGGGGTAACATCCACCCAGGTTGGGCTACAACTCTCTTATGTATGGCTAATTATATGGTGCATGGAGATTTACTTAGTCTTTCCCTTTATTATATTCCAAGATGAGAGGATTGAAGATAGATTTTATAGAGAAAAGCCCCATATACTCTCTTACAGGAAAAACCTTCTTTTCATAATCATTTTCCTCAACCTCAAAAATCATTTATAACTTGTAAAATCATTTTTAGACTTATATTAAATTTTGAAGACATAAGAAGTCACTTGATTGCAAAAGGCGATTCAAGGGGATACTTTTAGTTTAAAAATACATTTTGAGATAAAGCCCACAGAATAATGAATGTTAGAATGTATGAGGAACATCTGGACTTTACGCATAAGTCTAGTCATTGACCTCATTAAAATGTAGTTTTATGTGATGCAAATCAATACCAAATCTAGTCTAAAAAGGAGATATCAATAATAGTTTTTTAAATAACCAGTTTGAGTGAGGGATATAACAAGATTTGTTTATATAGGGTTCTTGGCCAAATTTTCAAAAAAGGCTTTCTCAAAACAGTTAAGAATCCATAGGATTCATTTCAGAATGATGTAGCCACATTAGACATCATGGTGTAGTCAGAAAATCAATTCAAGGCAAAAATACAATATATTAGTA
Source organism: Spatholobus suberectus (assembly GCA_004329165.1). Classification (NCBI taxonomy): domain Eukaryota; kingdom Viridiplantae; phylum Streptophyta; class Magnoliopsida; order Fabales; family Fabaceae; genus Spatholobus; species Spatholobus suberectus. Next base: position 53,320,501 of record CM014729.1, on the reverse strand, counting down.
CCATCTCCATCATCATCTTGGGTAATTTCATATCAGTTTCTAAATTATATAGTTGGGGTAAGACCAATTGCCGCAGGTACAATTAGGTGTCTTATTTCAGACTACAATTATAGGGATGCTCTACAACATTTGCAAGCCAGATAACTAGGCACAATCGATAATGTTCATAGCAGATTTTCATTCACAAAGTTCAACAACAATGAAGTCATTTGCGGACAAGAGATATACAGTTTACTCAAACCAAGTAATGCCCTTAAGTTTGTACATACTATTGTTGGTAGTGCATCTCGGTTTTAGGACCTAGGAGACACTTGCCTTCCACTTGTGTTTAGTTCAAAGTTCCTTCCACGATTCGAGTCTGAGATCACTTCCTTGACTTCATTCTAGCTTGATAAGTTCAAATATCTTTTGGTTCCTACACACACACACACACACACACACACTCCTTCACACACACACACACTCCTTCCATTTCCTCTTGTGTTGCTCATGGCCAAGGCTATCCAAGCCTTCCACTTGTGTTTAGTTCAAAGTTCCTTCCACGATTCAAGTCTGAGATCACTTCCCTGACTTCATTCTAGCTTGATAAGTTCAAATATCATTTGGTTCCTTCATTTCTCTTCACCTTTGAGTTACTATTCTTAAAGGACGAGGTTGAGTTTGTTATCATTTTGCTTATCTGAGCCCATAAATATACTCCTCGCAAACTCCTAATATAACACCCATTTTATTAAGATATGTGTTCATTTAAATTAATTATTAATTAATTCGATTGTTAAAAAACATTGGCTTGATTTAAAACTTTCGTATTTATTTTTCTAAAATGTTTAATAAATTATAAAAGCATTATATAAAGAACCATAATCATAAAACAAACATCATTATGTCATGTGTGTGTGTGTGTTGTGACACCCATTCACATTGAACATAACCCATACTTATTTACTTATTTAATAATACGAGTAAAATTTTTCTTTGTTTTTAATAATAGAAAATTTGTAAATTTATTAGAATTTGAAAACGATAATAAAAAAAATAAAATTTGTATGTATTTATCGTAGAACTGTAAGTCATGGTTTTATAATCAAAAAAATTATTGAAATACAGGGAGATTAAAATATATATAAAAATAGTTACTACTTATTTTCAATACATCAAAAAGATCTTAGTTAGAGCAGTGTTCATCTACTCTATTAAATAAAATAACAAACTAGCATACTAGCCTTATAAGTCTTCATCAACAGCCGGGTCTTCATTAACTGCGATCAATCATGCATAAAATGATAAATAATGGAGTGAGGTGATTTGTTTTAATACCACTTTTACATGTATGGTAGGAATTTTACCACACAAGACAAATAAAACACAATTGATAATAAAAAGGGAATCTAAAGTTTATTCTATGTTATATATCCTTTACTCGATATAGATCCATACTTTCCATTAGTGGATAATAATTCTTAATAGAACCTGAAAGTGATTAGGAGTACATATACATCTCTTAACACTATCACATGGTATAATCCTCGTCATCATTGAGGAACAAAATAATAATTTAGGATATTCATTTATAGAGGTATACTCTCATCAATCCTGACTCTCATCAATCCTGGTGATGCTGAGCAGTTGTTAGGGTTATTAAGTTGGTTAAGTGATTGTCTTGGCTCAAGAGTTACCTTGGCCATTAGGACGCTCACCACTTGATATCATACCCTCTAGACCTAACCATGGGTCCCTGCATTTCATCTTGCAGTGTACCAAACCGTAGCTTCCCTAATAGGGTGTCATGCTACTACATGTCACTTACTTTATATTACTCACTGATTTATCACTTCTTAACTTCTCAAACAGAGGTTTCTCTAGTCTCAACTAATTTGAGCACTAGTACAATCAATATTTCTGCCTTATATTGCAGAAATTGCACAATACCTAAAATTTTAACAGAATAACGACATAGTAATTATAGTTTAATTACTAAAATTTTGGCAGAATAACAACTAAATGAATACATTTTAATTTTCTAAATTTGAGCAGAGTAATAGCTTAACAAGTGTATTTTAATGTTCTAAAATTAAGCAAAGTAACAGCTTAACAAGTGCATTTTAATAATTTAAATTTGAGCAGAGTAACAACTTAGCAATTATAATTTAATAATTTAAATTTGGGTAGAGTAACAACTTAGCAAAAATTCAAGTTTAACATCAAACAATATAATAATAATAATAAAACTTAAGCCTAAACTGGTTTAAGAGAAAACCCTTCCTACTAACATACAAAGTGACAATAATTTAAAACCAACCCCACTCCTTCCATTACCTCTAAGATGGTTGATGAAGATGATGAAATTGTTGATGCAAAGTTCATAGGAAGAGAACTTTACTAGTTGTTGGAAAATTAGTAAAATTTTAACATAAAAGCAAAGTAAAAGAAATTGTTTTTTAGAGAAAGAAGCTCTCTAAGAATTCAGTAGCTTGAGAGAGGGAGAGGTGCTGACAAATGGTCTAAAACCATGGCTATTTATAGAGGAGGAGAAGGGGTTAGGTGTCCACTTGAAGATGTCATGCAATATGTCATAAATAAGGTTTTTGATTTATTTTTAATTCAATTAAGGCAAAAATATGCAAAACTAGGGACACATCAATTTTAGGTGGTGAATCACCCCCTTTTAGGCTGAAAACATGTTGGGTGAGATGTCCTAAAGCTCTCTAGTATAAATTTTACTTGTAATTGATTAGCTGATACCGATAAAATCGCTTAACTTTGAAAAAATAGCTTTTAATATCAAAATAATACATTTTAATGCAAAATTGGAAAAATATATTATTTTTCTTCAAAAATAAATTTCTAATAATAAATTTTAATTTTAATTTATTTATTTCGAATTATATGTATTTATTTTGTATTTTTAAGCTAGAAAATTCATAAAAAATTCATTTTAATTCAATAAATACCAAAATTTTTATAAAAATTCTAAAATTAAATATTTTACTCATAAACTAAAATTACTAGTTTCACCTTTTCTGGATGTCAAACCAATACTAAGTAGGCTTAACAGATACATAGGGGCATTTTGGTCATTTTACACAGAAATTTTAGAAAATTTCCAGAAAATTTCCAAAATTATATTTAATATATATGACATGATTCCAAGCTCAAATTGACATTTTAATGTCAATTGAATATTTTTCTCATATTAGCCCTTAATGTTGAAAAATAGGAACAAATTTGTCATTTTCTAATTTCTCTAGGCTCAGGCTTGAAAAATTATTAAAAATCACTATTAAATAGCTTTTGAAATTTTGAGCGTAATGGTGGAAATTAGAAATTTGAAATTCTTTCCCGATTTTTCAGAATTATATTATCAAATATTAGAAAAACAGTTGAAAAAAATTAAAATAGGATTATTATATTTGTCGCTATTTTTCTTTCAAAATAAAATTTTTATAACGAAAGATTCTTAGTATAAAATTATCAAAATACTTTGAAGTCAAAAAGTCTCTTGGCTGCTCTCGCAATCAATTAGGGGTATTTTTGTCATTTCACAAAAATATCTCTATTAATTCCTAAAAAAATTTCTAAAATTATTATTAATTATTCTAAATATATTGATAACTTAAAAACAATTTGTAAACACTTCTAACTATTTTTATTTATTATTCTGTTATCTTGTTTTTTAGGGGCAAAACAGTCATTTTACCCATTTTGAGCTCAGTTCCCCCCAAAATTTATTAAAAATCTAAACTAAGTACTATATAACTATTAAATTTTTGAGATTTCCATCTAGTTCTCCAAAAATAAATATAGAATAATTAAGAAAATAATTTGATATGTAAAAATAAGAGTGTTATATGTGTGTATATATATATATAGTCAAGTACAAACATCAAAATACATATAGAAATAAATCAAAAGTCTTCCTAGCTGCCCACCCTTGTATGTATAACAAAATGACCTACATTAGAGTAGTAATACATCTATACTAAACCACCCAAAACCTGTAAGGTTACAAAAAGTCACTAGTAGTAGTCATCCTCACTGGAAATCCTTAGAGTCCATCATCTCTGTGTCCTTTGAGTCTACCATCTCCTCATCATTGTTATTAGAAGAAACATGGTCATTTGGCAACTGCCCAAGGTCGTCAAAGCTACCAACTCTATTGATCTCTGAAGAGGAAGAAATCCATTCGTAATCCTCGCCCAGATGGTACGAGCATCTAGATGAAGAGTCAGTTGTATTAGGATACGGCAAAATTATAGGTGGTAGCTCGTAGAACTAAAGATATGATGTCGAGATTGCCATGATGCCGATATTAGGACCATCATCCATATGGGGAAAAGGGACATTAACCATATCATCATCTGCTGGTGGAGGTGGGGGTGGTTGCACTCCTCTAACGTAGCTGTTAGGGGTGGTGGTTGATAATGTCATGGGGATAGTAAGTTGCTGCATTGAAAGAAAAATTTGGAGGATAGGGGACATGAACATGAAGGTAACATGTCCTTGTTATGTGGAGTACTAAGTGACTGGATCATAGATCCAATGTCCCTGAGGACTGTAAGCTATGAGGATGTTTGCCATTCCATGAAATGGCTCCATCTACTCACACCACAAACATGTATGAAAAGAAATAGGAAAGGAGTGAGGTTTTGCAAAGCTTCATTCATTTTCTTAACAGGTTTCAAACTCAACATACAATTATTAAACAACCAGACATGGGGCATCTTAAGGTCTGGCCTACATTATTATTACTCAATCACGGACCTTTACTTGATGTATGGATCCATACCTATCTTATCATCAAGAATCACTGGAAAGTGATTGGGAGTTTGTATAACTCCTCATAAGGTATAAACATCCGTGTTGTAGTCATCATCCTTGAGAAAATGGCCTCATGCCCATCAGCGGTATACACTCCACCAATCCTCATGATGCTGATCACCTGTCAGGGTTACTAAGTCGGTTTACGTGATTTATCTCGGCTCAAGGTGCTAACCTGGCTATTAGGATGTTCACAACTTAGTACCTTTACCCTCAAGACTTGAACAATGGTCCTTGTTTTTCATCCCGTAGTGTACCAAACTGTAATTATCCAAACACAGGCACTCATGCTTCTCAGCATAGTCCTAACTCAATCAGAGCTTTTCTATGACTTTGTTTTCTAAGTTTCAAGACATACTCTTTGGATATTGCAGTAGAGTTTGGAATCATTCTTTACAGAGATACATTCATCAATTACATTTATAATAACTTAGAATGATTCACAAGATACAGTAAGTATAACAAAAGTTTCAATAGTTATAATTTGCATACATAATTCACACTTATAAATACATATTTTAAATTGTAGTTTTTCAATTTAACTTATTTGATTTATCCTTTTCTTTTTCTAAATTTTCAAATTAAATTATTTTAGAAGTAAAGTTCCCAACCCATAAACATAACTAAAATTGAGCAAAAATTTTAAGTTGAGAGAACTTCCTTTTTGATGTGGAAGGTCAGACTATGCTGCAACCATAAAACATACTTAGAAATCCTCTTTGTTATTTCTTTTACTACAATTTGATGCTTTTATCTTAGAAAAATTAAGATTTCTATATATCCTTTTTTGCTAAAAACATAACCATTTATATATTTACAAGTGCATGCATTTTTATTTTAGTATTTTTTTTTCTCTTTAAGTTAAATGAAAAGGAGTAGGTCGAGAGCCTTATGTTCTTTGTCAAAAAAAATAAAATGTTCCTCTTAATTTAAATTTCTTTCCTCAATCAACCACTATTCAATTAGTTATCTATTCACCATTTAAATCAAGCTAAAAATAAAATAAAATCTTTTCTTGCCACTTAATACTAGTGGGCCAAAGCCCTTTTTAATCATAACCCATCTAACATTTCATTTTTTTCTTTTACATCAATCCATTAACCACGTAGTTTATAATTACCATTTAATTAACAACAATAAAACTAACAATTAAATAATAAATAATAAGAAAAATAGAATACTAATAGCAATAAAATAAAATTAAATAATTTAACTACTTTAACCATTTACAAATTAATCATTCATAATATTAAAGGCATTTAGTAAAGTATAAGTAACAAGAGAACTAAATGAATTTAACAACACTAATAATTAATTGATTGCGTAAATAGCAATAAAAAAAAAGAAAAATAGAATATTAAATTGCAATAAATAAAATAAAAGTAAATGAAATTTAAATAGTTATAATAAGAGGATTAACTTAATATTAAGGATCCATCAACAAAAAACCCATTAAGAAACAAATGAAGCTAACCTCACTCCCCTTTACCTCAAATTAGTTGTTTGTTGGTGAGATTTGGAAGAAGGGAGGTTTAGGACCTAAACTAAATAGGATTTGGCTAAGTGATATATTTTTTTTGGGATGATTTAAGGTGAGATAAAGAAAAATTCAAGAGCTTAGTTGGGAAGAGTGTGCTCGGCTCCTTGGTCCAGTAGAGTGAGGGGAGAGTTTGTGAAGATGGAAATGGTTGATGGGGTATTTAAAAGAAAAATTTAATTTGTTTTTGTTTTAAATTCTTGTACCACAAATTAGTATAATAACATTTTAAGTGTACTTTCCCTATGTGACCCAAAAACTAGCATCAATCTGAAGCTAGGAGGGGCAAAAAAATAAAATTTTTATTTCATATAATTATTAGATAATAAAAATAATAAATATTGATTTGTTGTAGGAAAATTAGATTGGGTTTTTGGGTTATTTTTGGACAAATCCACCTATACCATGTCCTCACATATTTTTGTGAATTTTACGAAATTTTTTTAGAAAATTTCCATTTATATATTATTTATAGTAATTATTTTACTAAAAAAGTTAATTATTTGGCTAATAAATCAAGTTTTTGTAAAATAAATTTCTTTTAGGTTTTTCACTATTTTTCCTTCAAAATAAAATTTTCATAATTAAAATATATTTAGTATAAATTTTTCAAAATATTTTGAAGTCAAAAAGTCTTTAGTTGGCTTTTACAGTCAATCAGGGGTATTATAGTCATTTCACAAATCCTATCTCAATAATTTTTTAAAACTATTATTAATCATTCTAAGTATATTGATGTCTTAAAAATAAATTTTAAACAATCTTAATTATTTTTATCTATTTATCCTATTTTCTGGCTTTTTAGGGACGAAACAGTCATTTTACCATTTTCTAAGCTTCAATATAAAAAAATTATTAAAAATCCAAACTAAATAGTACTCACTAATATGAATGTAACCAGGGGATCATGTTGGAATCATTTTGTAGTTAAATTTTTTCAAAAAGTTAAGTTTGGGCTATGTTTTAATCCAATTAAGTCAATAAAACTAAGTTTTCTTTATTTTGTGAATATAAATGGTTTTTACTTATTTTATGTGTTATTATGTGTAGATTGGAAGCCCAACAACAACTTTGTGGAAACTGAGGATGAGAACCCAATAAATTGAAGGCCTAGCCCAAGTGTGTCTAGGAAAATCAAAGTAAAGTGAGAAGGCTTAGCCCCCAAATCAAGGGCTTTGCGCGTAATGGCCAAAAAGAATAATAGTCAGGGCGCTCAGCGCCCATTTAGAATGCTTAGCGCCTATCTACCAGAGACCCTTTGAGATATTGTTGAAAGGGCGCCTAGTGCATAGAACAGATTGCTAAGCACACATTAATGAGAATTTTCACTATTTAAAGTGACTTTTTAGAAGAATTTAGGAAACTGATCATTTTTTGAAGAACTGCTCCGAAGCGAAGAGGAGCTAAGAGGTTGGAGTTCTTTTCCAAAGACTTTCAAGATCAAGAATACAAGAAATTGCAATTGGGGATTGTAAGATGAGTATGAGTGGCTAGTTCTTTAGTTGTTGGGGTATAGGTTAACTAAAATGATATCTCAATGTAAATGTTATACTCTGTTTCTATTTGGATTCCAAAGTTTCACGTTAGTATTTGGTTTTTAATCTTAATGCTTTCTTTAGATTGATCAACCTTTGAATGATTTAAGAGTTTGATTGGTGATTGGGAAATCCTAGTTAGATTCTAAACTAAAATTAGGTACCTAATGAGACATATTTCAGGAATGAGATTTGTTTCATTAGAGAAAAATAGTGCTCTTGTTCTTAATGCAATTTTTGTAATTGAACTACCTAAGGAATTAAGGGTTGGTTATGGAAATTAGGTTTATGGTTTGAGGGATTGAATCATAAGTAATTATGTAGACTCTTCTTAACATTGAAACTTGAAATTTGAATAGATAATCTTTGAGCATGAGATAGATATTTAGGCTAACTGAATCCCCAACAGTTTTTATATTTGCAAGAGCCTTTTTTAATTCTATTGTCTTTTAAAATTTCAAAATAAAATGGGAAAAATTGCTAGTTCTATGATTTTAGTGTTAAAGCTTAAAATTGTATGCTTAGATGTAGATTGAAAATTCCATTTAATTGTCTAAATAGTGATAAAATTAGAAATTGCTAGGAACTAAGCTAATTTTGTGAGGGAACAATACTCTTATTCATCCTTACTATTTGTGTGACTTGGTATACTTGCCAAAAGGGTAACAATACGCGAAATGACAGTAATGCCTAATGATCACGCCTTGATATTGCACCAGATGATCCAAAGACTTTCTCTGATAGATGAAGATTGGGAATCCTACTTTCTTTTGGATTTTATTTTGGATTGGATAAGTTATATAGACATTGCTTCGATGTAGGACCCTTTTTGTTGTATTTAGTCGGGTAGGTAGTGTCTGGATTTTCCTTGTTATGAAGAGGTACTACGAGTTAGAATAGAGAGTGCTAGGATTTAGGAATCCCAAAAATGCTACAATAAAGACTCAAATCCTACTCCCAACAAGTTCTGAAGGCTTGCAAATTTCGAGAACAAACCTATGGCAACACCATCTACACCAACGGTGATATTTGCAAAAGGTCAGCTTTACCTAAGACTAATTGCTTCATATGCAGACGACTTCATTGGAGGTGTGACTGCCCAATAGTAGGAAGAGCATGCTACAAATGCAATATAAGAAGTCATATCAGTAAGGAATGCCCATAACAAAAGACAAGAATTGATGGCAATACTTCTAGAGGTCAGGCTGGAACCAGTGGTACCAAGAACTTCATTATGAGGAACAACAATAACAACAATGGCAATAGAGGAAACCACCTAGCTCATAACCAAAGAGGCAACTTTAACAGGAATAACAACCGCTAAGGAGGAAGGCAACAGACTTTGGGAAGAGTGTTCACCATGAGTGGTGTAACGCCCCAAGTTACATTGACTTTTCACCCAATACTTATAAGCATTTATATCCCATTGATTGATTTTATGTTGGATATATAATTTCATTTTATTTAAATCTTAGAGAAAATATTAAAGCCATACGTCGCACATTCATTTATCATGCATTAACAAGGAAACACACCACTATTGTCAATATAAATACAATCATTTAAAACAAGAATTTGCGATGTGTACACTTATATATACTTGCAGACTCTAATTGTGACACTCATTCACATTGAACATAAGCTATACTTATTTACTTATTTAAAAATGCGAGTAAAATTTTTCTCCTCTTTTAATAATAAAAAATTTGTAAATTTAATAGAATTTGAAAACAATAGTAAAAAAAATAAAATCTGTATGTATTCATTGTAGAACTGTACATCAACATTTCATAATCAAAAAAATTACTGAAATACAGAGAGATCAAAATATCATCAAAATAGTTACTACTTATTCTTAGTGCATCAAAAAGATCCTAGCCAGAGCAATGTTTGTTTACCCTATCCCTTAATAACAAATTATCAAACTAGCCCTATAGGTCCTCATCAACAGCCAGGTCCTCATTAATTACGATCAATCATGCATAAGAAGAAAAATAATGGAGTGAGGTGATTTATTCTAAAATCACTTCTATATGTATGGTAGGAATTCTATTATAAAATACAAATAAAACACAGTGGACAATAAAAGAAGAATCTAAAGTTTATTCTATGTTATACTATCCTTGACTCGGTATGGATCCATATTTTCCATTAGTGGGTAATAATTCTTAACAGAACCTGGAAAGTGATTGAGAGTACATATACTTGTCTCAACATTACTCATGGTACAGTCCTCATCATCATTGAGGAACAAAATAACAATTTAGGATATCCATTTATAGAGGTATATTCTCACCAATCCTGGTGATGCTAAGCAGTTGTCAGGGTTATCAAATTAGTTAAGTGATTGTCTCGGCTCAAGAGCACGACCTTGGCCATCAGGATGCTCACCACTCAATACCATACCCTCTAGACCTAACCATGGGTCCCTTGTCTTTCATCCCGTAGTGTACCAAATTGTAGCTTCCTTAGCAGGGTGTCATGCTATTGTATGTCATGCTATTGTATTGTCATTTGCTTTATATTACAGAAATTGCACAATACCAAAACAGAATAATGACATAGTAATTGTAGTTTAATTACTAAATTTTGGCAGAATAACAATTAAATAAATACATTTTAATTTTCTAAAATTGAGTAGAGTAATAACTTAGTAATTATGATTTAATAATTTAAATTTGAGTAGAGTAATAACTTAGCAATTATAATTTAATAATCTATATTTGGACAGAGTAACAACTTAGTAAAAATTAAAGTTTAACATCAAACAATATAATAATAATAATAATAAAACTTAAGTCTAAACAGGTTTAGGGGAAAACCCTTCTACCATATAAAGAGACAATAATTTAGAACCAACTCGACTCTCCCTTTTACCTCTAAGGTTGTTGATGAAGAGGATGAAATTGTTGATGCAAAGCTCCTAGGAAGAGAACTTTACTAGTTGTTGGAAAACTAGTAAAATTTTAGCATAAAAACAAAGTAAAAGAAAATATTTTGTAGAGAGAGAAGCTCTCTAAGAATTTGGCTAGCTTGAGAAAGTGGAGGATGTGTGAAGAATGTCCAAAATACATGGGCATTTATAGGAGAATAGAGCATAGGTGTCCTCTAAGTGACATAAGTTATTATGTCATAAATAAAGTTTTTGATTTATTTTTAATTCAATTAAGGGAAAAATATGTAAAACTAGGGACACATACCAATTTTGGGTGGTGAATCACCCCATTATAGGTTGAAAACAGGTTGGGTGAGTTGTCCTAAAGCTCTCCAGTATAAATTTTAACTGTAATTGATTAGCCGGTACCGATAAAATTACCTAAACTTGAAAAATTAGCTTTTAATATCAAAACAATATGGGTCCAACCTGGCGGGTCAACCCACATAACTCGATAAAACGGGTTGGGTTTGGTTATGTAGTTCAACTCCTCAACTCGCATAACCCAACTTGTTTACCCACCAACCCGACGGGCCAAATGACGGGTTGGGTTAGGTTGGCTTGTCGAGTTGGCTTTTTTTTGCTTGAGCTTTGAGTTAAGATTGTATTATAGTCCATGTAATATTTGAGATTATAGCTTCTTTTTATTGAAATATGTCATATGTGAAGTCCCAAGACAAAAAGGTAAATTTTGGTAGTCATTAGATTTAGGACAAATAAAAATTGTTACTTAAAGTTTATAATAAATTGATCCTTTCTTAAATATTAAGTAGGTTTTTTTATTTACTAATTTTATAATATTTTTTCTTTTTTTTAATTTTATATTTGCTCAAAAAATTTGAAAAAATTAATTTAAAGCAAAAAATAAATAAATGATTTATAATTTTTTTAACGGGTTGGTGGGTCAACCCAACCCAACTTACCAATCCGCCACGGGTTAGGTTGGGTTGGGAATCCCAACCCATTAAAAAGTGAGTTCAACCCAATCCTACTCGTTTTTCAGTGGGTTGGGTTGGGTTGACCTGTTTTGACACTCCTACACCAAAGATAATAGGTAGCGAAACGAAAAAATGCCTTTTTAGTTTTATTTATTTATGCTTCAAGGTAACTTTAGTTAGGAGGAAAAGACAATAAAGAGAACCAGTTCTCTAAATCACCTACAAAGTAAATTTATTAGCTTTACTACTAGAAAGAGAGGAAGAATAAAAAAATTCTCTTTAATAATAATGTGAAGATAGAGCCTTATTTGTTTACTATTTTTATAAACAATTTTTTATTTTTAAAATTTATTTGTCTCTTGAGTATATTTGAAAGTATATCTCCTAAGTATATTTCTATTTTCTAAAAGTTTATTCTAAGTATTTGAACAAAATATTTGAAACAAACAAAAAAGAGAATAGAAAAACAACTTTCAGTTATTTCTATTTTTTTAATTTTTAAAACACCTAAAAATATTTTTAAAATTTAATAAATTATAGATAAAAATTTAATTGTTGAATAATATAGAATTTAAAAAAAAAAATTAAAACAAAAAAGTAAAAAAAGAATCAAACAAATCCTAAATTTTTAATTTTTCTAGAGTCTTCTTTTTTAGTCTTCCCCTTAATAGATTCCAAAAAAAATGTGCGGGACAAAAGCGGAGAAACATAACACGAGATATGCTAACTATTATAGAAATCATATTTATAAAGTTATTTTTTTCCAGCCTAACGTATTGAAGAAGACAAACAATGAAACCTGTAATAAAATATAAAATATTTTTGGAAATATAAAAACACAAGAGAAAATGGGAAAGCCACAGCATTATTCGGATCTCCTCTTTGTCGATTCAGACATTTAATAGTGGGTTGTCCAATTGCCAATTTGGCTCTGGTCCTTTTCCACGTTGGGTGTAATAAATACTATACATAAATCAGCTTTGCTTTGTTACATCATTATATATTTTACTATAATTGATAGATACGCGCTTTTTCTCTCACTCTCTTGCTAAAGTTTCACCTTTTATTTTGAAAAGGAATACATAAGTTTTGTTCAACAGAAATAAAAATAAAATAAAATACATACATTTATTTATTTTATTTTATTTGGTTACAAAAAGTTTAAATTAAGAGAAAATATGCTTCTTGCAAGATTAAAGAAGACCACCAACCTAAGTAAGGATTTATAGTAAAATTTACATATTATCTACCAACAAGGAAAGTATAAGAATCAAACCCAAGTTATGGCTAGTGTGAGAAGAAGACTCGACCATATGTGTCAACATCTATTGGTATACATACGTTTATTTTCAAAAACAATAATTTTATTAATATTGTATTTATTTACATTTTTATTCTTTTAATGTAAAATAACATGAAAATCTTATAAAATTAAATTTCATAAATTATATATTAAATGCAAATAAATGGCTGGAATCATAAAAAGATTGAATTTAAAGAAGAATGAGGTTAAAGAGATAAACATGTGAAAATAAAAGAACTAAAAAAGTAAATTGTTGAAAAGAAATTTGAAAGGCCAGATAAAATTGTATGAATGTTTATTGAAAAGAGTGGTCAGAATGTTCATTAAATCAATAGCCATTGATGTGAGGCATGATTGGTGTTATAGAGTGTTTTGTTTATTTAATAACTAAATTTGAAATACAAGGGTCCTATTTATAAATTCTTGTCTCTAACATTTAAGAAATTTGATAAGACACGTGTTTGGACTGACTAAATAGACTCAATAAGATTATGACATTTGTCTTTGTAAAGCACGGGAAAACACAATAAGGGGGTTGAATTGTGTTTTAATCATTTTTTGCAAATCTTTTCGAAAGACTATATATAGTCTATTACAAGTAGATGGTGTAAAGATAGTTCGAAAAATATGCTTTGTTAAACACTTTTCACAAACAAAGAACAAACAAAAGTTTGAAACAAAATGTTAGATAAGCAAAGATAAAAGATCAAGGAAAAAGAACAAAGCACACAATAGATTTATACAAGTTTGTCTTACCCTTAGACTATGTCTAGTTCTTGGTACACCACCAAGTTCCACTAACTTATCCAAGTTACAAGTATTCTTTTCACTAGTTTCTTCAGACTCAACCCAAGTAGTATTTCATTTACTCCTCTAAGCAAATGCCCAAGTATTTTTTATTTTAACAAAGCTTCTTCAAGTTTCAACCAAAATCACAGAGAAATTTGGTAAGGGTAAAACTAACTGACTTTTATCGTCTTATTAGATGGATGTACAAAGGTTAAGTTCAAATCTTTTTCTCTCAGAGATTTTACAAGATTGTACAAGGTTTTTGTTCTAGGGGTTACCCGAACGATAAGCCTAAGTTGGCTTACTTTGTTGCCTATCTCGGTTAGCGTAGCCACATGTATCTTGAACGACATTGTCTTGTTCATCCTGATCATAGTTCTATGTCTACTCCAGCACAACATGGAAAACGCCTAAGAGCAGGAAAAACGTGTAATGAGGCACCCAAATGCACGCTGCCATGTGGCACCTAACCTTAACGGTATTTCCCGCCAAAACACTCTATATAAAGGGCTCCACACTCATCAAGTACACATACTCTCTCTCATTCTCACTCACTCTTACACCCTTACTGACTTAAGCATCAAAGTCTTTGCAGGTGCCACCACCGGAGACGTTTGTGACCATTGTGGGAGCTCACCGAAGATCTTTTCTTATGTTCACCATATAACATTGGTGCTGTCTATGGGAATTGTCTTCTGATTCTCTTTTCACTCTTCATTGTTTGGAAGATTGTTTGTGATGGTTAGCACGAGAAACTGCAAGTTTGTTGTGGCACCATCACCACCAAAACTTTTGCCATCGCCCAAGGACGGTGAAGCTGCTTTTGTCACTCCTGAAGTAGTCCTTAAGGCGAACGAAGTTTGGCACCATCAGACATTATGGCTGATCTAGTTGCGCTATTGCAGCAGTAGAGGGAGACGTTGAAGGAGAAGGAAAGGATCATTGCGAAACTTCGAACTGAGAGAGAAAGCAAGAAAATGATGGGAACAACTATAACCATACTGAGAGGTCAGCAACATCCGCTCTGCGACCAAGTCATGTTGCACAGGAGGTGCATGACGCACACATGGCTATGGAAGTGAACGAAGATGATGAGTGATTCTGTTCAACCTTCCTTTTTCTACAAGAATTATGAATTTGCATGTTCCAAAGCAATTACAACTGTAACGACCCAACTGTCGCTATTAAACAACCATACTAAACATACACCACATACACCTTATCAGGTGAATAAAATCAAATCATAACATATCTGTATATAAGTCATGCACATCAATTGAGAGATCAACCTATCTCTCCTAGTGCTATACATGTATATTTGTATATCGGTCATCATCATATCATACACAACAATGGGATAACACCAGCCCATATCAAACATATCAAAAAATACATCACCAAGGAAGAGGGATACAAAAACTCACTCCCTATAGCTGGTCACTCTATACAATCCTATCAAAAGAATATAATACAAAACAACACATCCAAAAAGAAACGAAAAGAGCTTATAGAAAGCTTCACCCAAAAAGGGCCTCTAAAAGTCTCCATTTGAGACCTCCTCCATCAGTTCTGAGATGCTGGATCTATAGACGTCTCTCCCTCTGCTCCCACACCAAAATGACGTGATCATCACAGTCACAGCAACACAACAACAGTAACAAGACATCCAACCAACAACAATACAAGGCAAGAGTAAGCTTACAAAACAAGGATCAACATATAATATTTAATCCAACATAATCAAAATCATTATTCACATCAATATGGAAACCAAATCATCAAATAAATGGGTTTGCATACATTACAATATATCACGCATAACATCACATACTATCTTATCAACCCCATATGTCAATGTATGAATGATACGACTTTCGAGAGATTTTCTACATTTTGGGCGATCTAGCCAAGTCTTATCCCCTACCATGGCCATCTAGCACCATTCAAGGAATGCCAAAACTATGATCAGTTGGATAAGCTTATGGTTGTCAGGATAAGTGTATGTGGGTGGTGGTATACTGTGACACAAGGCTTGCACTGCCTTGGCCCTTTGCGGGATTTACCCATCCACTCATCCCTTAGGCCTATCTTTGAGACTCCACTTCTTATTTAGGCACTAGGTTGGAGGCCTATCTGAGTACCAACTCTAGTCACCATCTACTTTACATGCCTGCTCGCACACAGCTTGAGGCCCACATAATCTCAGCCAACAACATATGCATGCCAATGCATGTGTCACCACAAAACCAACTTTACCAAACAATCATTATATTATATATATGTATCAACATATCAACACAACCATCAACTCAACTACAACAGTCATCATATCTGAAGAAGCAAGAAGAAGATTACTCTTGCCCCAAGGAAAATTAATATAGTTTTGATGATTTAGCCTCTTGATGAGTGCAAAGTTGTAATGTGTGTTTATGTATGTGTGTGTGTTTGTGGTCTTGCATGATTTATCTTTATCCTTGATGGTTTGATGGTAATGAGCTCAAGATTTAAGACTTAAAAGGTTAACAAAGTGGAAATATATTTTCTATAAGTTTAAAATTGAATTTGAAGAGAAACAATTTGATAAAACTTGTTTTTAAATTGACAGGAAGAAAGAACTACACACTAAAGCTTTAGAACTACTCAATCTTATATTAAAGAACCACTTAATTGGTTAAGTTAGCTTTATAATCGATTAAGATCGTTTAATTTCATGTAAACAGTGAAAATATACACTGTTTTAACTAGTTAAATCAATATGTAATCAGTTACATGTTTTCTGTTTTAACTAGTTACAACATTATGTAATCAATTATTTCAGCAGTAACCAATTACATAATTTTGTAACTAGTTACATAATATAAAGCTGTTTTGTCTTATATGAAAATAACTAGTTACAAAGTTATGTAACCAGTTATTCCAGTAAAGGCAAATTCGAATGGCCTCTGTTTTAACTAGTTATAAATAGAAATAACTAGTTAAACCTATTCAAAGTTCATTTTCCAGATTTCAAATAACAAAATAACTGATTACAAGTTTAAATAACTAGTTATTCTAGTGAACTCTCTATATAAAGGGAACCTTAGTGAGTCTTTCAATATAACTTCATATCACTTCTACAACTTCACTTTTCTAAATTTGAGAGAGAGCTTTTCTAGAGAGAATTCATACTATTCTTCTACTCCACTACAAGTTTTAGATCAAAGATCAAAGAGCTCATCATGGATCAATCTTGAGGATAAAGAAAAGTCTTTTCTTTGGTAAAGTTGATTGGTTCTTCATTGTTTCCCATCTATCACAAACCAAGGTGATATCTAACCTTCTTCTATATTGATTTTCGTTCTTGAGAGGGTGTCTCTCTTATCTTCCTTATGGTAGGGTTCCACAAGAAAGATTTCAAGTTTTTCTTGATAGGGTTCAAGAAACTTGATTATGTAGTTTGTTTGGTAGTAATTCTTGTGTTTGTGCATAGTGTTTGTAAACATTTGAATTACTTAGTGATAACACCAATCGGTTTGATTGGAAACTGGATGTAGATCACAGTGGTAGTGATTGAACCAGTATAAATCTTGTTTCCTCTCTCTCTTTCCTCTACTCTCTCACTAGCATATTGTATCTTGATCACTTGCATTTAAAATCATAAAGATCTTTGCATAGAAAAGTTCAAGATAAATTGATCCAATTCTATTTCATTTGTATAACCAAATCAATAAGATTCAAAGTTTTTGAAAAATCTAGTTATTCATAATTGAAAAGAAATTGGGGATTCTTGAAAATTTTGAAAGATCCAATTCACCCCCCCTCTTGGATCCAGCCCTTTTGTTTAACAATATCATATGTATGTATCAACATATCAACACAACCATCAACTCAACCACAACAGTCATCCTATCATATATATATATCAACATAACACCATGTGGCCTACTTAGCACCACCTGTGGTCCAACAGTTATCATCAACCCCTTGCACGCCCCATTCAGCCTCTTGCATGGTTAATAGGTAAGGCCCTATCCAAGCAGCCCACCTCATGAGAAACCTCATACCAAAATATCATACGCATCAAGTGGAGGTCCTATCTAAGCAACCTACCACTTCACACCCAAATCCAACAATCAACTATAATTACAAAATCAAAACCTTCTTTGAAAACCATTTGGAAGATTAGCAAATCTTGAAATTCATAAAATTTCACAATTTGAAATGAAAACATTAAAATATGAAATAACGCATTCAGTTCTAGAATAACAAATTATGTACTATAGCAACAAATTTCATTTTTTTTTTGAATACTAAATAATCGATTATCCAACTACATAATCGATTATTTCCAAAACCAAATTGCGAAAACAGTTTTTGAACAGTAGATAATCAATTATCCAACAGCATAATCAATTATTCCCGAAGCAAATCACGAAAACAGTTTCTGAAACTCCAGATAATTGATTATGTGACTCCCATAATCGATTATCTTCGATGGTTTTCGAAAAAAATACGATTTTCTATAGAGAAATTCAAACTTTTCAACCAAATAACATAGATTTTCAAATCAATGGTGTCCCAACAACCTTAATCCACCTCAACCACGTTGATACAAATCAAATTATACAATCAATTCAACATTTCATCACAAAATCATCAATTTCTCATCCAAATCTCAAAATTTCTCCTTCAAAACCCATTTTCACCCAAATCCAACAAAATAGCAACATCCACAGAGATTCAACTATTATAAGGCAAGAAATCAGCATACCAACAGTTATTAACACAACAACTGATTTGTAAGCTTCCCTTATCTCTAAAAGTTCCTAAATCTGAATTTAGGTTCCTTGAGAATCTAGTGTTCTTGAGCCAAAATCTAGCTAGGATCATTCCTTTCCTTACCACAACTGCTAAATCAAGCTTAAACCTCATTTATACTCCCACAAACTCAACAATTTCTAGAAAGAGGTTGAGAGAGAATTGAAGAGAGAGAAAGAAATGAGAGAATGAAGGGGATTCCTCCCTCCCTTCCTTTTTATACCCGACCTCCCTGAGCTTTCACATAGACTTTTGGCCAACTGGGGCCCAAACCTCACCAAGCCACTTCCTTTATCTCAAAATCGGTCTAATTTAACTGTTTTCTCTTAAAAGCCCAAAATCACTCTCACAACATATCCAAATTGGCTCAAGCTTATATCTCAAGTTTCCTAAATTCAAATTAGAATTTCAAAACCAACAACATCGGACCATCACTACATGCAACATACCATACATAACAACAATTCATTTATCTCTTTTAATCAGCTAGATTACATATCAAATTTTCACTTTTTAGTTATTAAAACACTTAATCAAACATTAAGAAAATCACATCGTTACAACAATAGTTGCCTTTTCTAGAGTTACACGACGGATCTACTGATCCAAATGATCACCTCTTAGTGTTTGAATCGCCAATGTCACACAAAGGATCCTCTGCTTCCTTAACATGCAGAGCATTCCCACTCTTATTGAAGGGAACGGCGTTGAAGTGGTTTTAGTCCCTGGAGCCGAGATCCATTTACTCATGGATGATACTGAGGGAGAAGTTTATGACTAATTTTGTGACCAACAAAGCCAAACCCAAAACCGAGGCAAGCCTGAGGAGGATTCGTCAAGGTGCGGATGAGCTGCTGAGGGATTATATTAGCAGATTCAATCAAGAAGCAAGAGCGGTAGAGAATTTACTGGCCGGAGTAGTCCTAATGTTAGCAAAGGATGGGGTGAAGAAATCTTCACCTTTCTTTATGTCAATTGCTAAAACGCCTTCGACATCAATGGAGGAGTTCCTGAAGAAGGCAGAGAAATATATTAACTATGAGAATGTGCTTGAGGTCTGGAAGGTGAAAACGACCGAGATTGTAATGCAGAAAAAGAATTCGGCATCAAAAGCCGACAAACCGCCGTATCAGGAGGATTGAGGTTAGTATAAAGAAGGATCGAGGTTTGAGGAGTACTGTAATGTAACACCCCAAATTTCAGGTACTAGAACTAAACTACGAGGGAGCTCTTAGTGAGACCCTTCCTGTGTGTTATTAGACAAAAGATGTTTTAAGAGTTATTGTTATTAGATCACTTATTATTATTATTATCATTATTATTGTTATTGTTCCTATTGTTGTTATTATATTTATTGTTGTTGTTGTTATTATTATTATTATTATTAATTATTTGTTATGGTGTTGTTATTATATTATTATTGTTGTTATTATTAGTGTTATTGTTATCGACACCTTAGTATTAGAAATTAGTATGTAGGAATGTTATCATAAAACCCAAAAGAGCATCTAGGCCCCAATAAGGGACTAAAGCCCACTAAGCCACATACCCACCCACATGTTATAAGAAGAGAATAGAGAATGAAGGTTAGGTTTAGTCGTCACAAAATAGAAGAAGAAAGAAGGTAGAGAGAGTATGAGAGAAAAGGAAGAAGAAGAGAAAGAGAAAGAGGAGGAATAGAAACCGAAGGACCCAAGCCTTAGGACTCAGCTTTGCATGTCCAAAAAGGTGAGTGCTTTCCCTCGTGTCCTTCCTCATCCTTTATGTTGTTCTTATTCATCTATTTATCTTTTTCCTTCCTTATACCAAAATTTAAGGATTTGAGGGGATTGTGAGGGAGTAAGGAAATTATGGATTAGATTGACCAATTATCAATGTAGAAGAGTGATTAAGAATCTAATTATTTATCTTGAAGCATTTAGAACCCAAAGACAATAGAAAATAAATTAAAATTAGTACCTCGAATTTGCCCGGCGAGATTAGATAGCCACTGGGTGACTTTTCTTCAAAAATTGGATTATGCGTTAGAGCTAGGCGCGCGGACCTGTTGGGCGGGGTGAAACACTCGCTAGGCGGGTTGGGTTCCGACGCAAACCCACCCAGCGAGTTTGTTGGACTGCCAGGCGGGACTTTTGTCCTGTTGGGCAGATACGACTTTTGTTATTCCGTTCTTTGTGTTTATGAACTCCTTTTAGCAGTTTTTAACTCATTGTTGTTTGTTTTCTTATGCCTTGTTGAGTTTATATTGTATGATTATTAATTACCTTGAAAAAGCTAAGTGTGACATGAAATTGTGCCAATGTTTCATGATAAAAGTTTATAAAAAGTTGTAAGCATTATTTGTGACCATGCATCATAACATTTGAGTTATGTGATGAGGAAAGTACGTAGGAATTTGGCTGGTGGAGGCTGTGATGGATTGTCTAACCTTAGCCTTGGGGGTTATCCGGTTGGGAGAACTACAGTTGTCCATGTTGATCCCATGGAGCCGAGGCGTACTGGCAAAACTGGGTAACCCTGACTAGTCGCCGGGGGATATCATACTAGTTGAGGGTGCATGAGCCGAAGGCATCAGTACCGATGACGCCTCTTATGGCTGTGCATTTACTCTTAGTCTACTTTCTGAAAAGTTTAGGTTGGTACCACATGTGCATGAGTAGTGGTTTAGGGACATAGCATGTATATGCATCTTGTTATCGTGTGATATGTTGAAGTGTGCTACAATTGTAATTATGTGAAGTTTGTGGACTTTCACGAGTGATTAATGTAATGTGAACACGTGTGAAAACGTAATTGTGTCTTGTGATGAAGTGTTGAGATTATGCACATGTGCTCATGTTATGAATGTACGTTATGCTTGTTTAATGAAACAAAACGATGCGTATGTCTAGTTACTAGGCAAAAGATGTGAAATAAATGTATGTTTATAATTAAAATTGTGTTTGCTACCTTAAAGATAAGTGAGAGGCTAGGCCCTAGGATAGTGTCATGAGGGTTTTAGTTGGATAATAATAGTTGTGAATAAGATAGAGAATAGGTGAATTCCCCCATGGTGTAATAAAAAGGTATAAGACAAGTAAGAGAGAACAAAATGAGGGTATTAAGGTGAGTGTTAAGGGAGTGTCAAGTATTTTAGAACGCCTATGACCTTAGACTTGACCCCTAGAGAATAACCTTAATTATAAAAAGGAAGGAGAGTAAAATCTAAACATGAAGGGTTTAAATACTAGAGAAGGTTTTGGGTAAGAAAGAGTTCTTAAGTTAAGAATGAGATGGTAAGATTGTAAAACAATTGTGAGAATGAGAGAGGAGTTAACAGGAAACACTGATTATTGAAAGGTGTAGACTCGACCATAGGTATGGATTATTATGAGAGTCCTAGTGAGGCTAAAGCGATCAGAGATAAGTAATGAAGGTTATCCGAGTAGAAGAGTTTAACCTAGCCGTAGAACCCTTAGAGCACTCGCTGAGATATTATGTCTCACTCCTTTAAGTTTCCCCTTTTTTTCAGGATACAAGTGAAGACATATACAGGTGGAGCTTGGAGTCACATGCAAGAAGATGTAGTCTAGTTTATATTGTTTTCTTGCATTCCTCTTTATGTTTTATTCGACACCTTCGGGTGATAGATAAGTTGTATTAGGCGTGTATTGTTCGTATATAATATTTAATTATATTTATGAGTTGCTTTAACATGTTTCTATGTTTTAAGTCTTTCTTTTTTATTCTTAGAAAGCTAGGCTTAGTTACGGTAATACCCCTTAGGGTGTTACATGTAACACCCTAAGGGGAATTACCGTAACTAGGTCTAGATTTCTAAGAACGAAAAAAACACAAACATAAAAAGGTAGAAACAACATGCAAATGCTACTCATAAATATAATTAGATATTATATACGAACAATACAATAAAAAAAGTATACATGCCTAATACAACTCATCTATCACCCGAAGGTGTCGTACAAAATATAAAGAAGAATGCAAAAACACAACGTAAACTAGGCTACGTCTTTTTACTCGTGACTCCAAGCTCTATATGCACGTGTCTTCACCTGTATCCTGAAAAAGGGGAAACTTAAAGGAGTGAGACATAATGTCTCACTGAGTGCTCTAAGGGTTCTATGGCTAGGTCAGACTCTTCTACTCGGACAACCTTCATCACTTATCTCTCATGGCTTTAACCTCACTAGGTCTCTCATAATTCTCCATACCTATAGTCAAGTCTACACCTTTCAACAGTCAATACTTCCTTTTAACTCCTTTCTTATTCTCACAACTGTTATACAAGCTTACTATCTCATTCTCAACCTAAAACTCATTCTCATTACTTATATTTTCTTACCCAAAACCCTTTCTAATATTTAAACCTTTTGTGTTTAGATTTTACTGTTCTTCCTTTTGATATTCAAAGTTGTCTCTAGGGGTTAAGTCTAAGGCTACAGACATTCTAAAATACCCTTGACACTTACCTTAATACTCTCATTTTGTTCTCTATTACTAGTCTCATACCTTTCTATTATGCCGTATGGGTTCACCCTTTTTCTATCTTTGTCACAACTATTATTATCCAACTATAACCCTCATAACACCATCCTAGGGTCTAGCCTCTCACATATTCATAAGGTAGCAAGACAATCCTAATTACAAGCATACATTTATTTCATATCCTTTGCCTAGTAACTAGACATACACCACATTTTGTTTTATGAAACAGGAACAATAAACGTGCATAGTATGATTGCATATCCATAACTTTGACATTTCATCACAAGAAACAACTACATTTTCACATGTGTACACACTACATCAATCGCTGATGAAGAAGGTCACACAGACTTCACATAGTTACAACGTCGCACAGTTCAACATATCACACTATAACAAGATGCATTTGCATGTTATGTTCTTAAACCACTACTCATGCATATGTGGTACCAACTTAAACTTTTCAAAAAGTAGACTAGGAGTAAATGCACGGCCATAAGAAGCTTCATCAGTACTGATGCATTCGGCTTTCGCACCCTCAACTAGTATGATATCCCCCGGCGACTAGTCTGGGTTATCCAGTTTTGCTAGTACCCCCTGGCTCCATGTGATCAGCATGGACCATTGGAGTTTTTCCAACCAGATAGCTCCCAAGGCTAAGGCTAGACAACCCATCACAGCCTTCACCAGCCAGATTCCTACATACTTTCCTCATCACATAATTCAAATGTTGTGATGCATGGTCACATACAATGCTTACAACTTTTCATAGGCTTTTATCATGAAACATTGGCACAATTTCATATCACACTCAGTTTTCTCAAGGTAAATAACAATCACACAATATAAACTCAACAAGATATAAAGAAAGAAGCAATAATGAGTTAAAAATATGAAAAAAGGAGTTCATAGGCGTAAAAATGGAATAACCAAGGTCTTGCTCGCTCGACAAGTTTCATATCCCGCTCAGCGGCTCAGCACAGCCAACGGGCTGTGCCGTCGCCTAGTGCCAACACGGAATGCAGTATTTGAAAATAGTGGCCTAGCGGCTATCTAATCCCGCCAGGCGGATCCGAGGTATGAATTTTGATTTATTTTTCTTATTGTCTTTATTTCTAACTGCTTCAAAATAAATAATTAAATTCTTAATCAACTTCTTCTACCTTACTAATTGGTCAATATGATCTATAAACTCTTCATTCACTCATAATCCCCTCAAAACCCATCAAATTCCTAAACTTAGGCATAAGGAGGGGGAAAAGATAAATAGATAAACAAGCACAACATAAAGGACAAAGAAGGACACGGGGGAGAGCACTCACCCTTAGGGACATGCAAAGCTGAGTTCTAGGGCTTGGGTTCTTCGATTATTATTCCTCCTCTTTCTCTTCCTCTTCTTATTCTTTTTCTCCTCATTCTGTCTACCTTCTTTCTTTTTCTATTTTGTGATGGCTAAACCTAATTCTCCTTCCCTATTCCCTTCTTATAACATGTGGGTGGGTATGTAGCTTAGTGGGCTTTAGTCCCTTATTGGGCCCTAGATGCTCTTTTGGGTTCTATGATAACATTTCTACTAATTTCTAATACTAAGGTGTTAATAATAATAATAACAACAACAACAACAACAATAATAATAATAACAATAAATAAAATAACAACAATATAACGCAATAATAATAATAATAATAATAATAATAATGATGATGATGATGATGATGATGATGATGATGATGATGATGATGATAATAATAACAATAATAATAGCAGCAACAACAATAATAAATATAATAATAACAATGATAGGAACAATAATAATAATAAGTGATATAATAATAATATAATAATAACAATAACTCTTGAAGCGTCTTTTATCCAATAACACATGATACTAAGAGTTACCTTGTGGTTTCTTTTTAATACCTGAAATTTGAGGTGTTACAAGTACACGTCATTGAATACCTCCAAGGAAAGGATGTTGACTGAGGTATTCAACGTGGAATTTATGGAAGAAGGGATAAAACCTCCAAAACCGTTGAAAAACAAGGAAGGCGAAGATTAGTCTAAGTTTTACCAATATCATAGAGTGTCAGGGCATGATACTGACGAATGTTATCAGCTGAAGGACGCCATCAAAGTATTGATAAGGAAGGGAAGACTTAACCGCTTTGAGAACCAAGGCAAGGATAATCGCAACAAATTTCGACATTCCTCACCGCTGAAAAGGGAGAGAACCAAGAGCCCTAGGAGGGAGAGACTATAGCATAGACATAGTCCTCCAAGGAGTCATTCTCCACCTCAGCCATCAAGAGATACTGCCAAGGTTCAGGTTATACATCGAAGTTCACCACATCGATCGTCGTCCCGGCAACCTACGAGATCTCTCACTCATTCTGTAGCATCTTGGCCGCTGACGAGGGTGGGGAGTGATTGCCGGTGCAAAAGAGATGAGGCACGGACAAGGAGTGACTCCTGGTAGGATTCCAACAGGAGGGATACACAAATGAATCGAATACACACTGGAATGAGAGGGATCCAGAGACTATGTAGGTATGGGACTATACAGTTGAGGATAGTTTAAAGGAATTAATAAGTACTACTTATACCAACAAGATGCATCTACTTTTCGGTAGCCTACCACTTAAGAACTCCACAATTGAGCGTGCTTGACTTGAAGCAATTCTGAGATGAGTGACCTCTTGGGAAGTTTCCCAGGAAGTGTGTGAGTGAGGATAAAGCACGCTGAAAAGTCTTGTGTTGGTTTGTGGAGTTAGTCACTGATCCTGAAAGCGGCCAGGCATTATTCATTCCCCTACAAGGAGTCATGAGATCATTTATGTCATAGTGGGTGGATTATCTAGCGGAGGCCTGTCAAACAATGCAAGAAAAAGACATGTCAAAGAGATACTGGCAACCTCTTCCAAGATTCGTGTTGCTGGTAATCCTTCTAAGAAAAGGGCACCATCATTAACTTTTGACAACTCTGACTATGTTGATATTGTACAAAACCATGATGATCCCCTCATGATAAATGCTTTCATTACGAATAAAGAGGTTCATAGGCTCTTAGTGGACATTGGAAGCTCTGCCGATGTCATGTTTTTCGAGCTTTTTAAGAAGCTAAAATTTCCAGAATCTGAGTTGATGCCATATAACGAAGATTTGATTAGATTCTCAAGACATCACATCACACGGGTGGGGTATATAAAGTTGCATAGGACTATTGGAAAGTCACCTTCTATAACGACCCAACTGTCGTTACTATACAACCTTACTAAACTTACACCACACACACCTTATCAGGTGAAAAAAAAGCATAGCATATCAGTATATAAGTCATACACATCGAATGAGAGATCCATCTATCACTCCTAGTACCATACATGCACATCGGTATATCTATCATCATCATATCATATCAACAGTGGGATAACACCAACCAGCAACACATATATCAAAATATACAAGTGTCAGGGAAACGAGATACAAAACTCACTCCCTATTGCTGGTCAATCTATACAATCCCATCAAAAGAAAACTATACAAAATAACACCTTTAAAACAAAAGGGGTTACATTGCAAGCAACTCCACCATCATCTCTGAGCAGTCGGGTCCACTGAAGCCTCGTCGTCTGCTCCCACGCCATAGGACGTGATCATCACAAGCACATCAGCACAAGCAACAACAACGGAACAACCAACAACATCAAGCACGGCAAGGGTAAGCTTACTACAACAATGGCATAACATATAATCATGGAGATCATAAACAATTTAAGGCATTCAATCACGAGTAATCACCAACAATTCACAACATTCAATTACGAGTATATAACACTCATCATACATCTAGAGTCCTCAATGTCTACATAGAAAATGTTCATACAAAAGGGTTCTTAACTCAAGACTCCACATTTCATCACAATCACCTCAACTATGTCAATGCATGATGACACGACTCTCGAGAGATTTACAACATATCGGGCGATCAGCCAGGTCTCACCCCCTACTATGGCTAAGCACCATTTAGGGATTGCCAAACTCTAATATTCGGATAAGCTTAGTAGTTTGTCAAGATGAGTGTATGTGGGAGGTGCTTACCGCGACACAAGGCCTGCATCGCCTTGGCCTCCTGCCTAGTCGCCCATCCACTCATCCCCAAAGGCCCATCATCAGCTGCCCCACGTCTTATCCAGCACTAGGTTGGAGGCACATCTGAGTTCCAACTGTGGTCACCATCCAACTTACGTGCTTACCTACACCACGGCATGAGGTCCATCATTAACTACCTCAACCGCCAACTATGCATGAATGCATGTACTACACACCATCAACTACTCAATCACAGCCAACAAACATACGACATATATAGATGTATATCAATACAACTAGTGGCAAAGAGGTCCATCGTCAGCTACCTCACATTACCACTTAACATCCATCAACACCATATTGGCCCCAAATCGGCCTCAATCATAACCAACAGGTAAGGCCCTACCTAAGCAGCCCACCTCGTGAGGGACAATATCATGCCTCAATCAAAATCAACAGGTAAGGCCCTATTTAAGTAGCTCACCTTATGAGGAACAATATCATACATCATGAGTGAAGGTCCTATCTAAGCAACCTTCCACTTTCCAACAATTTATCACACAACTCCACAACAATAATAAAGAAAACCAAGAATCCAGTTTAGAATTATAACAACATGTGGAGTTTTAACATTTTTCCAAAGTTCCCAATTATCATACCAAGCATAAAACCCATAGCATTCAAAATCTTTATGTTTCTTAAATTTCAACTTTAATGGTCCATATATGGCATCACAAAATTGACACCAAACATCTAAAAAATAGGGAAGAATTAGGGGTTTTGTCGCCTACGCCACTAGATTGTCGTTCGGCACCAACATCACAGAGAAGATATGCAATTTTGTCGCTCGACGTCAACATCACAGAGAGCATCAGCAAAAATCAAAGAAAATGTAGCCCGGCGTCACTTTTTGTCGCCTAGCGACAAAATCCGTCGCTATAGGCAAAATCTCCATTGCAAAATTAAAATTCCGTCACTAATTGATAGAATTTCAGATAGCATTCTGTCAGTTGTCACCTGGCGACATAAACTGACGCCCGGCGCCAAATCGCGATTTTCTGCAATCGCAGGGAAGACGACCTATTGCTGTTCTTAACAAAATCAATCCATCCCAAGCACCACAAAACAATTCTAAACACTTTTAATACATTTCTAATCGATTACATACAGATTTCTCCCACAAATCATCCTTAAATTTGGAAACCCCTTTTCAAAACCCATTTTGTCAAAAACGAACCGCAACTCATGCATAACCAGATTTGGAACGAACCTAAGGCAAGATTCACACAAAATCATGCTCATCCACCACAAATATACAAGTGTAAGCTTCCCTTACCTCTTAGAGCTTTCGAATCTGAGCTTGGGGACGAGAAAAATGTGAGAAAACCCAACTCTTGAGCCAAACCTTCAAAGCAACCACCACTCCTCACCAAAAGGATAAAAGGGCTACGAATTTTGCCTCTACAAAGTGGGTTTGAGAGAGTGGAAGAAGAGAGATGTGAGAGACGAGAGGATGAGAGAAAGAGGGGGATGGGAGAATGAGAGAAATGAGAAGGGGAGGGGGTTTTATATTTTCAAACCCTCCCTAGGCCTTACAAGGCTTTAGGCCCACTAAAGCTTAGGGTCCGTCTATTCACTCTCCAAGACTCACAACAGTTCTCACTTAATTTTTTTCTCTCAACAATCCCAAACCAATATCAACAACACTCTCAATTTGGCTCAAACACCTTTGTCTCATTCCCCAAACTCAGATAGGAATTCCAAGTTTACAACATACAACTAACACCACACAACAACAATTCTATTTATTTATTTGTTTTAAACACCATAATCACATATTAATTTCCACTTTTAGTTATCAAACCACTACATCATACATTAAGAAAATCACAGCGTTACACCTTCCTCAAAGACTGTGACAACTTGATTCATTGTGGTAGATGCTAAATCCTCTTACTACGCCAACCTGGGGAGACCAATGTTGAATGCTTTGGGGGCCGTTATCTTAGTATCGCATCTGGTGATGAAATTTGTGAGTGACAACATGGAGGTAGTTACTTTACGAGGTGACTAGAAAAAAGCTGGAGAATGCTATAAGGAGTCTCTTAAAGTCGGCCCTAAAGAGACAGGTCGCAACAACCTCAGAATGTATTATAATTGAGGCATCTCAGTAATAAAGATTAACTGACTCTTTTCATTTAGTGTAAAGTAGTTTCTATTTAGTATAGTACAGGTGGCTTGAGTTATGTATTATAACTCATAGCTCTTGTACTATTTGTTTGTCCCACGTGATTAATAAAATGAGAGTTTTCTGGCCTAAAAGCAAAGCACAGGTCAAAGAATACTAAAACAAAGAAGAAAGTACAAGTAATGCAGCAAGGTTATCATTTCAAGTACGTGGATTTGCTCTAACCGAGGTCTGAGATGAACAAGCAAAAGTTCATCGACATAGCAAAAATAAGGCAAAAAGGTTATCACCTCATCTACGTGGATTTGCTCCGACCAAGGTCTAAGATGAACAAGCAAAAGTTCATCAAGATAACAAAAATAAGGCCAGAAGGTTATCACCACAAGCACGTGGATTCATTCCAGTGGAGGTTTGAGATGAACAAGCAAAAGTTCATCGAGATAACAAAATTAAGGAAAGTAGGTTATCTCACCTCGAGTACGTGGGTTTACTCCAGCCAAGGTCTGAGATGAACAAGCAAAGCTTTAGGAAATAACAAAATTAAGGCAGCAAGGTTACCACCTCAAGTACATAGATTCGCTCCAATCGAGGTCTAAGATGAATAAGCAAAAATTCATCAAGATAACAAAAATAAGGCAGGAAGGTTATTTTCTCGAGTACGTGAATTCACTCTAGCCAAGGTATTAGATGAACAAGCAAAAGTTTATCGAGATAACAAAAATAAGGCAGGAAGGTTATCATCTCATGTATGTGGATTTTCTCTAACCAAAGGTCTAAGGTGAACAAACCAAAGTTCATCAAGATAACAAATATTAAGGCACGATGGTTATCACCTCGAGTATGTGGATTCGCTCCAGCCGAGGTTTGAGATGAACAAGCAAAAATTCATCGAGATAGCAAAAATAAGACAGGAAGGTTATCACCTCATGTACGTGGATTCATTCCCGCCAAAGGTCTAAGATGAACAAACAAAAGTTCATCCAGACAAAAAAAATAAGGCAGGAAGATTATCACCTCGAGTACGTGGATTCATTCTAGCCGAGGTTTGAGATGAACAAGCAAATGCTAATTGAGATAACAAATTTAAGGCAGAAAGGTTATTACCTCGAGTACGTGAATTAGCTCCAGCCGAGGTGTAAGATGAACAAGAAAAGTTCAACGACATAACAAAATTAAGGAAGGAAGGTTATCACCTCGAGTAAGTGGATTCGCTCTAGCTAAGGTTTGAGATGAACAAGCAAAAGTTCACCATGATAACAAAAATAAGGCAAGAAGGTTATCACTTTGTGTACGTGGATCCACTCTAGCCGAGGTTTGAGATGAACAAGCAAAAGTTCATCAAGATGACAAAAATAATGCAGGAAAGTTATCACCTCGTGTGCGTGGATTCGCACCAGCTGAGGTCTGAGATGAACAAGCAAAAGTTCATCAAGATAACAAAAATAAGGCAGGAAGGTTATCACCTTGATTACGTGGATTCGTTCCAGTCAAGGTCTGAGATGAACAAGCAAAAGCTCATTGAGATAAGAAAATTAAGGCAAGAAGGTTATCTCCTCGAGTACGTGAATTCACTCCAGCCGAGGTCTGAGATGAACAAGCAAAAGTTCATCGAGATAGCAAAAATAAGGCAGGAAGGTTCTCACTTCATGTACGTGGATTCACTCCAGCCAAAGGTCTAAGATGAATAAACAAAAGTACATCTAGACAACAAAAATAAGGCAAGAAGATTATTACCTCAAGTACGTGGATTCATTCTAGTCGAGGTTTGAGAGGAACAAGCAAAAGTTAATCGAGAAAACAAAAGTAAGGCAGGAAGGTTATTACCTCGAGTACGTGAATTCGATCTAGTTGACGTGTAAGATGAACAAGAAAAGTTCAACGAAATAACAAAATTAAGGAAGGAATGTTATCACCTCGAGTACGTGGATTTGCTCTAGCTAAAGTCTGAGATGAACAAGCAAAATTTCATCAAGATGACAAAATTAAGGCAGGAAAGTTATCACCTTGTGTGCGTGGATTTGCATCAGCCGAGGTATGAGATGAAGAGGCAAAAATTCATCAAGATAACAAAAATAAGGTAGGAAGGTTATCATTTCGAGTACATGGATTTGTTCAAGTTGAGGTCTGAGATGAAAAAGTAAAAGTTAATCGAGATAACAAAATTAAGGTAGGAAGGTTATCTCTTCGAGTACGTGAATTCACTCTAGCCGAGGTCTGAGATGGATAAGCAAAAGTTCATCGAGATAGCAAGAATAAGCCAAGAAGGTTATCACCTCAAGTACGTGGATTCGCTCTAGCCAAAGGTCTAAGAGGAACAAGCAAAAGTTCATTTAGACAACAAAAATAAAGGAAGATTATCACCTCGAGTACATGGATTCATTCCAGTCGAGGTTTTAGATGAACAAGAAAAAGTTAATCAAGATAACAAAATTATGGCAGAAAGGTTATTACCTCTAGTACGTGAATTCGCTCCAGCCGAGGTGTATGAAAAACAAGAAAAGTTCAACGACATAATAAAATTACGGAAGGAGGTTATCCCCTCGAGTATGTGGATTCGCTCCAGCTAAGGTCTGAGATGAACAAGCAAAAGTTCACCAAGATAACAAGAATAAGGCAAGAAGGTTATCACCTCGTGTATGTGGATCCGCTCTAGCCGATGTTTGAGATGAACAACCAAAAGTTCATCAAAATAACAAGTTAAGGCAAGAAGTTCATCACCCCCTATACATGAATTCGCTCTAGTCGAGGTCTGAGATGAATAAGCAAAAGTTCATTGAGATAACAAAAATAAGGCAGGAAGGTTATCACCTCGAGAATGTGGATTCACTCCCGTTGAGGTATGAGATGTACAAGCAAAAGTTCATCAAGATAACAAAAATAAGGCAGGAAGGATATCACCTTGAGTACGTTGATTCGTTCAAGCTGAGGTCCGAGATGAATAGGCAAAAGTTCATCGAGATAATAAATGTTAAGGTACAAAGGTTATCACCTCGAGTACGTGAATTCGCTCCAGTTGAGGTCTTAGATGAACAAGCAAAAGTTCATGAAGATAACAATTATTAAGGCACGAAGGTTATAACCTCGAGTACGTGGATTCACTATAGTCGAGGTCTGAGATGAACAAGTAAAAGTTCTTTGAGATAACAAAAATAAGGAAGGAAGGTTATCACCTCAAGTACATGACTTCGCTCTTGCTAAGGTCTGAGATGAACAAGTAAAAGTTCATCAACATAACAAAAATAAGGCAGGAAAGTTATTACCTCCAGTACGTGGATTCGTTCATGCCGAGGTCTGAGATGAACAGGTAAAAGTTCATCGAGATAACAAATATTAAGGCATGCAGGTTATTACCTCGAGTATGTGGATTCGCTCCAGTCGAGGTCTGAGATGAAGAAGCAAAAGTTCGTTGAGATAACAAAAATAAGGAAGGAAGGTTATCACCTTGAGTACGTGGATTCGCTCCAGTTGAGGTTTGAGATGAACAAACAAAAGTTCATCAAGATAACAAAAATAAGGCAGGAAGGTTATTACCTCAAGTACGTGGATTTGTTCATGTCGAGGTCTGAGATGAACAGGCAAAAGTTCATCGAGATAGCAAATATTAAGGCACGAAGGTTATCACCTCAAGAATGGGGATTCACTCTAGTCGAGGTACGAGATGAACAAGCAAATGTTCATTGAGATACCAAAAATAAGGCAAGAAGGTTATCCCTTCGAGTACGTGAATTCGCTCCAATCAAGGTCTGAGATGAACAAGCAAAAGTTCATCAAGATATCAAAAATAAGGCAGGAAGGTTATCACCTAAAAGTTCATCAAGATAACAAAAATATGGCTGGAAGGATATCACCTCGAGTATGTGGATTCGTTCCAGTCAAGGTCTGAGATGAACAAGCAAAAGTTTCATCAAGATAAGAAAATTAAGGCAGGAAAGTTATCTCTTCGAGTACATTAATTCGCTCCAGCCGAGGTCTGAGATGAACAAGCAAAAGTTCATCTAGGTAACAAAAATAAGGCGGGAAGGTTGTCACCTCATGTGTAACACCCGTACTTTTATATATTAAATTATTCCGTATGTTTAAAAATTATTTTTAAGTCATCAATGTATTTAGAACAATTAATAATAATTTTAGAATTTTTTCTAGAATTTATTGAGATAATTTTTGTAAAATGACAAAAATACCCCTAGTTGACTGTGGGAACCAACCGGAGACTTTTTGACCTCAAAATATTTTAAAAATTTTATATTAAGTATCTCTCATTATAAAAACTTTATTTTGAGAGAAAAGTAGTGAAAAATATAATAATCCTATTTCAATTCTTCCACTGTTTTTTTATAATATTTGGCAACACAATTCTGAAAAATCGAAAAGGAATTTTGAAATTCTGACTTCGACCATTTTGCTTAAAATTTCAAGAGCTATTTAATCGTGATTTTTAATAATTTTTCCGAGTCGGAGCCTGGAGAAATTAGAAAATGACAATTTTGTCCCTATTTCTCAACATTAAGAACTGACATGAGGAAAAGATTCAATTGACATTAAAATGTCAATTTGAGCTTAGAATTATGTCATATATATTAAAATATAATTTTGGAAATTTTTGGGAATTTTCTGGAATTTCTGTGTAAAATAACCAAAATGTCCCTACGTGTCTAATAAGCTAGTCAGTAATGGTTTGACATTCAAAAAGGGTGAAAATGGTAATTTTAGTTTAATTATGGGTAAAAAATTTAATTTTAGAATTTTGATAGAAATTTTGGTATTTATTGAATTAAAATGGATTTTCTATGAATTTTCTAGCTTAAAACTACAAAATAAATACATATAATTTGAAATAAATTAATAAAAATTAAAATTTATTATTAGAAGTTTATTTTTGATAAAAAATAATGTATTTGTCCATTTTTGCATTAAAACGCATTATTTTGATATTAAAAGCTAATTTTTCAAGTTTAGGCATTTTTATCGATATCGGTTAATTCACCTACAGATAAAATTTGACACATGGAGGCTTGGGACAGCTGGTGGAGCACGTCCCCAACCCTAAAATAGGTGATTCACCACCTATTTGGGGTATGTGTCCCTAAAATTAATTAAAAAGAAATTAAAAATAAGTTTTATTGCATCATTGCTTGCATCATCCAAGGGACACCTAACCCCCTTCTTCCGCTCTATGAATACCCATGGTCTTGGACCATTTTCAACACCTCTCTCTCTCTCAAACTACCAAATTCTTAGAGAGTTTCTCTCTCTAGAAAAAATTTTCTTTTATTTTGTTTTTATGTTAAAATTTTACTAGTATTCCAACAACTAGTAAAGTTCTCTTTCTAGGAGCTCTGCATCAACAATTTCATCCTCTCCATCAATTATCTTAGAGGTAATGGGGGGAGTGGGGTTGGTTCTAAATTACTGTCACTTTGCATGTTGGTAGGAAGGGTTTTCCCCTAAACCCGTTTGGGCTTAAATTTTAGATTGTTATTATTGTTTAAAGTTAAACTTTAATTTTTACTAAGTTGTTACTTTGCACAAATTTAAATTATTAAATCATGATTATTAAATTGTTACTCTGCTCAAATTTAAATTATTAAATTTTACTTGCTAAGCTGTTACTCTGTTCAATTTTAGAGAATAAAAATACATTTACTAAGCTGTTACTCTGCTCAAATTTAGAAAATCAAAATGCATTTATTTAGTTGTTATTCTTTTAGTAATTATACTATAATTGTATATCGTTATTCTGTTAAAATTTTGGTATAGTGCAATTTCTGCAAAATAAGGCAGAAATGTTGATTATACTGGTGCTCAAATTAAATGAGACCAAGGAAACCTCTGTGTGAGAAATTAGGAAGTGATAAATCAGTGAGTAATGTAAAGCAAGTGACATGTAGTGGCATGGCATCTTGCTAGGGAAGCCACAATTTGGTACACTGAGGAATGAAAGGCAGGGACCCACTTGCGGAGGTCTTGGGAGTAGGCATCGAGTGGTGAAGGTCCCAATGGCCAGGGTAGCGCCCTTGAGCCGGGATATTCGCTTGACCAAACTCGATAACCCCGACAACTGCTTAACATTCCAGGATTGCTTTGAGAGTATACCTCTATAAATGGATATCCTAAATTGTTATTTTGTTCCTCAATGATGATAAGGACTATACCATGTGATGGTGTTGAGAGAGGTATATGTACTCCCAATCACTTCCTAGGTTCTGTTGAGAACTATTACCTACTAATGGGAAATATGGATCCATACCTAGTCAAGGGTAGTCGGATACAACTTAGAACGAACCTTAGGATCCCTTGTGTTGTCAGTTGTGTTTTATCTTTGTTTTATGGTAGATTTCCTACCGTACATGTAAAGTAATTTTAGAACAAAACACCTCACTCCATTATTTTCTTCTATGTATGATTGATCGTGATTATTGAAGATGACATTAATGCTCCGTGATGCTGAGTACGAGATAGAGAACATATCAACGGGGGAGGACCTGAAGACCTATAGTATTTTCTTTTTGTATAAGGGATAGGGTAGATAAATACTGCTCTGTATAAGATCTTTTTGATGTATATAGTGGGCTAGGTAGTATATGTATTTCGATGTACTTTTGTTTTCTGACTGTTATGTATTACTCAAACCACGATGTACAGTTTTATGAAATATATGTATATATCTTTCATATTTTATTACCATTTCCAAATTATGTTAAGTTTGGAATTTCTTTTAAAACTGGAAAAATTTTACACGCATTTTTATTTACTTAAACTTAATAACTAAATTAATATGAATTATATTTAAAATTAAAAGAGTGTTATATCATGTACATGGATTTGCTCCAGCCAAGGCCTAAGATGAACAGGCGAAAGTTCATCAAGATAACAAAAATAAGGCAGGAATGATATCACCTCGAGTACGTGGATTCATTACAATCGAGGTCTAAGGTGAACAAGCAAAAGTTAATCGAGATAACAAAATTAAGGCAGGAAGGTTATTACCCCGAGTACGTGAATTCGCTCCAGCCGAGGTCTGAGATGAATAAGAAAAGTTCAACGACATAACAAAATTAAAGAACAAAGGTTATCACCTCAAGTACATGAATTCGCTTCAGTTGAGGTTTGAGATGAACAAGCAAAAGTTCACCAAGATAACAAAAATAAGGCAAGAAATTATCATCTCGTATATAGGGATCAGCTCTAGCCGAGGTCTGAGATGAACAAGCAAAAGCTCATCAACATAACAAAAATAAGGCAAGACGGTTATCACCTCGAGTACAAGGATTTGCTTTAGTTGCGGTCTGACATGAACAAGCAAAAGTTCATCGAGATAACAAAAATAAGGCAGGAAGGTTTTCACCTCGAGTACGTGGATTCGCTCCAGCCAAGGTCTGAGATGAAAAAGGAAAGGTTCGTTGAGATAACAAAATTAAGGAAGGAAGGTTAACACCTCTAGTATGTAGATTTGCTCCAGTTGAGGTATGAGACCAACAAGCGAAAGTTCATCGAGATAACAAAAATAAGGCAGGAAGGTTATCACCTCGAGTACTTGAATTTGCTCTAGCTGAGGTCTGAGATGAATAAGCAAAATTTCATCAAGATAACAAAAATAAGGCAGGAAGGTTATCACATAGAGTACGTGGATTCGCTGCAGTCGAGCCCAAAGATGAACAAGCAAAAGTTCATCGAGAAAAAAAAAATAAGGTACGAAGGTTATCAACTCGAGTACGTGAATTTGCTCCAACTGAGGTCTGAGATGCACAAGCAAAAGTTAATCGAGATAACAAAATTAGCAAAGGAAGCTTATCACCTCGATTATCTAGATTGGCTTTAGCTAAGGTTGGAGATGAGCAACCAAAAGTTCACCTAGATAACTAAAAAAAGGCAGAAAGGTTATCACCTCGTGTGCGTGTATTTGATCCAGCCAAGGTCTGAGAAGAATAAATGAAAGTTCATCGAGATGAAAAAAATAAGGCAGGAATGTTATCACCTCGTATACGAGGATTCTCTCCAGCCAAGGTTTTAGATGAACAAGCAAAAGTTCATCAAGAAAACAAAAATAAGGCAGGAATGTTATCACATCAAGTACGTGGATTCTCTTCAGTCGAGGTCAGAGATGAGCAAGCAAAAGTTCATCGAGATAACAAAAATAAGGTAGGAAGGTTATCACCTCGAGTACATGAATTCACTCCAGCCGAGGTCTGAGATGAACAAGCAAAAGTTCATCGAGGTAACAAAAATAAGGCAGGAAGGTTGTCACCTTATGTACATGGATTCGCTCCAGCCAAGGCCTAAGATGAACAAGCGAAAGGTCATCAAGATAACAAAAATAAAGCAAAAAGGTTATCACCTCGAGTACGTGGATTTGGTTTAGCTGGGGTCTGAGATGAGCAAGTAAAAGTTCACCTAGATAACCAAAAAAAGGTAGGAATGTTAACACCTTGTGTATGTGTATTCATTCCAATCGAGGTCTGAGATGAGCAAGCAAAAGTTCATCAAGATAACAAAAATAAGGCAGGAAAGTTATCACCTCGAGTACGTGAATTCACTCCAGCTGAGGTCTGAGATAAACAAGCAAAAGTTCATTGAGGTAACAAAAATAAGCGGGAAGGTTGTCACCTCATGTACATGGATTTGCTCCAACCAAGGCCTAAGATAAACAAGTGAAAGTTCATCAAGATAACAAAAATAAAGCAGAAAAGGTTATCACCTCGAGTACGTGGATTTGCTTTAGCTGGGGTCTGAGACGAGCAAGTAAAAGTTCACCTAGATAACCAAAAAAAGGCAAGAAGGTTAACACCACGTGTACATGTATCTGCTCTAGTCGATGTCTAAGATGAACAAGGAAAAGTTCAACGAGATAACAAAATTTAGCCAAGAAGGTTATCACCACGAGTACATGAATTCGTTTTAACCGAGATCTGAGATGAACAAGAAAATGTGAACGAGATAACAAAATTAAGGAAGGAAGGTTATCACCTTCAGTATGTGGATTCGATTCAGCTGAGGTCTGAGATGAACAAGCAAAATTTCACCAAGATAACAAAAATATGGTAGGAAGGTTATTACCTCGTGTATGTGGATCCGCTCTAGCCGAGGTCTGATATAGACAAGCAAAGGTTCATCGAGATAACAAAATTAAGGCAGGAAGGTTATCACCCCGAGTACGTGGATTCACTCCAGCTATTGTCTAAGATGAACAAGCAAAAGTTCACCAAGATCACAAAAATAAGGCAGGAAGGTTATTACCTAGGGGACGTGGATCCACTCCAGTCGAGGTATGAGTTGAACAAACAAAAGTTCATCAAGATGACAACAATAAGTAGGAAGGTTATCACCTCGTGTACATGGATTTGCTCTAGTCGAGGTCTAAGATGAACAAGCAAAAGTTCATCCACTCAACAAAAATAACGTAGGAAGGTTACCACCTCGAGTACATGAATTCGCTCCAACCGAGATTTGAGAACAAGAAAAGTTCATTGAGATAACAAAATTAAAGAAGGAAGGTTATCACCTCGAGTATGTGGATTCCTTTCAGCTGGGGCCTGAGATGAATAAGCAAAAGTTCACCAAGATAACAAAAATAAGGTAGAAAGGTTATCACGTCGTGTACATGGATCCGATCCAACTGAGGTCTACAAACAAAAGTTCATCGAGATGACAAAAATATGGCAAGAAGGTTATCACTTCGTGTACGTGGATTCGCTCCAGCCGAGGTTTAAGATGAACAAGCAAAAGTTCATCATGATAACAAAAAGAAGGCAGGACGGTTATCACCTCGAGTACATGAATTCGCTTTAGCCGATGTCTGAGATGACCAAGCAAAAGTTCATCGCAAAAAAAAAAAAGATAGGAAGGTTATTACCTCATGTACGTTGATTCGCTCTAGCCAAGGTCTAAGTCAAACGAGCAATAGATCATTGATATAACAAAATTAAGGAAGGAAGGTTATCAAGTCGAGTATGTGGATTCACTTCAGCTAAGCTTTGAGATGAATAAGCAAAAGTTCACCAAGATAACAAAATTAAGGCAAGAAGGTTATTACCTGTATACGTTGATCCGCTCCAGTCAAGGTCTGAGATGAACAAGCAAAATTTCATTGAGTTGACAAAAATAAGGCATAAAGGTTATCACCTCGATTACTTAGATCCACTGCTGTCAAAGTCTGAAATGGACAAGCAAAAGTTCATCAAAATAACAAAATTTAGGTAGGAAGGTTATCACCTCGAGTACATGAATTCGCTCTAGCTGAGGTTTGAGATGAACAAGAAAAGTTCATCGAGAAAACAAAATTAAGGAAGACAGGTTGTCACCTTGAGTACGTGATTTCGCTTCAGCTAAGGTCTGAGATGAACAAGCAAAAGTTCACCAAGATAACAAAAATAAGGCAGGAAGGATATCACCTCGTACACATGGATATGCTCCAAATGAGTTCTGAAATGAACAAGCAAAATTTCATCGAGATGACAAAAATAAGGCAAGAAGGTTATCACCTCGTGTAAGTGGATTCTCTTCAGCCGAGGTTTGAGATGAACAAGCAAAAATTCATCAAGATAACAAAAATATGACAGGACGATTATCACCTCGAGTACATGGATTTGCTCCAGTTGAGGTCTAAGATGAACAAGCAAAGTTTCATCGAAATAACAAAATTAAGGCAGGAAGGTTATCACCTCGAGTACATGGATCACTTTAGCTGAAGTCTGAGGTAAACGAGCAAAAGTTCACCAAGATCACAAAAATTTGGTAGGAAGGTTATTACCTCGTGTACGTGAATTCGCTCCAGTCAAGGTTTGAGATGAACAAACAAAAGTTCATCGAGATGACAAAAAATAAGGCAAGAAGGTTATCACCTCGTGTAAATGGATTTGCCCCAGCCGAGGTCTGAGATGAACAAGCAAAAGTTCATCGACATAACAAAAATAAGGCAGGAAGGTTACTGCCTCTAGTACGTGGATTCACTCCAGTCAAGGTCTAAGATGAACGAGCAAAAGTTCATCGAGGTAACAAAAATAAGGTAGGAAGGTTATCACCTCGAGTACGTGAATTTGTTCTAGTCGAGGTCTGAGATGAACAAGCAAAAGTTCATCAACATAACAAAATTAAGGCAGGAAGGTTATCACCTCGAGTACATGAATTCGCTCCAACCGAGCTCTGAGATGGACAAGAAAATGTCAACGAGATGGCAAAATTAATGAAGGAAGGTTATCACCTTGAGTACGTGGATTTGATTCAGTTGTGGCCTGAGATGAACAAGCAAAATTTCACCAAGATAACAAAAATATGGTAGGAAGGTTTTTACCTCGTGTATGTGGATCCGCTTCAGCCGAGGTTTGAGATGGACAAGAAAAAGTTCATCGAGATGACAAAATTAACACAGGAAGGTTATCATCTTGTGTATGTGGATTTGCTCCAGCTAACGTCCGAGATGAAGAAGCAAAAGTTCATTGAGATCACAAAAATAAGCTAGGAAGGTTATCACCTCGAGTAGCTGGATTCGCTCCAGCCGAGGTCTGACATGAACAAGCAAAAGTTCATCGAGATAATAAATATTAAGGCACGAAGGTTACCACCTCGAGTACGTAGATTCGCTCCAGCCGAGG
This sequence comes from Spatholobus suberectus, assembly GCA_004329165.1. Classification (NCBI taxonomy): domain Eukaryota; kingdom Viridiplantae; phylum Streptophyta; class Magnoliopsida; order Fabales; family Fabaceae; genus Spatholobus; species Spatholobus suberectus. The sequence goes on along the minus strand of CM014729.1, from coordinate 53,279,499 downwards.
TTTGAGATGAAGAAGCAAAAGTCCATCAAGATAATAAAATTAAGGCCAGAAGGTTAACACCTTGAGTACGTGGATTTGCTCCAGCTGAGGTTTGAGATGAACATGCAAAGGTTCATCAAGATAACAAAAATAAGGCAGGAAGGTTATCACCTCGTGTACATAGAATCGCTCCAGCTGAGGTCTGAGATGAACAAGGAAAAGTTCAGCGAGATAATAAAAATAGGGCAGGGGGTTATCACCTTGAGTACATGAATTCGCTCTAGTGGAGGTATAAGACAAACAAGCAATAGTTCATCGAGATAACAAAAATGAGGCAGAAAGGTTATCACCTAGATTACGTGGATTCGTTCCAGCTGAGGTCTAAGATGAACAAGCGAAAGTTCATCGAGATAACAAAAATAAGGCAGAATGGTTATCACCTCGTGTGCGTGGATTCACTTTAGCCAAGGTCTAAGATGAACAAGTAAAAGTTCATTAAGAGAACAAAATTAAGGGAGGAATGTTATCACCTCGACTACGGCAATTTGGTCTAGCTAAGGTCTGAGATAAAAAAGCAAAAGTTCACCAAGATAACAAAAATAAGCCAGGAAGATTATCACATCGAGTACGTTGGTTCACTCCAGTCAAGGTTTGAGATGAACAAGCAAAAGTTCATCGAGATAACAAAATTTAGGCAAGAAGGTTATCACCTCGAGTGCATGAATTCGCTCCAGCCGAGGTTTGAGATGAACAAGAAAATGTCAACGAGATAACAAAATTATCACCTTGAGTATGTGGATTCGATTCAACTGAGGTTTGAGATGAACAAGCAAAAATTCACCAAGATAACAAAAATATGGTAGGAAGGTTATTACCTGGTGTATATGGATCCATTCTAGCTGAGGTCTGAGATGGACAAGCAAAAGTTCATCAAGATGACAAAATAAGGCAGGAAGGTTATCACCTCCTATACGTGGATTTGCTCTAGTCGAGGTTTGAGATGAAGAAGCAAAAGTTCATTGAGATCACAAAAATAAGGCAGGAAGGTTATCACCTCAAGTAGTTGGATTCGCTCCAGCCGAGGTCTAACATGAACAAGCAAAAGTTCATCGAGATAATAAATATTAAGGCACGAAGGTTATCACCTCGAGTACGTGGATTTGCTCCAACCAAGGTCTAAGATGAAGAAGCAAAAGTCCATTGAGATAATAAAATTAAGGCAAGAAGGTTAACACCTTGAGTATGTGGATTTGCTCCAACTGAGGTTTGAGATGAACATGCAAAGGTTCATCAAGATAACAAAAATAAGGCCAGAAGGTTATCACTCGCCTATATAGATTCGCTCCAGCTGAGGTCTGAGATGAACAAGGAAAAGTTCAACGAGATAATACAAATAGGGCAGGGGGGTTATCACCTTGAGTACGTGAATTCACTCTAGCAGAGGTAGGAGACCAACAAGCAGTAGGTTATCAAGATAGCAAAAATGAGGTAGAAAGGTTATCACCTCAAGTACGTGGATTCGCTCCAACCGAGATCTGAGATGAACAAGCGAAAATTCATCGAGATAACAAAAATAAGGCAGGATGGCTATCACCTCATGTACATGGATTCACTCTAGCTAAGGTTTGAGATGAACAAGCAAAAGTACCTTAAGAGAACAAAATTAAGGTAGGAATGTTATCACCTCGACTACTTTACCTCATGTTCAGCTCCTTTCGATCAAATAGATACTTCAAGCTCTTGTGGTCACTGAACACATCAAACCTTGCTCCATACAGGTAATGCCTCCATATCTTTAAAGTAAACATGACTACAGCCAATTCTAGATAATGGGTAGGATAATTCCTCTCATGATTCTTCAACTATCTCGATGCATAAGCTACAACCTTTCTATGCTGCATCAGCACGCACCCTAATCCTTGATGAGATGCATCACAGTAAACCTTGAAAGGCTCGTTAGGATCAGGCAACATTAGAATTGGGGAAGTAGTTAGTCTTCTCTTCAGCTCTTGATAGCTTCACAAGTTCCTATCCACGCAAAAGGTTGATCTTTACGGGTAAGTTTGGTCCAAGAAAGGACAGAAGATCCTATTCATATAATCCATGAATATGGCAGGGGCATTGGTCACTTTGAATGGCATCACCACATATTCATAATGCCTATATTGAATCTGGATCCTTTACCCATATTTGATGGTATCCAGACCTCAAGTCTATCTTTGAAAACATTATTGTTCCTTTCAACTGATCCATCAGATCATCAATCCTTCGCAATGGGTACTTGTTCTTGATGGTGATCTTGTTCAACTGTCGATAATCTACACACAGTCTCGAACTACCATCCTTCTTCTTCACCAACAACACCGGTGCTCCCTAAGGGGAAATACTTGGTCTGATCATCTTCTTCTCCAACAACTCCTCAACTTGTTTCTTCAACTCTACCAACTCCGTTGGTGCCATCTGATAAGGGGCCATCGTCACCGATCTTGCTCTCGGAACCAAGTCTATAGCAAACTTCACTTCTCGCTGTGGAGGCAAACCAGGCACATCTTCGGGAAAGACTTCAGGAAACTCTCTGACCACCGCCACAAAGTTCAAATCCAAGTCACTCTTGACTTTCAGGAAAGACAGAATAATAAACCACTAAGCTCCTTCTTGCAAAGAAGTTTGAGCTTGGTTGGCAGAGATAAATCCAGAATCTTCAAAACTAGGAAAAATTAAGGTCTTTCTGGCACAATCAATCAAGATATGGTTGGAAGATAACTAATCCATCCCCAAGATCACATCCAACTTGGACAAGGGAAGACTAATCAAATTGACTTTGTGACTGCACCCACTAATAACAACTGGGCAGTTAGCACAAACAACCAAGGTTGCCACAAGAGTAGCAGTCGGCGTGGAAACAAGCAAATCAAATGACAAAGGACAAGTGGGCAAATGCAACCTCTCCACACACTCAAAAGAGATAAAAGAATGGATGGCACCAAAACCAAAAAACACAGATAAGGAATTACTAGCTATCTCACACTTGTCTTGTACCAGGTCATCAAAACAGGCGGCTTTAGCTCCATTCATAGCAAAAACACGACCAACTGTCTTGGTTTCGTAGCACTCGCGGCGTTCATGGTAGACTCCGCCTTCACTGAGGCCATACAATCTCTTGCTATGTGCCTAGGTTGCTGACACTTGAAGCATACATTACTCCTTAAGGAGCACTGACTAGCATAGTGTAGCCCTCCACACTTGAAGCATCGGATCTCCTACGATCTAATCTAAGGAGTGACCAATGAACAGCTTTGAGAAGCTGAAACCCTAGACTGTTGAGACCTAGGGGATTGCTAATACCCTTATGGTCTACTGTAAGGCTTCCTCTAATGCCCTCCTCTGTTAGATCCAAACGATCCACTACCATAAGTCCTTACCACTCAGGTGCCAAACTCCAACCATTCCACTGTATTTGATCTCTCCACCAATGTAGGGAACTCTCTGATAGTCATAGGGATTATCATCCTCTTCAGCTCATGCCTCAAACCTTCCTCAAATTTATGGCATCTCCACTCTTCGGTGGTCGCTTGTGAGTAAAACCGAGCCAAGTATTCGAACTTGCTCACATACTCACTCACCGTCATGTTCCCTTGATACAATCTCAAGAACTCCATCTCCTTAGCATGTCTTGCACTTGCCGGGAAGTACTTCTCCAAAAAATGCTCCCAAAAGCTAGCCCAAGTGACAGCCTCACCCTGGGCCTCCATAAGCTGTTGGGCTCCCTACCACTAGTACTCTACCTCACCAACAAGCACATACATGGCATAGGTGACTTTTCGGTCGTTCGGACAAGCCATCGCCCTAAAGATCTTCTCTATCTCTCATATCCACATGTCAGCTGTGTTTGGATCCGACTCGCCCTTGAACTAGGGAGGGTCACTCTTCCGGAATTCAACCAACCCTTGGAATTCAGGAGGCACAGTAACACGAGTAGCTTTAGCAGTGGCTCTGGACAACTCCAGCTGCTCCATTGCAGCTTGGTACTGTTGAGCCATGGCAGTCTGTTGCTAGGCTACAATATTTTGTTGTTGGGCCATAGCAGCAACCATCACCTCCATAACTCTGGCTATCTGGGAAAAGTCAACTGGAGGTGGTGGTGGGTTAGATCCCCTCATCGAGATCCTACAAAACCAACCACGACAACAACAACAACTCAAAAGCCATTCAAACACGATCGCTTTTCTCATGGAAGGATCCACACCATAGCAATGCAACAGAAACAATCAATACACATCATCACATCAGAGATACACAACAAAGTATACCAAACCTATTTTCCTATAGGCCAACCAAAAGACACGACTAGCTTTGACACCAAAATTTTAACGACCCAACTATCGTTACTGAACAACACTACTAGTCTTACTCTCATCATATGAACATAAATAAAATCATCTCATGCATATAAATGAAGTACATGTACATCTTGAGAGACTCATCCATCTCTCCTATAACCACTGTACATAGGTTTACAACTTTCTTGGAATCAAAAGAACACGAGGTAACACCAGGGCCATATAACAAAATAAAACAAAATATACAAATACATCAACAAGGGGAGACGGGTACAAAACACATTCCTTATGGCTGGTCATACTATACACCCCCATTAGAAGAAACTAAAGAACTGTTCGAAGGATAGCGCTATCCAAAACATCAACCCATAAGGGCCTTCTATCGTCTTTGCACAGAGACCTCCACTATCAGCTGCGAGTAGCTGGATCTGCTGAAGCCTTGCCCTTTACTCCCACGCCAAACGATGTGATCATAATAGTCACACCAACACACAATAGCAACAATAGGAACCACAACAAAGATAACAAGGCAAGGGTAAGCTTACTAAAACAAAGATAATGCATATGATTAAAGAGAATCACCAACAGTTCTCAACATACACACATTAATATGGCATACATTTCATATATTTAGAATTCTCAACTTAGAACCCTATTGTAACACCCTAAGGAGCATTACTGTAACTAGGTCTATATTTCTAAGAATGAAAAGAAAAACAAACTTGAAAGGTAGACACAACATGCAAATACTACTCATAAATGTAATTAGATATTATATACGAACCATACAATAATTAAAATACATGTCTAATACAACTCATATATCACCCAAAGGTGTCATATAAAATATAAAGAATACAAAAAATAAATAACGTAAACTAGGCTATGACTTCATGCACGTGAGTCCAAGCTTCATCTGCACATGTCTTCACCTATATCCTGAAAAAGGGAAAACTTAAAGGAGTGAGACATAATGTCTCAGTGAGTGCTCTAAGAATTCTACGGCTAGGTCAAACTTTTCTACTCGAACAACCTTCATTACTTATCGCTCATGGCTTTAGCCTCATTAGGTCTCTCATAATTATCCATACTTATGGTCGAGTTTACCCCTTTCAACAGTCAATACTCCCTGTTAATTGCTCTCTCATTCTCACAACTATTATATTGGTTTACTATCTCATTCTTAACCTAAGAACTCATCCTCATTATTTATACTTTCTTACCCAAAACACTCTTTAGAATTTACTCTTCTTCTTTTTAATATTCAAAGTTGTCCCCTAAGGTCAAGTTTAAGGTTATAGACATCCTAAAATACTCTTATTTCATTCTCTCTTACTTGTCTTATACCTTTCTATTACGCCATGAGAGAATTCACCTTTTCTCTATCTTATTCACAACTATTATTATCCAACTAGAACCCTTATAACACTATCCTAAGGTCTAGCCTCTCACTTATCCTTAAGGTAGCAAACACAATTCCAATTACAAGCATATAATTGTTTCACATTCTTTGTCTAGTAACTAGACATATACCTCGTTTTGTTTTATCAAACAGGAACGACATTCGTGCAAGATATGATCACATGTCCACAACTTTAACATTTCATCACAAGGCACAATTACATTCTTACATAGAATTCACATAAATAGGGTCACATAGAATTCACATAATTACAACATAGCACACTCTAACATATCACACTATAACAAGATACATATGCGTGCTATGTTCCTAAACCACTACTCATGCACATGTGGTACCAACCTAAACTTTTCGGAAAGTAGACTAGGAGTAAATGCAGGCCATAAGAAGCGTCATTGGTACCGATGCCTTCGGCTTTTGCACCCTCAACTAGCATGATATCCCTCGGTGACTAGCAGGGTTACCTAGTTTTGCCAGTATGCCCCGGCTCCATGAGATTAGTATGGACCATTGGAGTTTTTCCAACCGGATAACCCCCAAGGCTAAGGTTAAACAACCCATCACAGCCTCCACCAGCTAGATTCCTACATACTTTCCCCTTCACATAACTCAAATGTTATGATGCATGGTCACATATAATGCTTACAAGTTTCATAGACTTTATCATGAATCATAGGCACAATTTCATATCACACTCATTTTTTTCATGGTAAATAATAGCCATACAATATAAATCAACAAGACATAAAAAAACAAATAACAATGAGTTAAACACTGTCAAAAGGAGTTCATAAACACAAGGAACGTAATAGCAAAAGTTGTATCCGCCCAGCGGTCCAGAAACCCGCCGGCGGGTCTGCGCCGGAACCCAACCCGCCCAGCGGGTATTGCACCCCGCCCAGCGGATCCGCGTCAAGACCAAACCCGCCTAGCGGCTCTGCGCGCCCAACGCCAACACGCAATTCAGTTTTTGAAGAAAAGTTGCCAAAAGACTATCTAATCTATGAACTCCTTACTTCCTCACAATTCCTTCAAAACCCATCAAATCCCTAATCTTAGGCATAAGGAGGGGAAAAAGGTAAATAGATGAAAAATAACAACATAAAAGACAAGGAAGAATACGGGGGAGAGCACTTACCTTTGTGAAAATGTAAAGTTAAGTTCTAGGATTTGAATTCTTCGATTTCTATTCTTCCTCCTTCTCTTCCTCTTCTTCTTCCCTTCTTTTCCTCATTCTCTCTAATTTTTTTCTTCTATTTTGTGACGGCTAAACCTAACCCTCCTTCTCTATTCCCTTCTTATAACACGTGGGTGAGTATATAGTTTAGTGGGCTTTAGTCCCCCTATTGGGCCCTAGATACTCTTTTGAGTTTTATGATAATATTCCTACTAATTTACAATACTAAGGTATTAATAACAATAATAATAATAATAAATATAATAACATCAACACAACACAATAATAGTAATAATAATAATAATAATAACAACAACAACTTATACAACAACAATAATAAATATAATATTAATAAGAATAGAAACAGTAATAATAAGAAATATAATAAGAATAACTTTTAAGGCATCTTTTGTCTAATAACATAAGGGAAGGGTCCTACTAAAAGTTACCTCGTAGTTTATTTCTAGTACTTGAAATTTGGGGTGTTACACCTATGATACAACAAACCCATCACAACTATATCAATGCATGATGACACGACTCTCGAAAGATTTACCACATCTTGGGCAATCAGCCAAGTCTTACCCCTTACCATGGCCTATTCAAGCCTATTCAGGGATTTCCAAACTCTGATCTAAGGACAAGCTTAGTGGTTTGTTAGGATAAGTGTATGTGGGTAGTGGCTTACCGTGACTCAAGGCTTGCACCACCTTAGCCTCTTGTGGAATCACCTATCTACTCATCCCCGAAGGCCCTTCTCAACTGCCCCACGTCTCATCCAGCACTAGGTTGGAGGCCCGTCTGAGCCGCAGCTTGGGTCAACCGTCCAACTTACGTGCTTGCCTACACCACAGCATGAGGTCCATCATCAGCTACCTCTGTTGCCAACTTATGCATGAATATATATATCAATACAGCCCATGGCAAGAGGTCCATCATCAGCTACCTCACACGGGCCAACAACATCTACCAACACCATGTAGGCCCAATCCGGCCCCAAACGTAGTCAATAGGTAAGGTCGTATCCAAGCAGGGCTTACCTTGTGAAAAGTCTCACATAACGAGGTAGAGGTCCTATCTAAGCAACCTGCACCTCCCTATGAGATGTCTCATCACAACAGTACAACACAACTAGTGGAGGTCCTATCCAAGCAAGCTTCCACTCTACTCACATTTTTCCCACAATTCTCACATTAAACTCATCCTAAGAATTCTCTCCCAACACATCCCTTGTAATTACCATTTTTCATTTAGACACAATAGAACACCTCTTTCACTCAGCGGTCCATACGCTCACTCAGTGAGTACCTTCCTTACAGAGAGCCTCTTTTTCCTCACAAAGGTTCTCACTAAGCAAGTATAAGTCTCGCTTAGCGAACATCCTGTCCCCAAAGTCACTCGCTCATCAACAACTGGGGCCGCTCAATGAATTTGTTCCAGGGACTTCCTCCAAATCTTTATCAATAGCAATTCGCTTAGCGAGTCATACACTTGCTCAGAGACTAGCAACTCTAGAGAGCAGCCAAAATTTGCACTCTCTTTTCGCTCAACGAACACGGCGTTCACCTAGCGACGCACTTACAACAGAGAGCAACAACTCTCTAGAGCCCTACTTCACTCAGTGAGCTTAGTACTCACTTAGTGGATTTCTCCTAAGCATTCTGGATGCTCACCACTCGCTCAGCGAACATGGCATTCACTCAACGAACCACTTTCTGAAAATTTTCCAAAATACTTAGCGAACATGGCATTTGCTTAGCGAATCGACCATCGCTCAGCGAGTCTCCTCTTTCCTTCAATAATTCACTACAACTCAAGAACACTCGCTCAGCAATGCAAACAGTCACTCAGCGATCCCCAACCTGAGAGCCTCACTCTATGATAGAGGACTATCCAAGGACTTCAAGGAACAAGAGATCGACATGGAAGGTCCTATGACTAGAGGAGGAGAAGGAAGATTCAAGAGGAACTTGGCAAGATGCTTAACACATTCATGGAAAAAGAAGAAGAGGATCTTGGAAGCTTAAAGATAATAAATTGAAGCCATATTTTGGATTAGGATTTCTTTACATTTTTTTTAGCTCTTTTGTATTGGGCCTTTGTTGGGCTTTAATGGAGTTGTTAGCTCTTAAATTTTTAGTTGACTATGTTTGGACCTATTATGTTTTGTTTTGGACTTGTTCGCATTTGGGCCTTATTTTTAGTGTTATTGTAAATAGGTCCTTATCGGCACTTTGTAGACACTTTTGATGAATTAAGAAATTGATAGCATTTTTGCTATAAGAGTGTTCTCTCTAGATTCTTGGATTAAACCATTAGATTCTTATCAAAGAACAATTCCTTTGTGGCGAATCCTCATTGACTCATCAATCATGAATTGATTGTGGCGTCTCCTCCATTCCTTTTCTTTTCCATTTTCTCTTTTTTCTTCAAATTCTGTTTTGTGGATTCAATTTGGGAAAATTTGAGGTGTTGAAAATTAAGATCCACTTTGGGATTTGTCAATTGGTATCTAGAGCCAAATTCAACACCAATTACACATCCAATTATGCCAAATTTTGTTTTAATTTTGCATTGTAAGTCGCTAATTTCATGATGCCAATTCTGGTTTGTGTCTGCCGGGTGTAACACTCTTTTAATTTGAAATATAATTTATATTAATTTAGTTATTAAGTTTAAGTAAATAAAAATGCGTGTAAAATTTTTCTAGTTTTAAAAGAAATTCCAAACTTAACAGAATTTGGAAATGGTAATAAAATATGAAAGATATATACATATATTTCATAAAACTGTACATCATGGTTTAAGTAATACATAACAGTCAGAAAACAAAAGTACATCGAAATACATATACTAACTAGCTCACTATATACATCAAAAAGATCCTATACAGAGCAGTATTTATCTACCCTATCCCTTATACAAAAAGAAAATACTATAGGTCTTCAGGTCCTCCCCCGTTGAGATGTTCTCTATCTCGTACTTAGCATCACGGAGCGTTAATGTCGTCTTCAATAATCACAATCAATTATACATAGAAAAAAATAATGGAGTGAGGTGTTTTGTTCTAAAATTACTTTTACATGTACGGTAGGAAATCTACCATAAAACAAAGATAAAACACAACTGATAACACAAGGGATCCTAAGGTTTGTTCTAAGTTGTATCCGACTACCCTTGACTAGGTATGGATCCATACTTCCCATTAGTGGGTAATAGTTCTCAACAAAACCTGGGAAGTGACTGGGAGTACATATACCTCTCTCAACACCATCACATGGTACTGTCCTCATCATCATTGAGGAACAAAATAACAATTTAGGATATCCATTTATAGAGGTATACTCTCAAACCAATTCTGGAATGCTGAGCAGTTGTCGGGGTTATCGAGTTTGGTCAAGTGAATATCCTGGCTCAAGGGTGCTACCTTGGCCATTGGGACCTTCACTACTCAATGCCTACCCCCAAAACCTCCGCAAATGGGTCCCTGCCTTTCATTCCTCAGTGTACCAAACTGTGGCTTCCCTAGCAGGGTGTCATGCCACTACATGTCACTTGCTTTACATTACTCACTGATTTATCACTTCCTAATTTCTCAAACAGAGGTTTCCCTGGTTTCATTTAATTTGAGCACCAGTATAATCAACATTTTTGCCTTATTTTGCAGAAATTGCACTATACCAAAATTTTAACAAAATAACGATATAACAATTATAGTATAATTACTAAAAGAATAACAACTAAATAAATGCATTTTGATTTTCTAAATTTGAGTAGAGTAATAGCTTAGTAAATATATTTTTATTTTCTAAAATTGAACAGAGTAATAGCTTAGCAAGTAAAATTTAATAATTTAAATTTGAGCAGAGTAACAATTTAATAATCATGATTTAATAATTTAAATTTGGGCAGAGTAACAAATTAGTAAAAATTAAAGTTTAACTTTAAATAATAATAACAATACTAAAATTTAAGCCTAAACGGGTTTAGGGGAAAACCCTTCCTACCAACATGCAAAGTGACAGTAATTTAGAACCAACCCCACTCCCCCCATTACCTCTAAGATAATTGATGGAGAGGATGAAATTGTTGATGCAGAGCTCCTAGAAAGAGAACTTTACTAGTTGTTGGAAAACTAGTAAAATTTTAACATAAAAACAAAATAAAAGAATTTTTTTTCTAGAGAGAGAAGCTCTCTAAGAATTTGGTAGTTTGAGAGAGAGAGAGGTGCTGAAAATGGTTCAAGACCATGGGTATTTATAGAGGGGAAGAAGGGGGTTAGGTGTCCCTTGAATGATGTAAGCAATGATGCAATAAAACTTATTTTTAATTTTTTTTAATTAATTTTAGGGACACATACCCCAAATAGGTGGTGAATCACCTATTTTAGGGTTGGGGACGTGCTCCACCAGCTGTCCCAAGCCTCCATGTGTCAAATTTTATCTGTAGGTGAATTAACCGGTATCCATAAAAACGCCTAAACTTGAAAAATTAGCTTTTAATATCAAAATAATGCATTTTAATGAAAAACTGGACAAATACATTATTTTTTTATCAAAAATAAATTTCTAATAATAAATTTTAATTTTTATTAATTTATTTCAAATTATATGTATTTATTTTTTATTTTTAAGCTAGAAAATTCATAGAAAATCCATTTTAATTCAATAAATACCAACATTTTTATCAAAATTCTAAAATTAAATATTTTACCCATAATTAAACTGAAATTACCATTTTCACCCTTTTTGAATGTCAAACCAGTACTGGCTGACTTATTAGACACGCAGGGGCATTTTGGTTATTTTACACAGAAATTCCAGAAAATTCCCAAAAATTCCCAAAATTATATTTTAATATATATGACATAATTCTAAGCTCAAATTTACATTTTAATGTCAATTGAATCTTTTCCTCATGTCAGTTCTTAATGTTGAGAAACGGGGACAGAATTGTCATTTTCTAATTTATCCGGGCTTCGGCTCGGAAAAATTATTAAAAATCACGATTAAATAGCTCTTGAAATTTTGAGCAAAATGGCGAGACTCAGAATTTCAAAATTCCTTTTCGATTTTTCAGAATTATATTGCCAAATATTATAAAAAAACAGTGGAAGAATTGAAATAGGATTATTATATTTTTCACTACTTTTCTCTCAAAATAAAGTTTTTATAATGAGAGATACTTAATATAAAATTTTCAAAATATTTTGAGGTCAAAAAGTCTCCGGTTGGTTCCCACAGTTAACTAGGGGTATTTTTGTCATTTTACAAAAATTATCTCAATAAATTATAGAAAAATTTCTAAAATTATTATTAATTGTTCTAAATACATTGATGACTCAAAAATAATTTTTAAACATATAGAATAATTTAATATATAAAAGTAGGGGTGTTACACTTGGCGGCCTCCATAACCCGCAGGGCGGCTGCATGTCGATATGGCAAATCTAGTAAATTTTTGAGTCCTCTTGCATAATTCTTGTGTCTTACTTTTTTTTTTTTGTGTCCATCTAGTCTTTTGAGTCAATTTCTTCTTGTTTCCTTCAAATTTCATGTCAAATTCTGCAGTTGTGTTCATCTTGTTCTTATTGTGTTCATGTGTAGATCTACATTTTGATCCATTTTATTCCATGTTAGTTGATGTTTGGTGTTAGATCTATACTTCTTGTGAGTTGTTTTACATCTAAATGCTTGATTTGAGGTGAAATTTAGTTGATTGGGGACTTAGATTGAATTTTGGAGTTTTGAATTTTGAAATTAGGGAAGAATACTCAGAGTGTTCTTGAGATTTTTGTAGTAGAAACTTATTAGATCTTAAAAATTTTGTTTAGAGAGAGTTGAGGCATTTTTGCAAATAAAAAAATTGAAGGTCTAAAAAAGAAAATATTCAAGGACCAATTGACAATTTTATAGGGGCAAAAGTGAAAATACAAAAATTTTAGGGGCTCAAGTGCAATTATAAAAAGTTTGGGGGCCAAATTGAAAAAAAATAAAATAAAAAAATTACCCAAATTATAAAAGAAAACCTGCCCTCTTTGGTGAGCCAACTCTCATAGTGATATTATTTTTCTTCCATATACTTTTGACTTGTTTTTTGTGGTGGATATACACATGCTCTTCATTTTTCCTTACTTGTTCTCATCTATTTGTCTTTGAGCCTTCTTATTGTCTTCCTTTGGCTTTCTTTGGGTGTTCCTTTCATTTCTTATAGCTTTTATTGCTTGTCATTTAAATTCCTTGGTTTTGTCATTGAGTTTTCCTCTTTTTTGGCTTCTTGAGTTGGTTTTGGATCTCATGGCATATTTTACATAGAATTTCTTTGTTATTGAAATTTGGTGGTTCTTTTCAAGAACTTAAGAGGAACAAGAATGGTAAAAAGTGAGAGCAAATTATAGAAAAAGCTTGAAAGAGTGAAACACGAGTGACTTGAGTGTAAATACTTAGAGAGTGGAGACGATTCTTTGATTTCTATTATTTGTGCTAACCATTTTGTGTAGGTATGGCTTCACCAATGGTAAGTAGTGATCCACCATCTCCTAAATCTACAAAGTTAATAGTGGAGATGATTAAAATTGGGGAGGAGATGAGGAGGTTGAGAATGGAAAATGATGCAAAGTTAGAAGCAATTCAAAGGGAGAATGAGACAAGGTGGGAGATGATGCAAAAGAGTAATGAAGATGTGAGTGTGAGGTTGGAAAATGTGGAGAGAAGGAGCTATACTTCATCTTCTCATGGGAGTGACAGAGGTTATGGGGAAGATGAGGGAGAAAGGAGGCATAGGAGACATAGAAGAGGGAGATTTGGAGGAGGACATAGAGAGGGAGAAAATAATAAAAAGGATAACATGGATGGAGTGAAGGTTAAAATTCCTAGTTTTCAAGGAACTTGTGACCCGAAAGTGTACCTTGAGTGGGAGATGAAAGTGGAGCAAATATTTTCATGCTATGACTATAGTGAAGAAAAGAAAATTAGATTGGCTTCATTGGAGCTTGAAGGATACACTTTGGTGTGGTGGAACCAAGTGAAACATGACATTATGAGGAAGAGGAGGCCTATATTGAACACTTGGTTAGGAATGAATAGAACTATGAGGGACAGATTTGTGCCTTCTTACTATGGGAGAGATCTTCATAATAAACTCCAAAGGCTTACACAAGGAGGGAGGAGTGTGGATGAATACTATAAGGAGATGGAGATGGCAATGATAAGAGCTCAAGTGGAGGAAAGCCAAGAGGCAACCATGGCTAAATTTTTCCATAGACTTAATAGAGAAATTCAAGACATTGTGGAGTTGCATCATTATGCCATCATGGAGGAGCTCATTCACCAAGCCATCAAAGTGGAGCAACAATTGAAGAGGAAGCAATCATTCAAGAAGTCTTCCTTCTATGCTTCTTCATCTCGGAAGGATAAGGACAAATTCAAGAAGGAGGGTTCTTCTTTCAAACTTTAAGAGAAGAGTTCTTCAAGTGGTAAAACCCCTCCTAACTCTACTTCTAATCCTTCTAAATCTAGTTCCATTAAGTGCTTTAAATGTTTAGGGAAGGGTCACATTGCTTCCCAATGTCCTAATAAAAGGACTATGATTGTTTTGGATAATGGTAATGTGGTTAGTGCATCCTTATCTAGTGAGTCTAGCTCATCTAGTGAGGGTAAGAGTGATGGTGACCTCCCACCCCATGAGGGGGACCTTTTGATGGTTAGGAGGCTTATGGGGAGTGTTTGTAAGGATAGGGATGAAACACAAAGAGAGAACATTTTTCATACTAGGTGCTTGGTTATGGAAAAATTATGTTCTTTGATTGTTGATGGGGGGAGTTGTACTAATGTTGCTAGTGCTAGGTTAGTGGAGAAACTTGGCCTAAAAACCACCCCTCACCCTAGGCCTTATAAACTCTAATGGTTGAGTGAGAATGGAGAAATGGTTGTAGATAAGCAAGTTTTGGTGTGTTTCTCCATAGGTAAATATTTTGATTAAATTCTTTGTGATGCAGTCCCTATGGAGGCTAACCATCTTTTGCTTGGTAGGCCTTGGCAATATGAAAGGGACGTTGTGCATAATGGCTTAACTAACAAATTCTCTTTTGTCCATAAAGGAACAAAGGTTACCCTTACACCTTTGTCTCCAAGTGAGGTTTGTGAGGACCAAATAAAAACAAGATTGAAAAGAGAACAAGAGAGAAAAGAAGAGAAAGAAAAACAAAAAGAATAAAAAGAGAGAAAAGAGTGAAAAAAAAAGAGAAAAGTGGAAAGATAGTTGAAAGAAAAGTGGAGAGCTTGTTTATGAGAGCTAAAGAGGTGAAGAGAGTGATGCTTGTAAGGCAACCTATGTTTATGCTAATGCCTCATTATTTGTGTTTGTCTTCCATTGCTATGACTTTGCCTCTAGGTATTGAAGTCTTGTTGAAGGAGTTTGAGGATTTTTTCCTAAAGACAGTCCTCATGGCTTACCTCCACTAAGAGGAATTGAGTATCAATTTGACCTCATTCTGGGAGCTTCACTTCCTAATAGACCCATATATAGGAGTATTCCAGAAGAGACTAAGGAGATTCAAAAACAAGTGGAATGGTTGATGCAAAAAGGATGGGTGAGAGAGAGCTTAAGCCCTTGTGCTATGCTCGTTATCTTGGTGCCAAAGAAGGATGGATCATGGAGAATGTGCACGGATTGTAGAGCCATCAACAACATAACTATGAGGTATAGACATCCAATCCTTAGACTTGATGATTTGTTGGATGAGTTGCATGGTTATTGTTATTTCTCCAAAATAGATTTAAAAAATGGTTACCACCAAATTCGAATGAAAGAAGGTAATGAATGGAAAACCACTTTCAAAACTAAGTTTGGATTGTATGAGTGGTTGGTCATGCCTTTTGGCCTAACCAATGCACTTAGCACTTTCATGAGACTTATGAATCATGTATTGAGACATTTCATTGGAAAGTTTGTGGTTGTCTATTTTGATGATATTTTGTTATATAGCTTGACTTTGGATGATCATTTGGGCCATATTAGGAGTGTCTTAGAAGTGCCTAGGAAAGAGAGTTTGTATGCCAATAAGGACAAATGCACATTTTGCACTAAACAAGTAGTGTTCCTTGGCTTTGTTGTGAGTTCTAAAGGTGTACAAGTTGATGAGGAAAAGGTAAAAGCTATTAGAGATTGGCTTACACTTAAAAATGCGAGTGAGGTGAGGAGTTTCCATGGTTTGACTAGTTTCTATAGGTGATTTGTGAAAGACTTGAGCACACTAGCTTCCCCCTTAAATAAAATTGTAAAGAAAAATGTGGGGTTTATGTGGGGGAGTGAACAAGAGGAGGCTTTTAATAGCTTGAAAGATAAATTAACACATGCACCTATTCTTGCTTTGCCTAATTTTGCTAAATCTTTTAAGATTGAATGTGATGCATCTAATGTAGGGATAGGGGGTGTGTTGTTGTAAGAAGGGCTTCCCATTGCTTATTATAGTGAAAAGTTGAAAGGAGTTCATTTGAATTACTCCACACATGTGAAGTGTGAAAAGGGCGCACAAGAAGGGGGGGTTGAATTGTGCGTTTTAAATTTTACTAAAAACAGATTAACAAGAACGTTTTTAAAACGAAGGAGTAGAGAGAAGAAAAGCACAAAACATTTTATATTGGTTCACTCAAACTGAGCTACGTCCAGTCCCTTCACCCAGAAGGTTTCTACTAACCAATCTTTGGTTACAAGTATTGTTCGTGGCCTTTTCAGGCTTTACAACACAATCTACCCAGATTGCTTAGCCCAAGTATTCTTTTTACACTAAGCCTCTCCAGGCTTTCACAACGCTCAAGAGTTTTACAGAAAAAAGATTAACTCACGTAGTGAGGATTTGAAAACTTAGACTCAGGATTACTTTGAGGGTTTTTACACAAAAAGTTGGCTATCGTCCACTGGATGCTCTTAACAGAATATCACAGAAAGAATGTGTACGTTGTTGTTTTACAAGTTTTTGCCTATGTCTGTTCTCTATTTCGCTTTCTGTTGATGCTCGTATATATACGATCTTCAGGAAAGAGATCCGTTACAGATAACTTGTCTCTTCACGTGATGAGGTGCGTGCAGACTAACTTTTCAGAAGAGTCAGGCGTGGCAGTTGAAAACTTGCACGACAATAGAAGTTTCAGGGCTGCGCTGACAGTCTGTTCTTCTGAACTTTCTTCATTTGTCTTGTCGGCTTGATAAGTTGACTTGCTTTATCCATTCTGCTGTGCTTTTGTACTGACTTGATGTTGATGTTTCAAACCGTTTTGAACGTTGGTTCACTGAAGTGGTACTGTGTAGGTTTCGAGGTGGATAGCCATGATCGTTTTTTTTTTTTCATAATAAAAAACTTGATCGTTTGAATATATGATTCTTGGGATTTGGACGATCGCCTTCGGTCTGTTCATCTGGATGGTCTTTGATCGCGTCTACTGGACGGTCTTCAAAGTGTCCACGGGACGGTCATTGTTGCATCAACTGGACGGTCTTTATTAGCGAGTCTTTGTCTTTCGTTGTGATAGGGTTAGTTTATACACATAAATATAAACATTAATAAGCTTTGTTATCTTCAAAACATTGAGGGTTTAGACGCTTCTACGTCTTTGGTTCCAACAATCTCCCCCTTTTTGATGATGATAAACCTTATTAATTAATTAATTTTTTTTAAGTAAAGAAGCGTAAAGCGAAGTTTTCGAAAGACTTACTATGCTCCCCCTGAGTCGGATATACCAAGTATTAAGCATATTATATAACAGCTGGAGCAATATGTGAAGTAAAACATATCAACTTTTTATTTAACTATTCGGAGCATAAAATCTGACAAGAATATATACATACAAAAAACAAAAAAAACTATATATATAAAAAAATGTTTCGATAATGCTTTCTCCCTCTTTGTTATTATCAAAAAGGAGTCGTCATCACAGTTACTGTAGCGGTGGTGGCAAAGGAGGAGGTTGAGAAGGATGGAGATGGGCTTGTTGGTTCTGAAAAATTTGGTGCAGAAGAGTGAAGATGGGTTGAAGTTGAGTGGCGACATATTGTTGAACGGCAGGGTCAATAGGTGGGATGGTTGAGGGGGCGGTAGTAGAAACAGGGAGGCTGGCGGAGGTTTGGGAGCCAGGAGTAGGCGGTGGTAGAGGTGTGGGTGAAGCTGGTGGAGAAGGTGGACGAGTTTTAGAGGGAGAAGGAGGTGCTTCTAGGAACTTGAGGTTAGGCACGTCAAGTTGATAGGGGCGAGGAGGGTTCCAAGGGTAGGGTGGTTGGAAGGTGTTGGTATGCGTAAGAGCAGCAATCATTGTATATAAGATAGAAGTTTCCGTACCAAGGAGTGGACGCGCATCTGGTGGACGGACAAAGGCAGCAGAAGTGTTTGAAAAGTGAAAGACACGAGCTGGACGCTTCGTGACTACACAGTCCGTTGCAGTTGGGATATCGGCCTTGTCGTCTGTGGAGAGGCCACTACTGGATGCTTCCTGTTCGCATTGGAACATATGTTGATGCCAGAAGCGTTCAGCATCCGCCTCGTCCATGTTTGTGTGAAGACGCTGAGCTAAAAACCATTCATGAGAATGGGTTGGGTTATGTTGAATTTCAGCTCTGAACGGTAGAGGCAAAGATGGTGCCTTGGTCAGAATCTTCTCCTTCTTGCGATTTTCATAAATGATTGGCAATCTTGGGCATATTTGGTCGGGTTGGATTCGGATGGTTGTGGAAGGTCGGATATGTTGGGATGGGGGAATGAATAGCTGATTTTTCAGGAAAGTTGAGCCTTTAAGGATGTTGCAGAACATATGCTCAAAGACAGATGGAAAGAATCCATCTTCTTCCGGATCCAAAGGCCGAAACTTCAAACCTGCAGGCCTTAGTTGGATAATTCGTTCGTCCGTTCGTCCCCGTTGTTGTAGAGCTTTTTCCGTGTCTTCGACTGGAAGAACTCTGTGTTGAAGTACTCCAGGAGGATGAGCATTTATGCGCCAAGCTCGTACAACATTTGGATACCTCCGTCTGATAAACCGCTTGAGCGGCAGGTGTTCAATGGCTCCAGGAGGTAGTGCCAGGTATTGCTCAGACGGCTGATGGACGTAGTCATCCATGTACTTCTCCATATTAATTGGAGAATAGTCAAAGCCACAGTCTGGCTCTGGAAGCTCTGGACGTAGAACGATTGCATTGTCATCCAAGAAGTTTTGAGCATTTCCGTCAACAAACAACAAAGGCCATTTCTTTTTGGTTTGAGCCAAGGTTTTTGAGAGAGGGGTAGGAAAGGGGATGATGGTTGAGGAAGGAGATGATTTAGGAGGCTTTATGGAGAGGTAAGTTTTGGAGATGCCGGGAGTGGGAATGGTGTAGGTGTAACCTTTATCACCAGGTAACAGCATTCCAAGTTCAGGTGTAACTTGTGTTTCGGTTTGTGGTAGGGTGAGAGGTTCATATGGTTCATCAATAATGGATTCTATCACAACATTTTCAGGTTCATTAGCAGCAGTAGTAGAGGAAATCTTATGTTTCTTAGACTGTGCTTCCCCTGTCAGCGTGTCTGCTGGTCGTTTGGGTGAGGTGGATGGATGGGATAGTGGTTGAGCAGGAGCAGCATCAGTGGCAGCTTTCTGTTTCTTGACAAGCTTGCTAATGGGCTCATCGTCTTCATCATCAGAGGCGACGATCAGCTGTCTTTTTGCGGGAAGAGTGGTTGGTGCAGCAGATGGAGCAGATGTAGCAACAGGAGCAACTGCAAGTGGAGCAGGTGAAGCTAAAGGTTGTTGAGTTTTGGACTTTGTAGCTCTGGCCACCTGCGCCTTGGACGTCCTCCTTTTGGTGGACGGTCTGGCAGCAATTGGATTCTCAAACAGTACCTCGTCGTCCATAGGTGCAGCATGCTGGACGCTTGGGGCTACTGTTTGTAAGGGTGCCATCTCAACTGCTGCTTCTTTGACGTCCACGAGTTTGGACGTGGTTTCTAAAGGCTTCAACACGAACCCAGCCGTCATCTGTGCAACGATGTTGCGTCCGAATGGCAGTTGGGTGAATCTATGTCCACCACCCAGAAGGCATGGAATACCTGCTGTTGCCAGAAGATTCTGTTGAGAAGGGCAGCATAGGTGATCTGGTCGTGCTCTCCGCGTCCTCTCATGGTCCTGAAGATGTTGCTCAGGATGAGGTGCGGTAAGTTGAACTGTTGTCCGGTAATCATATGGAACAGCGCGAACTTGTGCAGGAAGGTGACGCTGTCCTTGGATCCAGCTTTGTGAAGAATTCCTTTATTCAAAAACTGCTGGAATATCTTCCCTTCTTTCGTCAGCTTGTTGTACTCGACTGGGCCTTGTCCTTCGGGACCCATCAGTGCAGCGTTGACTGTGTCATGCCCTCCAAAGGTATCTTCCCAGCCATTTTTGATGCAGGACCCAGCCCGTTCACATCCAATGGCTTGGGCGACGGAGCCTAGGTCTAGAGTGACCTTGACTCCCAGGGCGGTTCCAGTAATCTCTGTCTTTGAAAAAACAGCAGAGTGCCAGAACTGTCGGATGAGTTCTGGGTAAATGATTTCGTTCAGATGGAAGTAGTTAAGGATGCCACAGCTAAGCAAATTGTCTTTTACAGACACCCCTATGTCGTTGAGAGCTTGTATATCGAAGCGGCTCTCGATGAGAACGACAGCTTTGTCTAGGCTCTCCACATGAGCCACAGCCTTTGCAGCGGGACCAACTTTTTCGGTTGCCATATCTGAGAGCTTGAAGAGAGGTTTAGGGTTTTAAGAAGATGATAAGTTTAGGTGAATTTTGAAAAGAAGTGAGTATACGGGTTGGGTTTGAGTGTATATGAAGAAACTGAAGGGTTTTACCTTTTTGGCGATTCTTTTACTTTTGAAGAGAGAGATAATGTGTAATAAATGCTAGCTCAGGCGCTTACGTATCTCGAGGTCGGTTATACGGTGCATGAGTGACTCAGACAAAAAAAAACATTTATTTCAAATCTTTTTCAGAGAAAACATGATTGAGTACTAATGATAGTGCACACACAATTTAAAGTTATTATGGAATGCGAAAATATATGTAAGTAAAGGAAGTTAAAAAAAATAAATGGACGATGATGTATTGGACGCTATGAAAACATTTGACGCTGTGAATTTATTGGACGCTACTGATCCTTGGACGATCAAGGCATGTTGAACAAAACTATTCATTTATAAATTCCATACCCAGAAGATCTCGAATATGGATGAGTTTATCTTCAAGAAGGGGTTTTGTAAATATATCTGCCAATTGATTTTCAGTATTAATGAACTGAATATCGACAACACCCTTCTGAACATAATCTCTTATAAAATGATGTTTTATTTCAATGTGCTTTGCCCTAGAGTGCAAGATAGGATTTTTTGACAGATTTATAGCAGCAGTATTGTCACAGAGAATAGGAATTTTACTCTCGTAGATACTGTAGTCTTCTAACTGATGCTTGATCCATAAGAGTTGTGAGCAACAAGACGCAGCTGAGACATATTCTGCTTCTGCTGTTGATAGGGCAATTGTTCCTTGTCTTTTGCTCGTCCAGGAGACTAGATTTCCACCAATGAGGTGACATCCTCCGCTGGTGCTTTTGCGTTCTATTCTATCTCCCGCATAGTCAGCATCGCAGAAACCAACTAATCTGTATTCTTTGGTCGACTTAAAACATAAACCGAGATTAGTGGTTTTCTTTAAGTATCTAAAAATTCTTTTAACTGCTGTTAGATGAGTTTCTCTAGGGTCAGACTGAAAACGTGCACATAGACATACACTGAACATAATATCAAGTCTGGACGCTGTGAGATATAAAAGAGATCCAATCATACCTCGATATGTAGATTGGTCTACCTTTTTAGAAGAGTCATCCAGGCTAAGCATTGATGACGGATGCATGGGTGTACTCATTTCTTTTGCATTGTCCATCTTATACCTTTTCAGAAATTTGTTGACATACTTTGTCTGATGTATGAATATTCCATTTCCAGTCTGTTTTACTTGCAGCCCTAGGAAGAACTTTAGTTCTCCCATCATACTGATTTCGAATTCCGCTGTCATAATCTTAGAAAAATCTTTGCATAACTGGTCAATAGTAGCTTGAAAAATAATGTCATCTACATATATCTGCACAATAATGAAATGTGTTTTGACGTCTTTGCGAAAAAGAGTGGTATCTACGTTTCCTCTAGAGAACCCATTTTCTAAAAGAAAAGAGCTTAGCTTTTCATACCAAGCTCTTGGGGCTTGTTTAAGACCATACAAAGCCTTTTTAAGTTTGAAAACATGTTTGGGAAAAGTATCACACTCAAAACCAGGTGGTTGTTTCACATAGACTTCTTCGTTTATTATGCCATTTAAGAATGCACTTTTTACATCCATTTGATAGAGTTTCATATTTTTATGAGCAGCAAATGAAAGTAGGATGCGAATGGCTTCTAGTCTAGCTACTAGTGCAAAAGTTTCAGTAAAGTCTATACCTTCTTGTTGAGAGTAGCCTTGTGCTACAAGTTTTGCTTTATTTCTTACCACATTTCCAGCTTCATCAAGCTTGTTGTGGAATACCCATTTTGTTCCAATGATAGACTTGTCCTTGGGTGCAGGAACTAGCATCCAGATATCATTCTTTTCAAATTGACTAAGCTCGTCCTTCATGGCACTAATCCAGCCATCGTCTAGGAGAGCTTCGTCTACTGTCTTTGGTTCCAGCTGAGAGATCAAGGCAGTTTAAGCTTGCTCCTTGAAGGTCGATCTTGTCCTAACATAGTCTTGAATGTTTCCAAGAATTTGATTTTCTGGATGATAGGTCTTCATTTGCCAGGAGCGTCTAGTTGGTTCTCTTTCTTCTATTTTCGGGTCGTCCATTTGATCTTTGGACGCCGAAGGTCTGGCATCGTCTAGTTTCATATCTGTGATCTTTCCCTTCTGGTTTCCTCCAAAGGTGACCCACCCACCATTCTTAGGTTGTAGGCTTTGGAACATACACCTTTCTCCCGTCATGTACCGTGAGCAACCACTATCCAGGTACCATGACTGGGGTCTCCTTTCTGTTGTCAAGCAAATCTGCAACACGTATTATCATAGACTTAGGTACCCAAATAGACTTGGGTCCTTTTTTGTTAGTTTTGAAGGCATTGGACGCCTTCTTTGTTGGACGATATCTACAGAGTGTTGATTCATGCCCATTCTTTCCACAAAAGGTTATATTTTTACCAAGATTATGGTTTTCTTCTTTAACAAAACCAAGTCCAGATTTGTCATGAGGACTTCTTCTATATGATAGGATTTTATCTAGATTCTTAGTACCATTGACAAATTTAGACAAATTTTCTTTTAGATGAGTGACTTCTTTTTGAAGTTCTAGGACTTCATGAGAAGATGTCTCCTCTAAAATATGTTTAGTTTTCAAAACTTCATTTTCTTTCAAAACATTTTTATACTCTTCGTTGAGCAAGTTGAAATCTTTTGATATTTTTGAAAATTTCCTTTTTAGTTCTCTATATCCTACTAAAAGAGTTAAAGAGTTGGCAAGCAGATCATTATAGGCTTTTTGTAGGGAGATTAAGTTGTCGAAGTTTACCTTTTCGTCTTGCTCATTGTCTGAGCTATTAGAGCTTGTTCCTGCCATAAGACATAGGTTGGCTTCTTCTTCTCCTTCTTCATCTGATGAAGATAGGTCCATGTCTTCCCAGGTAGCCATGAGACCCTTTTTCTTGGAGAATGTCCTCTTTTTGTTTTTCTGTAAATTGGGACATTCAGCTCTAAAATGTCCAGGCTTCTTGCATTCATAGCATACTGAAGGAATTTTTTCTTTTGGAGTTTTGTTGAATTTCTTTGTGAAGTTTTGGGCTCTTGATCCTCTTTTCTTCCTCTACATAGCCTGAATTTTCCTAGAGATGAAGGATATCTCATCCTCATCAGAATCGTCTTTTTCAGATTCTTCCTCAGAGGTTTCTTCTACGTTTAGCGCTTTGGACGTTGATCCTTTGGATGGTCGCTAGACGCTTAAAGCGATGGACTTCTTCTTCTGTCCTTCGTCTTGCTTTAGCTCCAGTTCGTGTACTTTAAGAGTTCCAAGTAACTCTTCTATTGAGAGTGTCGTTAGATCTTTGGAAGCTCTTAAAGCTGTAACCTGCGGTCTCCATTGCCTAGGCAAACTTCTCAAAATTTTGTCAATATGATCATAATTATCATAGGTTTTGCCTAAGGACCTTAGGTTGTTTGTTATGGTTTGAAATATACCAAACATTAGTTCCATAGTTTCATTTTCCTCCATAGTAAAAAGTTCATATTGTCTTACGAGTAAGCTCAATTTTGACCTTTTTACTTGTGAGGTGCCCTCGTAAGCAAGAGACAGGGTATCCCACATTTTCTTGGCACTTTTTAGACTGTGTACCTTTTCATATTCAGATTCAGATAAGGCACAGATCATAGCATTTCTAGCCTTTGAGTTTAGAAGATATCTTTGTTTGTGAGATTCTGTCCATTGACTTCTTGGGAGTTCCATTCCATCATGGTCAAGGGGCAGGTAGTCGCCAGTTTCTACTACATCCCACATGTCTATGTGACATGCATCAAAGAATGCTATCATTCTTTGCTTCCAGTAGTCGTAGTTCTGACCTTTGAAAAGAGGCGGTCTGTTAATGGCTTGTCCTTCGTTTTCCATGGGAGAACAGGATCGCTTTTACCTTTGCAATGTTAGATGCTCAACCCCAAGAGGCTAAGCTTTGATACCAATTGAAGTGTGAAAATGGCGCACAAGAAGGGGGGGGGGTTGAATTGTGCATTTTAAATTTTTACTAAAAACAGATCAACAAGAACGTTTTTAAAACGAAGGAGTAGAGAGAAGAAAAACACAAAATATTTTATACTAGTTCACTCAAACTGAGCTACGTCAGTCCTTTCACCCAGAAGGTTTCTACTAACCAATCTTTGGTTACAAGTATTGTTCGTGGCCTCTTCAGGCTTTACAACGCAATCTACTCAGATTGCTTAGCCCAAGTATTCTTTTTACACTAAGCCTCTCCAGGCTTTCACAATGCTCAAGAGTTTTATAGAAAAAAGATCAACTCACGTAGTGAGGATTTGAAAACTTAGACTCAGGATTACTTTGAGGGTTTTCACACAAAAAGTTGGCTATCATCCACTGGACGCTCTTAACAAAATATCACAGAAAGAATGTGTACGTTGTTGTTTTAACAAGTTTTTGCCTATGTCTGTTCTCTATTTCGCTTTCTGTTGATGCTCGTATATATACAATCTTTAGGAAAGAGATCCGTTACAGAGAACTTGTCTCTTCACGTGATGAGGCGCGTGCAGACTAACTTTTTAGAAGAGTCAGGCGTGGCAGTTGAAAACTTGCACGACAATAGAAGTTTCAAGGCTGCGCTGACAGTCTGCTCTTCTGAACTTTCTTCATTTGTCTTGTCGGCTTGATAAGTTGACTTGCTTTATCCATTCTGCTGTGCTTTTGTACTAACTTGATGTTGATGTTTCAAGCCGTTTTGAACGTTGGTTCACTGAAGTGGTACTGTGTAGGTTTCGAGGTGGATAGCCATGATTGTTTTTTTTTTCATAATAAAAAACTTGATCGTTTGAATATATGATCCTCGGGATTTGGACGATCGCCTTCGGTCTGTTCATCTGGATGGTCTTTGATTGCGTCTATTGGATGGTCTTCAAAGTGTCCACTAGACGGTCATTGTTGCATCAACTGGACGGTCTTTATTGGTGAATCTTCGTCTTTCGCTGTGATAGGGTTAGTTTATGCACATAAATATAAACATTAATAAGCTTTGTTATCTTCAAAACATTGAGGGTTTAGACGCTTCTACGTCTTTGGTTCCAACAATATGATAAAGAATTGTATGCACTTGTGAGAGTTTTGCAAACTTGGCAACATTATCTTTTACCTAAGGAATTTGTGATACATGGTGATCATGAATCCTTTAAGCATTTAAAGGGCCAAGGAAAGCTCAACAAGAGACATGCCAAGTGGGTGGAGTTTTTGGAACAATTTCCTTATGTGATTAAGCATAAGCAAGGCAAGGCTAATGTGGTAGCCGATGCACTTTCTAGGAGGTATTCTTTACTCTCCATGCTTGAGACTAAGATGCTTGGGTTTGATAACATAAAGGAGTTGTATGCTTGTGATGATGACTTCTCTAATTTGTATGCTTTGTGTGAAAAAGTTGCTCATAATGGATTCTTTAGGGATGATGGATTTTTTTTTAAAGATAAAAGATTGTGTGTGCTTAAGAGTTCCTTGCGTGAGTTGTTAGTTAGAGAAGCTCATGATGGTGGTTTAATGGGACATTTTGGGGTTGCTAAGACTTTGGACATTTTGGATGAACATTTCTTTTGGCTACATGGGAAGCATGATGTGCATAAAATTTGTGATAGGTGCTTAGTGTGTAAAAAGGCTAAATCTAGGGTCATGCATCATGGATTATATACTCCATTACCTATTCCTAACTCCCCTTGGATCGACTTATCCATGGATTTTGTGCTTGGTCTCCTAAGATCCAAGAGGGGGAAGGATTCCATTTTTGTTGTGGTTGATAGGTTCTCAAAGATGGCTCATTTGATACCATGTCACAAAGTGGATGATGCTTGTGCGGTGGTGGATTTGTTCTTTAAAGAAGTTGTGCACCTACATGGATTGCCTAGGAGCATTGTGTCAGATAAGGATTCCAAGTTCTTAAGCCACTTTTGGAAGACTTTGTGGGGAAAGCTTGGTATTAAGCTTCTCTTTTCTACTACATGTCATCCTTAAACGAATGGGCAAATGGAGGTGGTTAATAGAACTTTATCTCAATTCCTTAGGTGTTTTGTTAAGAAAAAATTGAGAACTTGGGAACATTGTTTACCACATGTTGAATTTGCTTACAATAGGGTTGTTAATTCTACTACTTCTTATTCCCCTTTTGAGGTTGTTTATGGTTTTAACCCCTTATCTCCTCTTGATTTGTTGCCATTGTCCAACATTTCTTCTATGATGAATAGAGATAGGCTTTCTAAAGCCACTTTTGTTAGGAACTTGCATGAGAAGGTGAAGGCTCAATTGAGAAGAAGATGGAACAATATGCAAAACAAGCAAACAAAAGGAGGAAGAAGATGGCGTTTGAACCCAGTGATTGGGTTTAGGTACACTTGAGGAAAGAAAGGTTTCCTTTTAATAGGAAATCCAAACTTCAAGAAAGGGGAGATGGTCCTTTCCAAGTGTTGGAGCGCATTAATGACAATGCTTACAAAATTGACTTGCCTCTTGATTTTGGTGGGAGTAATGCTTTCAATGTTAGTGACTTGTCTTTTTGTGATGTAGGCACCCATGCTCCAACTTTGAGGACAAATTCTCTTCAAGAAGGAGGGGATGATAGAGGACTATCCAAGGACTTCAAGGAACAAGAGATATACATGGAAGGTCCTATGACTAGAGGAAGGAGAAGGAAGATTCAAGAGGAACTTGGTAATATGCTTAACACATTCATGGAAAAGGAAGAAGAGGATCTTGGAAGCTTGAAGATAATAAATTGGAGCCATATTTTAGATTAGGATTTCCTTACATTTTTTTAGCTCTTTTATATTGGGCCTTTGTTGGGCTTTAATGGAGTTATTAGCTCTTAAATTTTTAGTTGACTATGTATAGACCTATTATGTTTTGTTTTGAACTTGTTAGCATTTGGGCCTTATTTTTAGTGTTAGTGTAAATAGGTCCTTATGGGCACTTTGTAGACACTTTTGATGAATTAAGAAATCGATAGTATTTTTGCTAAGAGAGTGTTCTCTTTAGGTTCTTGGATTGAACCATTAGATTCTTATCAAAGACCAATTCCTTTGTGACGAATCCTCATTGACTCATCAATCATGAATTGATTGTGGCATCTCCTCTATTCCTTTTCTTTTCCATTTTCTCTTTTTTCTTCAAATTTTGTTTTGTGGATTCAATTTGGAAAAATTTGAGGTGTTGAAAACTAAGATCCACTTTGGGATTTATCACTCCACTCTAAAGGGCATTCTCGCTCAATAAGAGCCATAGTCGCTCAGTGACTATCAGAAGATCGTAGCAAAAGCTATCTTTGAAAAACCCCAAAAATCCAAACTTTTCACTATTTCACACACTAAATTGACCCCATGAAGGTCGAACAATAGCATACAATTAACCACATCCATATACTCAATGGATTTCACATCATTTCAACATATCAACAACAAATCATCCAGAATGCAAGGAAAACCCATTTACCACCCAACATAATTCATTTGAATCTAGTTTTCAATACAAACCACAACCATATTTGCATACAACTATGTTCATACAATAACTATTTAACACTTGTAAGCTTTCCTTACCTCTTGGAGCTCCGGAAATCCAAATTTGGGGAAAGGAGAGAATGTGAGAATGTGAACTCTTAAGCCAAATCCTTAAGGAAGACAATCCTGGTTATCACAAAGCAAAAGACTCTAGAGACAAAAAGGTGCTCTCCGAAGTGGATGTTTGCTTAGCGAGACTTATGGTTGCTAAGCGAGAACCTTCGTGGGGGAAAGTAGGCCCTCTGTGAAGAAGATCTTCACTGAGCGAGCATATGAATCACTAAGCAATAAGGTAGTCTATTATTGACTTAATTAAAAGTTTAGTTGTATTAAACATGGTTGAGAAAGACTCCTAGTACAAGTCTAATGTGAGAATTGTTGAGAGTATAGGAGGAGTGGAAGGTTGCTTGGATAGGACCTCCACTTATTGTAAATGTTGTAGTTTTGAGATTTTCTCACGGGGTACGGGTTGCTTGGATAGGGCCTTACCTATTTACCATGTGTGGTGCTGAATTGAGCCTGCATGGGGTTGGTAGCGGTTTTTGGCCATGTGTGGTGCTAAATTGAGCCCACATGGTGTTGTTGTTAAAAAACTCATTTAACTTGTTGACATTGATGTGATGTTGTGGTATTATACATGCATTCATGCATGTGTTGGTGGCTGAGGTCGCTGGTGATGGGCCTCATGCCGTGTTACGAGTAGGCATGTAAGTTGGTTGGTTGACCGGAGCAGACAACTCAGACAGGGCCTCCAACCTAGTGCTGGATGAGAAGTGCGGTCGTTGTCATAGGCCTTTGGGGATGAGTGGATGGACGACTCCATAGGGGGCCAAGGTAGTGCAAACCTTGAGTCGCGGTGGGCCACCACCCACATATAGTTATCCCGACAGTTCACATAATCTTATCCATAGATCATAGTTTGACAATCCCTAAATGGTGAGAGGCACATGACTGGGTGCTGTTGACGCCATGGTAGGGGGTGAGACCTGGCTGATCACTCAAATTGATGTAAATCTCTCGAGAATTGTGTCTCCATGCATTGACATGGTAGTGGCGAAATCATTGCAATTTGTGGTTTAATATTATGAAATCCATATCACTGCACTTTGCATCTTGTATTATATGTAAGTGATAATTCGAATTGCTAATGACTCTTTCGATGGTATGTCGTGATGTTTTTTTTTAAGTAAGCTTGCCTTTTGATTGTGGTTGTCGTTGTTGTCTTTTGTTGACTGTGATGATCACATCATTGGGCGTGGGAGCAGGCGTTAAGCCTTTAGTGGATCCGATTACCCAAAGCTAAAGGTGGAGCTACTAGCAGGAGGTAGCGTGACGCGATGAGTCACACAGTCACCTTTTGATTGTTGTATTGTTTTCTATTTCATTTTTTTGATGGGATGTATAGTGTGACTAGCCATAGGGAATGTATTTTGTACCCCTCTCCCCTGTTTGATGCATACACACACACACACACACACACACACACACACACACACATATATATATATATATATATATATGCTTACACGTGATGGTAGTGCACAGTGGTGTGGTGTAGTAGCGATTGGGGGTTGTTATATAATGTGCCTCGGTCTTTTCAAAAATACGGTGAAGCTGTCTAGATAAGATGAAAAGACATAGCCTAAACCACTCGACCTCAAATAACCTTAAGCTGACAATGTGTTTACCAAAACCTTACTGACTTGGGGCAACATTATCCCGAAAGCTGCTCTAAACTCTTAAACCTGTTCTGTAGGTTACTCAGACACATAGCTTTAAGTTGGCCTACATGCCGCTTACCCCAGCTGGCACGACATTGGATACCCCCGGATAGCAATTTCTTGCTATCTCGGTCTGGCTTTACGTTTATCCTAGCACAACATGGAAAGCGCCTAACAGCAAGGAAAGCATGTAATAAGGCACCCAAACGCATGCTGCCACATGGCACCTAACTCTAATAGAATTTTCCTCCAAAACATTCTATATAAGGGACTCCACACTCATCAGATACATACGCTCTCTCTCATTCTTACTCGTACTTGCACCCTTATTGACTTAAGCATCGGAGTCCTTATAGGTGCCATCATCCGGAGATGCCAACAACCACCGTAGGAGCTCATCGGAGATCTTCTCTCATGTTCACTATACAACATTGGCGTCATCTGTGGGAATCATTTTTCTGATTCTCCTCATTTTCTTCATTGCTTGTAGATCTGATCGTGATGGTTAGCATGAGAAATTGTAAGTCTGTTATGGCACCTTCACCACCGAAGCTCCCACCACCATCGCCCAGGGATGGTGAAGCCGCTTTTGCCACTCCTGAAGTAGTTCCTAATGCGAACGATGATTCGGCACCATCGGTCACCATGGTTGACCTCGGTGCATTATTGCAACAATAGAGAGAGGCGTTGAAGGAGTAGGAGAAGATTATCGCGAAGCTTCGAGCGAATAGGGAGAGTAAGAAAGTTATGGAGAATACTTATGATCATACTGAGAGATTTGCTACATTCGCTCTAAGACCAGGTCATGTTGCGTCGAAGATGCATGACGCACATATGGCGATGGAGATGAACAAGGATGACGAGATGGTTCCGTTCAACCTTCCTTTCTACATGAGAATTATGAATTTACATGTTCTGAAATAGCTACAGCAGTTGCCTTCATTGAAATTGTATAATGGATCTACAGATCCAAATGATCACCTTTTAGTGTTTGAGTCGGCTATGTCCTACAAAGGAGCTTCTACCTCGTTGACATGTAGAGCGTTCTCGCTCTTGCTGAAAGGAATAATGTTGAAGTGGTTTCAGTCCCTAGAGCCGAGATCCATTGATTCATGGATGACGTTGAGAGCAAAATTTAAAACTGCATTTGCAACTAGCAAGGCTAGATCAAAAACTGAGGCCGATCTAAGGAGGATTTGCCAAAGTGGCCGAGAACCTACAACTCGGAGTGGTGTTGATATTGGCTAAGGACGGGGTGAAGGAAGGCTCACCTTTTTTCATGTCAATTGCTAAAACACCTCCGACTTCAATGGAGGAATGTTTGAAGAAGGTAGAGAAATACATTAATTATGAGAATGTGCTGGAGGCCGAGAAAGTGAAGACAGTCGAGAACGTAACAATTGAAGCCTGACAAATCGTCGTGACATGAGGACTGGGGTTTATATAAAGGAGGATCGAGCTTCAAAGACTATATGCTGTTAAATGCCTCTAGAGTAAGAATTTGAATGAGGTATATAGCGTAAAGTTTGTCAAAGAAGGGACAAAACCCTCGAAGCCAATAAGAAATAGGGAAGGAGGAGATCAATCCAAGTGCTACCGGTATCACAAGGCACCAAGACATGATACCAATGAGTGTTATCAGTTGAAGGATGCCATTGAATTGCTGATTAGATGAGGAAGACTTGACCGCTTTGTAAAGGGGAATGAAGGTCATCGCGGCAGAGGACGATGTTTCTCACTACCAAGGAGGGAGGGAACGAGGAGTCCTGGAAGGGGACGTTCCCCACCTAGGAGAGAGAGATCACCGCACTGACATAGCCCTATGAGGAGCCGTTCCCCACCTCGACCTTCACAAGATGATCCCAAGGTTTAGGTCATTCGACGTCAATTACCACAACAGCTGTCATCTCGGCAACCCATAAGATCTCCCGCCCATTCCCCCACAAGGAGTCATGAGATTATATATGTTATAAAAGGCAGATTTTCGGGAGGAGGCCCATCAAACAACGCAAGAAAGAGACATGCTAGAGAAGTATTGGCAACCTCTTCCGGGGTTTGTGCCACTGATAACCCTACAAAAAAAAGGATACCGCCTTTAATCTTTGATGATTTTGATTATGCAGATATAGTGCCAAACCATGACGACCCCCTCGTGGTGAATGCTCTTAAGGTAAATAAGGAGGTCCATAGGCTCTTAGTGGACATTGGTAGTTTTGTCGGCGTTATGTTTTACAAACTTTTCAAGAAGCTGAGGGTTTTGGAGTCTGAGTTGATGGCTTATAACGAAGATCTAATCGGATTCTTAGGGCACCACATTATGCCGGTGGGTTACATAAAATTACGTGTGACCTTTGGAAAATCGCCTTGTACAAAAACTGTAGCTACTCGATTCATAATAGTAGATGCTAAATCCTCCTATAATGCTATTTTGGGAAGACCAACGGTGAATGCTTTGGGAGCCGTTATCTCGGTCTCACATCTAGCTATGAAGTTTGTCGGCGATAATATGGAGGTAATCACCCTCCAAGGAGACTAGAGAAAGGCGAGAGAATGTTATAAGGAGTCCCTGAAAGTCAGCTCCAATCCCGAGATGGAGTACAAGCCTAGTCTCAAAGAAGGCAAAGTTCTTCTAATCGAGTTAGATTGTCGGGATAAGATAAAGTGAGATACTTGGATACCCAATCTAGAGCTTGAAGGGGAGTGTATCCCGATCTAGATTGGGAAAGAAAGTGACTGGGTCATTAGAATTGGTGTCGACCTGGACAAGAAGATGAAAGAGGATCTCTCGACACTCATGAAGAACAATGTCGGCTTATTTGCTTGGAAACTGGCAGACATTCCTAGAATAGATCCTAATTTCTTGTCACCGGCTAGAAGTGGATCCCTCAGTAAAGCCAATGTGTCAAAGAAGGAGGAAGATGGCCCCTGAACGCTTGTAGGAGATTGACAGGTAGGTTGAGGAATTGTTGAAAGCAGGGTTCATCCGAGACGTGAAGTATACTACTTGGCTAGCCAACGTGGTGCTAGTAAAAAAACAAAACGATAAATGGAGAATGTGCATTGATTATATTGATCTTAACAAGCATTGCCCGAAGGATTCGTATCCTCTCCCTGACATTGATAGACTGGTTGATGGGTCTTCCGAGTTTCACTATCTATCCTTCATGGACGCTTATTCCAGATACAATCAAATCCCTTTATACCCCGGTGATCAAAAGAAGGCGGATTTCATGATTGAGAAGGCCAATTACTGTCATAAAGTCAAGTCTTTCGGTTTGAAGAACGTTGGCGCCATGTATCAGAGGATGATGAATAAGGTGTTCAAGGAACAGATAAGCCGGAACATAGAAGTATACGTGGACGACATGATTGTGAAGAGTGTCACTTTTGAGGTGTACCTCCAGGATTTAGAAGAAACTTTCGCCTAGTTGACAAAGTACAACATGAGATTGAACCCCAATAAATGTGTGTTTGGTGTCTCGGTGGGAAATCTTTTTGGGTATATGCTATCCAAAAGAGGCATTGAGTTAAACCCGGAGAAATGCCAGGCCATACTAGAAATGAAGAGTCCTTAGAGTGTAAAAGAGGTCCAGAAATTAACAGTGCGGTTTGCTGCACTAATAAGGTTCATAGCCAGATCAACATAGAATACCCTTCCTTTTTCCAGCTTTTTAGGAAAGGCAAACCTTTTGAATGGTCCGAAGATTGTGAAGTTGCATTTAGAAAGTTGAAAGAAACTTTAACATCTCCCCCTACTCACTAAACCTGAGTCGAGTGAGGTTTGGTAATTGTATTTAGCTGTGGGCGACGAAGCTGTGAGTGCGACCTTAATACGGGAGACATTGGAGAGACAAAAGCCAGTCTACTTTGTAAGTAGGGCTTTCGAAGGTACTGAACAGAGATATCCCAAGACGGAGAAGGTCGTATTTTCCTTAGTGATGGTGGCAAGGCGATTAAGACTATACTTTTAGTCACATCAAATTACAGTAAGGATCGATCAGCCAATCTAGCATATCTTGCACATGCCTAAATTAGTAGGAAGGATGATGACTTAGGCTATAGAATTATCGGAGTATGGGATTCAGTATGAACCAAGGCAAGCCCTGAAAGCCTAAGCACTAGCTGACTTCATTGTAGAATTGACTCCAACAAAATCTTCATCCAGAATTTTGACCTGGATTCTTTTTGTTGATGGGTCATCTAATGCAAAAAGGAAGCAGAGTCGACATAATGCAGGAATCGACGGATGACGTTGTGCTGGAGCAGTCTTTGACTTTTACGTTCCCCACTTCTAATAACCAAGCAAAATATGAGGCGTGTGTAGCCAGACTCATTGTGGCAGCCAACATTGGTGTCATGTCGTTGCGCGTATGCAACAATTCTTAGTTGATGATTTTGCAGATTAACGAGGCGTACCAAGCTAAAGAGCCAATATTGCAAAAATATCTGGCAAAAGTCAAGACTCTCCTCGAAAAGAATTAATAGTATAGACTTTGTCTACATCCTTTCGGAGAAGAACGTTAGGGCGAACATCTTATCCAAGCTGGCTAGCATAAAGTCTTCTGGCAATAATAGGACGATCATTCAATAGACAATTCATGAACCTAACCTCGTGATGGCGGTAGAGTCGGAGCAGAGTTAGATGTCCCCTATTATTGACTATCTAAAAGAAAACATCACTCTGGAAGACAAGAAGGAAGCAAGGAGGCTAGAGAGGTCGGCAGCTCATTTTTGTATTGTTAATGACAAACTTTATCGGCATGATTTTTCCCAACCCTTGCTTAGATGTTTGAGAAAGTTAGAGTTTGAATATGTGATGGCAGAAATACATGAAGGATGTTGAAGCCAACACTTAGGGGCAGAGCAGTGGCCAAGAAGATACTTAGAGTAGGCTATTATTGGCCAACACTAGAAAGCGACATCATGGAGTTCACCAAAAAGTGTGATAGGTGTAACACCCCAAATTTTAGGTACTAAAAATAAACCACGAGGTAACTCTTAGTAGGACCCTTCCCTTGTGTTATTAGACAAAAGATGCCTTAAAAGTTATTCTTATTATATTTCTTATTATTACTGTTTCTATTCTTATTAATATTATATTTATTATTGTTGTTGTATAAGTTGTTGTTGTTGTTGTTGTTATTATTATTATTATTACTATTATTGTGTTGTGTTGATGTTATTATTATTATTATTATTATTATTATTAATACCTTAGTATTATAAATTAGTAGGAATATTATCATAGAACTCAAAGGAGCATCTAAGGCCCAATAGGGGACTAAAGCCCACTAAATTACATACTTACCCACATGTTATAAGAAGGGAATAAAGAAGGAGGGTTAGGCTTAGCTGTCACAAAATAGAAGAAGAAAAAATAGTTAGAGAGAATGAGGAAAAGAAGGGAAGAAGAAAAGGAAGAGAAGGAGGAAGAATAGAAACCGGAGAATCCAAACCCTAGAACTCAACCTTGCATGTCCACAAAGGTGAGTGCTCTCCCCCGTATTCTTCCTTGTCTTTTATGTTGTTATTTTTCATCTATTTTCCTTTTCTCCCTCCTTATGTCTAAGATTAGGGATTTGATGGGTTTTGAAGGAATTGTGAGGAAGTAAGGAGTTCATAGATTAGATAGTATTTTGGCAACTTTTCTTCAAAAACTGGATTTTGCATTGGCGCTGAGTGGCTTGGGTCTTGACACGGACCCACTGGGCGGGGTGCAATACCCGTTGGGCAAGTTGGGTTTCAACGTAGGTCCGCTGGACGGATACAACTTTTGCTATTACATTCCTTGTGTTTGTGAACTCCTTTTGACAGTGTTTAACTCATTGTTATTTGTTTTTTTATATCTTGTTGAGTTTATATTGTATGGTTGTTATTTACTTTGAAAAAAATGAGTGTGATATGAAATTGTGCCTATGATTCATGATAAAGTCTATGAAAGCTGTAAGCATTATATGTGACCATGCATCATAAGAATTGAGTTATGTGATAAGGAAAGTATGTAGGAATCTGGCTGGTGGAGGCTGTGATGGGTTGTTTAACCTTAGCCTTTGGGGTTATCCAGTTGGGAAAACTCCAATGGTCCATGCTGATCCCATGGAGCCGGGGCATACTGGCAAAACTGGGTAACCCTGACTAGTCACCGAGGGATATCATGCTAGTTAAGGGTGCGAAACCCGAAGGCATCGGTACCGATGACGCTTCTTATGGCCTGCATTTACTCCTAGTCTACTTTTCGAAAAGTTTAGGTTGGTACCACATGTGCATGAGTAGTGGTTTAGGAACATAGCACGCATATGTATCTTATTGTAGTGTGATATGTTGAAGTGTGCTACGTTGTAATTATGTGAATTCTATGTGACCTTGTTCATAAGCGAATGATGTAATGTGTATACGTGTGAAAATGTGATTGTGTATTGTGATAAATTGTTGAGATTATGTATATGTGCTCATGTTATGCATGTATGTCATGCTTGCTTGATGAAACAAAACGATGTGTATGTCTAATTACTAGGCAAAAGATGTGAAATAAATGTATGCTTGTAATTAAAATTGTGTTTGCTACCTCAAGGATAAGTGAAAGGCTAGGCCCTAGGATAGTGTTGTGAGGGTCCTAGTTGGATAATAATAGTTGTGAATGAGGTAGAGAAAGAGTGAATCCCCACACAGCGTAATAGAAAGGTATAAAACAAATAAGAGGGAACAAAATAACGGTATTAAGGTGAGTGTTAAGGGTGGGTCAAAAGTATTTTAGAATATTTGTGACCTTAGACTTGACCCATAGAGAATAGCCTTAAATGTTAAAAGAAAGAAAAGTAAAATCTAAACACGAAGGGTTTGAATACTATAGAGCATTTTGGGTAAGAAAGAGTTCTTAGGTTAAGAATGAGATAGTAAACTAATATAATAGTCAGGAGAATGAGAGAGTAGTTAACACAGAAAGTATTGAAGATTAAAAGGTGAAGATTAGACCGTAGGTATGGCGAATTATGAAAGACCTAGTGAGTTTAAAGCCATAAAAGATAAATGGTGAGAGTTGTTTGAATAGAAGAGTCTAACCTAGCCGTAGAGTCCTTAGAGCACTCACTGAGACATTATGTCTCATTCATTTAAGTTTTCTCCTTTTCAAGATACAAGTGAAGACATGCGTAGATGGAGCTTGGAGTCACGTGCAAGAAAATGTAGTCTAGTTTATATTATGTTTTTGTATTCTTCTTTATAATTTGTACGATACCTTCGGGTGATAGATGAGTTATATTTGGCATGTATTTTTTTTATTGTATTGTTCGTATATAATATTTAATTATATTTATGAGTAGCATTTGTATGTTGTTTCTACCTTTTTAAGTTTTTTTTTTTTAAATCTAGACCTAGTTACGGTAATGCCCTTTAGGGTGTTACAATAGGTGCCAAAAATGTTCTGACATTCATCTTGCGTCCCCTGAAGATCTGAGTACAATCACTTCCCCCTGGCCTTTTATCTGGTGGTGTATTGACATGCTCAGCCCCTTTCCAAAGGCACCCAGTCAAGTAAATTATTTGGTGGTAGCGATTGACTACTTTACTAAATGGATTCAAGCAGAGGCACTGGCCATTATCACGGCAAGGAATGTCAAGAACTTTGTATTTCAATAGATTATTTGTAGATTCAGAATACCGGATGTTCTAGTATCAAACAACAACATGCAATTCATAGACAAAAGCTTATAGGAATTCTTGGTCGGATTAAAGATTAAGCAGCACTTTACGTCGGTCAACATCCTTAAACGAACGAACAAGCAAAAGCGATAAACTGGATCATTCTTTGAGGATTCAGATGGCATTTAGACAAAGCGAATGGTTGTTGGGTTGAGCAACTACCGCATGTCCTATGGGCAAACCGCACAACCCCCCATTCTCCCACTGAAGAGTCTCCTTTCTACCTTACTTATGGAATGGAGGCAATGATCCTGGTAAAAGTTAGAGAGCTAACATGGAGAGTGGCTAACCTGAGACTTAAAGATAATGATAGACTGCTGTGGACCGAGTTAAATGTTGCAAAAGAAAGGAGGGAGATCGCAGCCATAAAGGAAGCCATTTTGAAAAAACAGGTTCCGGCAAGATATAACAAAAAGGTCGTCCCTCGTGCTTTCGAGCCTGGAGATCTTATATTAAGGCGTGTCGACATCAAGGGGAAGAACGCCAAGCAAGGGAAGCTTGTTGAGAAATGGGAAGGCCCATATTGGGTTACCTTTAAGACCAACACAGGTGCATATTTGCTGGAAACGCTACCTGGGATTGCCATCTTGTGGACATGGAATGCGGGAAACCTTAGACAGTACTATAGTTGAGGTATGATCGGTAATGAAGTTCAAATAACTTTTTGATTTTGATTTCGTAGTTTAAGCTTGTAGCATAGCTAGGCTAAGTTGTGTACTATAATTCGTGGCTCTTGTAATATTTTTTGCCCCACGTGATTAATAAAACGAGAGTTTTTCTGGCTTAGAAAGCTAAATGCAGGATCAAACAAAAATGCACAAAGAAGAAAAGGGAAATGAAAGAGAGAAAGACCTCCACCCTGTGTATGTGGATTTGTTCTAGCTAGGGGGGATAAAAACACTACCTCGTGTACGTGGATTCGATCCAACCGAGGTAGAAGAGCACTATCCCGTATATGTGGATTCGCTCTAGCTGGGGCAGAAGAGCACTATCCCATGTACGTGGATTTGCTCCAGCTGGGGCAGAAGAGCACTATCCCATGTACGTGGATTTGCTCCAGCCGAGGTGGGATAAAAACACTACCCCATGTACGTGGATTTGCTCTAGCTGGGGTAGAAGAGCACTATCTCCTGTACGTGGATTCGCTCCAACCGGGGTGGAATAGAAAAGACAAGAAATCAAGAAAGCGCGCAAAGATAAAAAGCAAATTCGAGCAGATGAAAAGCGAGAAGAATCAAGATACTAACGAAAGAGCGAAAAGCTAAAGCGTGTAACATTAGCGACAAGGTACTATGAAAAAGCGTTGAAGTGTGATACAATACCCAACGTTCACAAGTTATAAGAATTAATAAGACAACAAGAGACAATAAATGAAGGCGTTGAAGTATACACATTATATTCAAATTATTCAAATTGTATATAAGTTTTTCAGAAACACAAATGAAAAAAGTTATGGATAAAACTGGCGTCTCGGCCCTTTAATTTCTGGCATTGGCAGCATTGTCATCAATATCCCCATGGTGAGAGGTACCAGCATCCCCGATGGCAGAATCATTACCTAGAACTTCAACCTTATTCGAGGGAGGGATTGTCGGCATCACTTGTGGGGTCGATATAAAACTGTTCGCAAGATGCCTTTCGACATCTTGTCTGTCAACATGTGATTCAAAAACTGTCCACTGTCCTCTACTGCTCCAAATTGGCTTCAACCTCTTTTTCGGCATCATCTTGAACTTTGTTGCCACGCATCAATTGAGACTTCTCCTAAGAAGTTGCCACGCCGGCTTCTAACTCTTGCACCTTAGCTTCTAGATCTTGAACTCTATTTTTTGAGGCTTTGAGTTAAGAAGAAAGATTCAAGTCCAACTCAACGAATTTGGCGTTAGTAGCAGACAACTTCACTTGGAGATCGGTTTCAGCTTTCTCTAACCGCATTTTCTCAAATTTCTCTCCCGCTAGCTGCTCCTTTAAAACTCGTACATCTTCCTCCAACTCAGCAATGCACCCTTCCTCAGCTTGCTTTAACCGAGTGATAACAGCCTCTTTTTCGATCAAGACATCCAAGGGGTTCTTGTCATTGCAAAACTCCCTCATCAGCACATATTATGTATGTCCATGAAACATATGGCTAAAGAGGGCGGCTAACCCCTCGATTCCATCCTGCATGCCCGTTAGTTCACCCTTTATTTTTGCTTCAAAAATGGCAGAACGCCCAGCCAAGATTAGCTTATCGGCCTTTTCAAAAGCGAAATCAGCGGAAGGGTCACTACTTTGTCTTTTTGATGATGGCTCCTCCCTTTGCATCTCATTGTTGATAGCTCTCTTCTCAACGACCCAAATAGCTTGTGATGCATCCACAAGAATGGTATTAGAGACCCCGACTGCCATATCAATCTCAAAGGGAGCCACCCCGGCAGAAGTTGGCTCAACGGGAACCGGCGTAGTCCTAACCACAAATATAGTGGAAAACGAGGCTCGGTTACGTTCTCCCCCGCATTGCGTGTAGTGAAAAAAATCCTCCTAGCTCTCTGTGCGAGGGTAAAGGAAGAAAAACTTATCCTTGTACTCCTTATAGGAATCCTGAAAAGGCTTGAGTGAAACACCCTAAGGGGCATTACCGTAACTAGGTCTAGATTTCAAAAAAAACAAACTTAAAAAGGTAGAAACAACATACAAATGCTACTCATAAATATAATTAAATATTACATACGAACAATACAATAAAAAAACATACATGCTAAATATAACTCATCTATCACCCGAAGGTATCGTACAAAATATAAAGAAGAATACAAAAACATAATATAAACTAGACTAAATTTTCTTACATGTGACTCCAAGCTCCATCTACGCATGTCTTCACCTGTATCTTGAAAAAGGGGAAACTTAAAGGAATGAGACATAATGTCTCAGTGAGTGCTCTAAGGACTCTACAGCTTGGTTAGACTCTTCTATTCAGACAACCCTCACCATTTATCTTTTATGGCTTTAAACTCACTAGGTCTCTCATAATTCGCCATACCTACAGTCTAATCTACACCTTTTAATCTTCAATACTTTCTGTGTTAACTATTCTCTCGTTCTCCTGACTGTTATATTAGTTTACTATCTCATTCTCAACCTAAGAACTCTTTCTTACCCAAAATGCTCTATAGTATTTAAACCCTTCATGTTTAGATTTTACTTTTCTTTCTTTTAACATTTAAGGTTGTTCTCTATGGGTCAAGTCTAAGGTCACAGACATTCTAAAATACTTTTGACCCTCTCTTAACACTCACCTTAATACCGTCATTTTGTTCTCTCTTATTTGTCTTATACCTTTCTATTTCATTGTGTGGGGATTCACTCTTTCTCTACCTCATTCACAACTATTATTATCCAACTAGGACCCTCAAAACACTATCCTAGGGCCTAGCCTCTCACTTATCCTTGAGGTAACAAACACAATTTTAATTACAAGCATACATTTATTTCATATCTTTTGCCTAGTAACTAGACATACACATCGTTTTGTTTCATCAAGCAAGCATGACATACATGCATAACATGAGCACATATACATAATCTCAACAATTTATCACAATACACAATCACATTTTCACACATGTACACATTACATCATTCGCTTATGAACAAGGTCACATAGAATTCACATAATTACAACGTAGCACACTTCAACATATCACACTACAACAAGATACATATGTGTGCTATGTTCCTAAACCACTACTCATGCACATGTGGTACCAACCTAAACTTTTCGAAAAGTAGACTAGGAATAAATGCAGGCCATAAGAAGCGTCATCGGTACCGATGCTTGCGGCTTTCGCATCCTCAACTAGCATGATATCCCCCGGTGACTAGTCAGGGTTACCCAATTTTGCCAATACGCCCCGGCTCCAAGGGATTAGCATGGACCATTGGAGTTTTTCCAACTGGATAACCCCCAAGGCTAAGGTTAAACAACCAATCACGGCCTCCACCAGCCAGATTCCTACATACTTTCCCCATCACATAACTCAAATGTTATGATGCATGGTCACATATAATGCTTACAGCTTTCATAGACTTTTATCATGAATCATAAGCACAATTTCATATCACACTCATTTTTTCAAAGTAAATAACAACCATACAATATAAACTCAACAAGACATAAAAAAACAAATAACAATGAGTTAAACACTGTCAAAAGGAGTTCACAAACACAAGGAACGTAATAGCAAAAGTTGTATCCACCCAGTGGTTCAGCGAACCTGCCCAATGGGTCTGCGTCAGAACCCAACCCGCCCAGCGGGTGTTTTACCTCGCCTAGCAGGTTTGTGCGGCCAGCGCCAATGCGAAATCCAGTTTTTGAAGAAAAGTTGCCAAAAGACTATCTAATCTATGAACTCCTTACTTCCTCACAATTCCTTCAAAACCCATCAAATCCCTAATCTTAGGCATAAGGAGGGGGAGAAGGTAAATAGATGAAAAATAACAACATAAAAGACAAGGAAGAATACGAGAGAGAGCACTCACCTTTGTGGACATGCAAAGTTGAGTTATAGGGTTTGGATTCTCCGGTTTCTATTCTTCCTCATTCTCTTCCTCTTCTTCTTCCCTTCTTTTCCTCATTCTCTCTAACTTTTTTCTTCTTCTATTTTGTGACGGCTAAGCTTAACCCTCCTTCTCTATTCCCTTCTTATAAAATGTCAGTAAGTATGTAGTTTAGTGGGCTTTAGTCCCCTATTGGGCCTTAAATGCTCTTTTGAGTTCTATGATAATATTCCTACTAATTTATAATACTAAGGTATTAATAACAATAATAATAATAATAATAATAATAATAATAATGATGATGATAATAATAATAAATATAATAACATCAACACAACACAATAATAGTAATAATAATAATAATAATAACAACAACAACAACTTATACAACAATAATAATAAATATAATATTAATAAGAATAGAAACAGTAATAATAAGAATAACTTTTAAGGCATCTTTTGTCTAATAACACAAAGGAAGGGTCCTATTAAGAGTTACCTCATGGTTTATTTTTAGTACCTAAAATTTGGGGTGTTACGTTGAGCAAGGCTCGACCCCGGACACTTCAGAGGGAGACGAAGAAAAATTTGTTGTCATACGTTTGGCGAATGGGAGAGAAATAATATAAAAATAGATTTCGGGTACACGCAACACCCTCCCGGCTGCACAAACTTTCGAATACTACAATAAACGCCCAGGTATTTGGAGGTAGTTGCATAGGGGTGACATTGAGGAAGTTCAAAAGGGACATTTGAAAGTTTGAGAATAGGAGTCTAATGCTGAGATGCTCAAAAAAAGTCAAGTACATCGGTAAAAGATTGGGGTATAAATACCCTGCCGCCGCTGCTGCGTTGTCATCAAGCAAGGTCCCCATATTGTCCTTGCGCCCTTGGGAGCAGATCCTGTCATTATTACCGAGAGCTACTACATCAAAAGTCATGTTAGCGTCTGCATGTGTCAATTCCAGGCGACCAGACAATGCATCCAACGTCGCCTGATTAAAGCACAACCGAGTCCTAGCCATCTCTTTATCCACCCAATCTACGTTAAGGTTTGCCGCATCATGGTAAGCCTCCGAGGTGGTCTCCACATTCCTTATAGTCTTTCCCATCTCCCTGCCAAAAATATTGGAAGATTGGTCAGATTCGATCATTGTAGATGCCTGTTGCAGCACAACCTCGGCATTTCTCTTAGCCGATGTAACTACCTCAGAAGAACACCCGGGACTAGAGGGGATCTTCATCAAATTCAGGAATTGCGCCCAATCCTTAGCATATTCTAACACCTCCTCTAGGCCATATGACATTCCCCTAGCTTTTAGGTGACGGTGGCATTTTTCTGAAATTTTGGAACAGATAATAATTTTAGGCGACAAAGGCTCCTTTGGGTCGGCCGTCAATGGTCGCTCACCCCTCCTCGTGATCCTCTGTCTATCCTCCCTATCATGGATGATCGCCCTCCCATGAGGAGCAGCAAGAGCTGTTGAAGAACCGACATGCCCCCCAGAAGGCCTTCGTTGGTTAGTAGGCCGAGATGAAGATAGAGCCGAAGACTGGAATAACCAGTTAGTGGTGAATCTTGTCGGGCGACCGCCACGAACAGAAGATGGAGTGTTTCGTTTGCGTGAGTCCATCTTCAACGAAAGAAATGTACACAATATAGTACAAGAAAAGACACAACATAAAAAACCCAATAAAGGCGAAAGGTTGGGACAAGAGCATTACCTTAGTATGCAAGATGAACAAGTGCTGAGAGAAGAATGATGTTGTTAGGAAGCCTTGAAGCCCTTGCCGAAAGGAAAAATTGCCGTAGTCAGAAAGTGGCTCTCGCGAAGAAGAAAGAAGACAACAGTAAAATGCGAATAAGC
The DNA here is from genome assembly GCA_004329165.1 of Spatholobus suberectus. Classification (NCBI taxonomy): domain Eukaryota; kingdom Viridiplantae; phylum Streptophyta; class Magnoliopsida; order Fabales; family Fabaceae; genus Spatholobus; species Spatholobus suberectus. Next base: position 53,235,434 of record CM014729.1, on the reverse strand, counting down.
ATAGTAAAACAGTAAAACTAAAGCATAAATTATATGGGCCCATATTGTGGTCAGGCCTAAATCCATCAATTTGACAACAACTGTGAAGATTCACATAACTGCCAAAATCTCTTAGAATTTGAAACGTTGCGGATTCAAGATATTGAATCATTACGCATTTAATGCGCCTCGGTTTCCCCAAATGTATAGAGCAACTGTCTAATAAGATGAAAAGACACAGATTGAACCTTTTGACTCTAGAGAACTCTAAGCCGACAACTTTTTTGCCAAAAACCTTACCGACTCGAGGGCAACATCATCTCAGATGCCTGTCCCGACACAACATGGAAAGTGCTTAACGACAAGGAAAGTGTGTAACAAGGCACCCAAATGCATGCTGCCAGTGGCACCTAACCCTAACAGAATTTTCCTCCAAAACATTCTATATAAAGGACTTCACACTCATCAGGTATATATACTCTCTCTCATTCTCACTTGCACTTGCACCCTTACTGACTTAAGCATCAGAGTCCTTGCAGGTGCCACCATTCGGAGACGCCAACAACCACCGTGGGAGCTTATCGAAGATCTTCTCTTGTGTTCACCACACAACAAAGCCAGCAATGCTTCTTCTAAGCATCACCGGCTTGGGGGCAACTGTTTTGGAACCACTCCAAACTCTTAAGCCGACAATGCTTCTTCCAAGCATTATCGGCTTGGGGGCAACTATTCTGGGGATTACCTGGACACTAAGCCTAAGTTGGCTTACTTCGTTGCCTATCCTGGTTAGCATAGCCACATGTATCCCATACAGAATTGTCTTGCTTACCTTCATTAGAGTTCTATGCCTACCTCAGTATGGCATGGAAAACACTTAACGGCAAAGAAAACATGTAATGAGGCACCCAAACACACGTTGCCACGTGGTACCTAACCTTAATGATATTTCCCTCCAAAACACTCTATATAAAGGGCTCCACACTCATTAGGTACACATGCTTTCTCTCATTCTCACTCACTGTTATGCCTTTATTGACTTAAGCATCGGAGTCCTTGCAGGTGCCACCACCAGAGATGTTTGCGACCATTGTGGGAGCTCATGAAGATCTTTTCTCGTGTTCACCACACAATAGTTTCTTAGGAAGCTCAAGCTCAAGAGATACAAAGTAAATAAAAATGAGGTTGTGCATCAATTCTCTTGGCTTGTACAATTGATCTTTGGTATTTATAAGAAGCCTTCAAAAATGGTCATTGAGACTTTTAGGTAGAGCTTCCTTCATCTATTCTTCTTTAGGAAGAAAAGTGTCTGTTAGGGCATTAAATGTCTTTCACCAACTAGTCATTTTGATATGAAAAAGCAGTTTGTTTATCTTTCTTTCCTTAAACCATATCTTACAGTAATGAGCATGTTTGCTTTTTCTTCAAAAAAGTACATTACTATTCTTCTTTTTGGCAAGTGGCGTGGCCTTTCATAGAGCAAGTAGCTAACATCCTCTTGACATGCCTTTTTAACCTTTTCGAGGAGAATAGCATGCTTATTCCTGCAATACATACGAACTAAAGAGCAATGAATAATTGTACCATAGAGTACGCGTTTGCTGTGACACCCTTTACCCCAAAGCTAATTATTAAATAAATATTACGAAAATATAACATACTTTTCATTTGTAAAATAAAACGATAGTTTATAATCTTTTTCTTCACACGATAAAGGACATCACATGCACAACTCACATTTACTAAAGCTCCATAAGATGCTTTACTGATTAACCAAATGATGGTGGCCCATAATTGACCATACAAGTCCAAATAAAATAAAATAAACCAATTTAAAAGTAAAACTATTAGTGTAAAGTTTAAAAGCTAAAATAATAAATAACTAAGACCCCGATGTCACATTACTATCAGAGTTGACAAAACCGTAAAGAAACTGTAAAATAAACTGCAATGAGGCTAATGCCCCTACTCTAAGACTCCTCCTCAAGGTCTTGCTGGACGTCACCTGTATATCACAGACCCATACAGAAAACACCAGAAAACAAGGGGGTGAGATACATCTCACATCATGTTCAAAGTATGACAATGGAGACAGGTAGAATACACATCACATACATAATCAATTAACAGTAATTTGCAAAAAAACCAGAATGCACAAAAACATATGTAATGCAATACCTAGCTTCTACTTCTTATACACATGTGGTACCAACTTAAACTTGTCGGAAAGTAGACTAGGAGTAAATGCAGGCCATAAGAAGCGTCATCAGTACCGATGCCTTCGGCTTTCGCACCCTCAACTAGCATGATATCCCCCGGTGACTAGTCAGGGTTACCCAGTTTTGCCAGTACGCCCCGGCTCCATGGAATCAGCATGGACCATTGGAGTTTTCCCAACCGGATAACCCCCAAGGCTAGAGTTAGACAACCCATCACGGCCTCCACCAGCCAGATTCCTACATACTTTCCTCATCACATAACTCAAATGTTATGATGCATGGTCACATACAATACTTACAACTTTTCACAGGCTTTCATCATGAAACATTAACACAATTTCATGTCATACTCAATTTTCTCAAAGTAAACAACAGTCGCACAATATAAACTTAACAAGGCATAAAAAGAAACAACAATGAGTTTAACATTGCAAAAAAAAGGAGTTCATAGGCACAAAGAACGAAATAGCCAAAGTCGTATCCGCTCGTTGTGCCAGCAGTGAATCCGCCTGGCGGGCTATATATCCCGCCGGGCAGGTCTGCGCCGCAACCAACCCGCCTAGCGGGTTGTGAACCCCGCCCAGCGTGTCCACGTCAGGACCCAACCCGCTCAGCGGATTGTTCATCCCGCCCGGCGCCAATGCGGAGTGTAGTTTTCAACGAAAGCTCGTCCAGCGGCTATTTAGCCCCGCCGGGCGGATCCAAGGTACAGATTTTAAAAAGACAATCCAAGATAATCCATATAAATTAAACATAGAATTTTCATAAAGCATATTAATAATTTGGGGAAAATCGCATTCCCCTTTGCACGAATACAACCATATAATTCACAAACAATTGGGGTCTAAGGCCAACCCCTCTACCCACGACCAAAGCCATACCCATGAGCGAGATAACTCACTCCTCCCTTACCTTGAAAGAGGCGATCTCCAGCAAGAGGATGCGAACGGTGCAGTAGCGTCTTTCTAAGGTTCCTCACTTCTTGACTGCAAAGGCTCTGACGACACGGTATCTCCAAGGAGGCACAAGCGAAAGAATAAGGAAGAAGGATTAGGTTTTCAAGAAACCTAAAAAATACTTAAAGCTAACTTTGGACTCATAAAACTAAGCCCAATAAAAGGGTTTTAAAACTTTTAAAAACACTCTAATTATAAAACCCCAGTTTAAAAGCCCAATATTTCTTTTTCTCAAAATATCATTTTATTAAAAACACGGCAAACGAATAATAATAATAATAATAATAATTAAAGGAAAACATTGGGGTGTTACAATTTCCCCTTCTTAAAAGAAATTTCGTCCTCGAAATTTACCTAAAGCAAACAACATTGGATAAGACTTCTTCATCTGGCTCTCTAACTCCCAAGTTGCACTATCTTCTGTGGCTCCTCCCCAAACAACCTTGACCAAGGGAATTTCCTTTTCTCTTAGCTGTTTCACCCTTCGGTCCTCAATTCGCAATGGCAATGCCTCAAAAGTCAGGTTCTCCTTCACTTGGATATTATCCAACCCAATTATATGTGACGGATCATGAACATATTTTCTGAGTTGAGAAACATGAAAGACACTATGAAAGTTTGAAAGAGACGGAGGTAAAGCAATTTAATAGGCGACTTCACCGACTCTCTTTAGGATCTGGAAGGGACCAATGAAACGCGGAGTAAGTTTACGAGACTTCAATGCCCAACCAACCCCAGTCCACGGAGTGACTTTCAAGAACACATGATCACCCTCCTGAAATTCAAGAGCTTTCCTTCTCTTATCATGGTAACTCTTCTGCCTACTTTGAGCTGTCCTCATCTTATCTTGGATCATCCTAACTTTTTCAGTAGTCTGTTGCACTACCTCAAGTCCTAAAATGAGGTTCTCACCTAGTTCTAACCAACATAAAGGTGTTCTACATCTCCTCCCATACAAGGCTTCATAAGGTGCCATCCCCATACTAAAATGGTAACTGTTGTTATAGGTGAACTCTATAAGAGGTAAGAAACTATCCCAACTACCACTCTGCTCTAACACACAAGCCCTCAAAAGGTCTTCTAGGGATTGGATGGTTCGCTCAGTCTGACCGTCCGTTTGTGGATGGTAAGTTGAACTCAATCTAAGCTTAGTCCCTAGGGCCCTATGCAAACTCTCCCAAAATCTAGAGGTGAACCTAGGGTCTCTATCAAAAACTATGCTTGAAGGCACACCATGCAACCTCACAATCTCACTAATGTATATGGTAGTTAACTTCTCTAAAGGGTATCTAATGTTAATTGGAATAAAGTGAGCAGATTTGGTTAACCTGTCCACTATTACCCAAATCGCATCCAACCCTTTGGGGGTTCTAGGTAAACCCACCACAAAGTCCATGGATATACTATCCCACTTCCATTCAGGAATGTCCAAGGGTTGCAACATACCTGATGGCTTTTGGTGCTCAACCTTAGCTTTCTGACACACTAGACAAGCATATACAAACTCAGATACCTCTCTCTTCATGCCCGGCCACCAAAACATTTTTTTAAGGTCCTGATACATCTTTGTGGCTCCTGGGTGGATGCTCAGACCACTCCTATGGCCTTCCTCTAAGATCATCTTTTTAAGCTCTAACACTCTAGGTACACAGATCCTATCCTGAAGTCTAATGACTCCATCCGTTCCTACTTTAAAGTTACTCTCCTTACCTTGGGCTATAGACTCTAACTGGGCTAGCAAAAATGGATCGAATTTCTGACCTTCTCTAATCTCATCTATTAATCCACTAGCCACTCTCAGTATACCCAACCTTACACTCATAGGGGTAACCTCACATACTAGGCTCATGTCTCTAAACTGCTCTATGAGGTCCAACTCTCTAACCATCAACGCGGACATGTGTAAGGACTTCCTACTCAAGGCATCAGCCACTACATTGGCTTTACCTGGGTGGTAATTAAGCTCAAAATCATAGTCCTTAAGAAACTCTAATCACCTCCTTTGTCTCATGTTCAATTCTTTTTGATCAAATGGGTACTTAAGGCTCTTGTGATCACTAAAGACTTCAAACCTAGAACCATACAGGTAATGCCTCCACAACTTAAGCACAAATACTACTGCTGCCAACTCTAAATCATGGGTAGGGTAATTTCTCTCATGGGTCTTAAGCTGCCTAGATGCATAAGCTACCACCTGCCTCCTCTGCATAAGCACACCACCTAAGCCCATCTTAGATGCATCACAATACACTACAAAAGGCTCGCTCGGGTTAGGCAAAACTAAAACAGGTGCGGATGTCAACTTCCTCTTAAGCTCTTGGAAACTATTCTCACATTGGGTATCCCACACAAAGGCTTAACCCTTACGTGTCAACTGAGTCAAAGGCATGGCTATCTTAGAAAATCCCTCTATAAACCTCCTATAGTATCCTGCTAAGCCCAAGAAACTCCTAATCTCAGAAACTGACTTAGGGGCTTCCCACCTTAACACAGCTTCTATCTTAGATGGGTCTACAGCTATCCCTCCTCTAGATATGACATGTCCTAAGAAGCTAACCTCATCTAACCAGAACTCACACTTGGACAACTTAGCATACAATTGCTTGTCCTTAAGGGTTTGCAGCACAACTGTCAAATGCTCAGCTTCTTCCTCTCTAGACTTAGAATACACTAGGATATCATCTATGAAGACCACTACAAATCTATCTAGATAGGGGTGGAAAATCCTGTTCATGTAGTCCATGAACACACCAGGTGCATTGGTCGTGCCAAAGGGCATAACCAAGTACTCATAGTGACCATACCGTGTCCTAAAGGCAGTCTTCGGGATGTCCTCAGACTTCACACAGATTTGATGGTAACCTGATCTTAAGTCTATCTTACTAAACACGCAGGCTCCTACCAACTGGTCCATAAGGTCATCTATCCTAGGAAGAGGATACCTATTCTTAATCGTCACCTTATTCAGCTGACGATAGTCTACACACAACCTCATACTCCCATCCTTCTTCTTCACTAACAAAACTGGCGCTCCCCAGGGTGACACACTAGGCCTTACAAACTGTTTCTCTAACAAGTCTTCTAACTGTTTCTTAAGCTCAGCTAACTCTAAAGGAGACATCCTATAAGGTGCTATAGATATAGGCCCAGTTCCAGGCACTAAATCTATGGAAAACTCAACCTCACGCTCAGGGGGTAGACTAGTAACATCTTCTGGGAATACCTCAAGGAAATCTCTCACTACAGGCACATCTCTAATCACAACCTTGCTCTCGAGTTTCAGGGTGGCTAACATCACGTACACTTGGGCGTTCTCCTTCAAAGACGCCTTTACCTGGTTGGCAGTAAGGAATCCCGCATCCTCACTTTCAACTGGCTTACCAAACACAATAGATTTGTCAAAGCAGTTTAAGAGGACATGATTGGAAGATAACCAGTCCATACCAAGAATAACATCTAGTTGATTAAGAGGCAAACAAATCAAGTCAACCATAAACTCTCTATCAGAAATCAACACAGGACAATTTAAACAAACTTTGGAGGTAATGATGGAACCACTAGTAGAGGTATCAACAGTTAAGTCAAATTTCAAAAAAGACACAGGTAATTTCAATTTTTCAACACAAGTATAGGATATAAAAGAATGAGTTGCACCAGAATCAAAGAGTACAACTAAAGGAGTTCCGCTTATGAGACATGTACCTTGAATTAAGTCATCAGACTCCAAGGCTTCAACACTACTAAGAGCAAAGACTCTTCCCATGGCCTTCGGTCGACTGGCTTGCGAACTTTGACTTCCACTGCGCAGCTCTTTCTTAGGATTAGGACAATCCCTTCCAATGTGCCCTTTCTGTCCACAATTGAAACATGTCACCTCCTTGTCCTTGCACTCGAATGTCGAATGATCAGGTCGTCCACACTTCTTGCATCTCTGTGGGGTAAAAAGGGCTGATCCCCCACTAGCACCACTAGCAGGCTGACTCGCTATAAGCTTCTGATTACTGAAACGGTTACCAGATGGAATCGAGTATGGCTTCCCACGATTCTGGTTACCGAATTTCTTCTCACGAAGGGGACCCACACTTTTGTAATGTGCCGCTCTTGCCCTGTTGTCTTCATCGTAGATTCTGCATCTATTCACCAATATAGGAAATTGGCGAATCTCTTGGTAGTTGATAGCTTGCTTAATTTCGGGTCATAGGCCATTCACGAACTTTACGCACTTAGAACGCTCCCCAGCTTCGTTATGGTAATGAGGAAAGTACCTTGATAGCTCCTCGAACTTGGCTGCGTACTCAGCCACAGTCATGTTGCCCTACTTGAGCTCTAAGAACTCCATCTCCTTGCGATTACGGACATCCTCGGGAAAGTACTTCTCCAAGAACACCTCTCTAAAGACTTCCCAAGTGATGACTCTATCTCCAGCTTCCAAGCGTTGACGGGTATTCTCCCACCAATACTCGGCCTCCTCAGCTAGCATGAAGGTGCCAAAAGTCACCTTCTGAGCATTTGTGCACGACATGGCCCGGAATATCTTTTCGATTTCCTGCAACCAATTTTGTGCACCATCAGGGTTGTATCCCCCCTTGAATGTCGGTGGATTATTCCTTTGGAACCTATCCAGCCCATGAAACTCAGCAGCTCCATCCTCTCTATTCTGATTCCTCCCCACAGTCCTGAGCTAAGGCATGAAGAGCATCAGCAATAGCACGGTCGTTTCTACCAGCAGCCATTACTTCCTGCACAAGCTAGAAGTAATCAACCACAACATACAAATTCAACAAATAAACCATAGAGTACACATGGAAACACAATGGATACATAACACACAAAGCTAAATGAATCGACCTGCTCTTAAACTCAAATTTTACTCGCCGTATTTCCCACCTACATTGCACGAAGTATTGAGGTGGCCAGTCTCAATATTCCATGACAAGGCAATTAGGATTTATGGCATAGGAAACAACCAAAAACAGTTAGTGTAACTCAAACAACATCGAACAACTTCTCAGAGTACACATAGGAAACATAGAAGACACATAACACATGGGTCAGAAAGATCGACCTGCTCTGATACCACTAAATGTGACACCCTTTACCCCAAAGCTAATTATTAAATAAATATTATGAAAATATAACATACTTTTCATTTGTAAAATAAAACGATAGTTTATAATCTTTTTCTTCACACGATAAAGGACATCACATGCACAACTCACATTTACTAAAGCTCCATAAGATGCTTTACCGATTAACCAAATGATGGTGGCCCATAGTTGACCATACAAGTCCAAATAAAATAAAATAAACCAATTTAAAAGTAAAACTATTAGTCTAAAGTTTAAAAGCTAAAATAATAAATAACTAAGACCCCGATGTCACATTACTATCAGAGTTGACAAAACCGTAAAGAAACTGTAAAATAAACTGCAATGAGGCCAATGCCCCTACTCTAAGACTCCTCCTCAAGGTCTTGCTGGACGTCACCTGTATATCACAGACCCATACAGAAAACACCAGAAAACAAGGGGGTGAGATACATCTCACATCATGTTCAAAGTATGACAATGGAGACAGGTAGAATACACATCACATACATAATCAATTAACAGTAATTTGCAAAAAAACCAGAATGCACAAAAACATATGTAATGCAATACCTAGCTTCTACTTCTTATGCACATGTGGTACCAACTTAAACTTGTCAGAAAGTAGACTAGGAGTAAATGCAGGCCATAAAAAGCGTCATCGGTACCGATGCCTTCGGCTTTCGCACCCTCAACTAGCATGATATCCCCCGGTGACTAGTTAGGGTTACCCAGTTTTGCCAGTACGCCCCGGCTCCATGGAATCAGCATGGACCATTGGAGTTTTCCCAACCGGATAACCCCCAAGGCTAGAGTTAGACAACCCATCACGGCCTCCACCAGCCAGATTCCTACATACTTTCCTCATCACATAACTCAAATGTTATGATGCATGGTCACATACAATACTTACAACTTTTCACAGGCTTTCATCATGAAACATTAACACAATTTCATGTCATACTCAATTTTCTCAAAGTAAACAACAGTCGCACAATATAAACTTAACAAGGCATAAAAAGAAACAACAATGAGTTTAAAATTGCAAAAAAAAGGAGTTCATAGGCACAAAGAACGAAATAGCTGAAGTCGTATCCGCTCGTTGTGCCAGCAGCGAATCCGCCTGGCGGGCTATATATCCCGCCGGGCGGGTCTGCGCCGCAACCAACCCGCCTAGCGGGTTGTGAACCCCGCCCAGCGTGTCCACGTCAGGACCCAACCCGCTCAGCGGATTGTTCATCCCGCCCGGCACCAACGCAGAGTGTAGTTTTCAACGAAAGCTCGTCCAGCGGCTATTTGGCCCCGCCGGGCGGATCCAAGGTACAGATTTTAAAAAGACAATCCATGATAATCCATATAAATTAAACATAGAATTTTCATAAAGCATATTAATAATTTGGGAAAATCGCATTCCCCTTTGCACGTATACAACCATATAATTCACAAACAATTGGGGTCTAGGGCCAACCCCTCTACCCACGACCAAAGCCATACCCATGAGCGAGATAACTCACTCCTCCCTTACCTTGAAAGAGGCGATCTCCAGCAAGAGGATGCGAACGGTGCAGTAGCGTCTTTCTAAGGTTCCTCACTTCTTGACTGCAAAGGCTCTGACGGCACGGTATCTCCAAGGAGGCACAAGCGAAAGAATAAGGAAGAAGGATTAGGTTTTCAAGAAACCTAAAGAATACTTAAAGCTAACTTTGGACTCATAAAACTAAGCCCAATAAAAGGGTTTTAAAACTTTTAAAAACACTCTAATTATAAAACCCCAGTTTAAAAGCCCAATATTTCTTTTTCTCAAAATATCATTTTATTAAAAACATGGCAAACGAATAATAATAATAATAATAATTAAAGGAAAACATTGGGGTGTTACATTTGCTATCATCTGTTTAATAAGATGAAGTCATTATATTATTTGTCTAATACATGTTGCTTATTTTTAACTTTGAAAAAACTTATTACATTGCTTAATATAATCAAAAGAGTTGAAGGATCTCATTTGTCCTTTGTCCTAACAATCTCGATTGTATGATGTCAATAACTCCTGATACCTTTAACTTAACTTGAACCCTTGTCTAAAATTTGCCTCTTTTTTACACTTAGTAATTTTAACATCTTCATATCTAGCTTCTAGGTCTTGATTTTGAAAATAGAATCACATTTTAACTATTATAATAGCATTTCTTGAATTGGCTTCAAACTTCACTTCATGATAGATTCTTCAAGATGTTGAAATGTATAAGTCGAAGTGTATTTCCAACACTTAGAAAAATTCTAAGTTGATACCAATGGATGCCCCCAAAAAATTTATATTGGATTGTGTAACACCTTAGGGGGTATTACCGTAGCTAAGTCTAGATTTTCTAAGAACAAAATAATTTTAAAACATATAAACAACATACGGAAGCTACTTAAAATATATAATTAGGTTTTATACAAGAATAATACAGTAGGATAACATATATGCCTAATACAATTCATCTATCACCCGAAGGCGTTGTACAAAACATAAAAGGGAAATACAAGGTAACTTAAACTAGGCTACGTCTTCTTGCACGTGACTTTAAGCTCCATTTGTACACGTCTTCACCTGTATCCTAATAAAGGAGAAACTTAAAGGAGTGAGACATAATGTTTCAATGAGTACTCTAAAGACTCAGGTTAGACTCTCCTACCCGAACAACCTTTATTACCTATATCTCATGGCTTTACCCTCATTTGGTCTCTCATATTTCCACATACCTATAGTTAGATCTACACATTTCAATTGTCAATACTTACTGTTAACTCCTCTTTCATTCTCACGACTATTATACTAGTTTACTATCTCCTTCTCAACCTACGAGTTCATCCTTATTACCAATACCTTCTTACCACAACTCTCTCCAATATTTTAACCATTCATGTTTAGATTCTACCCTACTCACTTTTGATATTTAAAGTTGTCCACCAGGGGGGCAAGTCTAAGGCTACAAATACTCTAGAATACTATTGACACTCCCTTAACACTTACCTTAATACTCTTAATTTATTCCCTCTCACTTGTCTTATACCTTTCTATTATGTCGGGTGGGAATTCATCCTTTCTCTATGATAAACCCCAAAGTGGATCTTACTTTTCAATACCTCAAATTTTCCCAAATTGAATCCATAAAAACAGAATTTGAAGAAAAAGAGAAAATGAAAAAGAAAAGGAATAGAGGAGAAGCCACAATCGATTCATGATTGATGAGTCAATGAGGATTTTCCACAAAGAAATTGATCTTTTATAAGAATCTAATGGTTCATTCTAAGAACCTAGAGAGAACACTATCTTAGCAGAAATGCTATCAATTCCTTAATTCATCAAAAGTGTCTACCAAGTGCTCATAGGGACCTATTTACATTAACACTAAAAATAAGGCCTATATACTAACAAGCCCAAAACAAGTCATAATAGGTCCAAACATAGTCAACTAAAAAGAATAAAAGCTACCAACTCCATTAAAGCCCAACAAAGGCCCAAAATAAAAGTGCTCAAAAAAATGTAAGGAAATCCTAATCTAAAACTTGGCTCCAATTTATTATCTTCAATCTTCCAATGCCCTCTTCTTCCTTCCCCATGAATGTGTTAAGCCTCTTGCCAAGTTTCTCTTGAATCTTCCTTCTCCTTCCTCTAGTCATAAGACCTTCCATGTCTATCTCTTCTTTCTTAAAATCCTTGGATAGTCCTTTATCATCCCCTCCTTCTTGAAGAGAATTTGTCCTCAAATTTGGAGCATGGGTGCCTACATCACAAAAAGACAAGTCACTAAGATTGAAACTATTACTCCCACCAAAATCAAGAGGCAAGTCAATTTCGTAGGCATTGTCATTAATGTGCTCCAACACTTGGAAATGACCATCTCCCCCTTCTTGAAGCTTAGATTTCCTCTTAGAAGGAAACATTTCCTTCTTAAGTGTACCTAAACCCAATCACCATCTTCTTCCTCCCTTTGTTTACTTGTTTTGCATATTGTTCCATCTTCTTCTCAATTTGAGCCTTCACCTTCTCATGTAAGTTCATAACAAAAGTGGCTTTAGAAAGCTCATCTCTATTCATCATAGAAGAAATGTTATGCAATGGCAACAAATCAAGAAGAGATAAAAGGTTAAAACCATAAACAACCTCAAAAGGAAATGAGAAGTAGTAGAATTAACAACCTTATTATAAGCAAACTCAACATGTGATAAACAATCCTCCTAAGTTCTCAAAATTTTCTTAATAAAACACCTTAGGAGTTGAGATAAAGTGCTATTGACCACCTCCATTTTCCCATTCGTTTAAGGATGACAAGTAGTAGAAAAGAGAAGCTTAGTACCAAGCTTTCCCCACAAAGTTGATGAGGATCAAGAAGGGCATTCAAGAGGAAAGGAAAGAGCAAAGGGAAAAGAACCCTCAATTGGGTCAAAAGGACCCAAGAAGAAAAAAACTAAAGGAGACGATTATATGATTGGACTAGGAACACCTACAAGAGGAAAAGTAAAGAGACCTAAGGAGCATTTAGAAGTGATCAACATACTACAAGATCAAGCCCAGAGTGGAAGAAGATAGCCCAAGATGGTGTACTTGAATCAAGTAGAAGGCCCAACCCAAGGGATTTAATAATGCACCAACCATGGGCTTGCAATCTGAATTTTATTGCATTTTATTTAAATGTTTTTGGGCCTATTTTAATTGTAATAAATGGGCTGATTTGATTCTAATTAGAAGCCCATTTTCTATTCCTAGTTTAGGTTTCTTTTAAGTTTAAGAAATAAATTGTAATTTGGGCCTTAAGCTTTCTTGGGCCTTTGCTTATGTTTTCTAGAATTAAGGTTAGACTCTTTAGAATAAACTCTATAAATAGACATGTAATCCCTCTCATTGGGGAAAGTTGAATAATATTGATGTTTACTTATTTGTGAGTGTGAGTAGAGTGTTGGCTCCTCTTTTTGGTTCTTATATTAGAACCTTTTTGGTTCTTATCAAAGGTTTCCATACCTTTGTGGCGAATCTTCACTTGGCTTATCACTCTCTATAGAGTGTGGCGCCTTCTGCCATCTTCTTTCTATTCCATTTTCTTTATTTTATATATCATTCCAATTTTCTCATCCTTTCTATCTTGTCTTGTTAATTTTATTGCTATTATTTTTGTGTGTGCAATTTACCTTAATTCTCTTATCTGTTCGCACAAGTCTTATCTTCTGGCTTTCTTTCTTTCTTTTATTCCTATAATTCTTGTTACAAGGTAATCAACTCAAGGACGATCCATAAAAACAATATAATTCCCATCCGGATCATATCAAAAGTCTTCCAAAAGTGGCTTAAGAACATGGAATCCCTATCCGACACAATGCTCCTAGGCAATCCATGTAAGCGCACCACTTCTTTAAAGAACAAATCCTCCACTAAGCATCATCCACTTTGTGGCATGGTATGAAATGAGCCATCTTTGAGAACCTATCAACCACAGCAAAAATGGAATCTTTCCCCCTCTTGGATCTTGGGAGACCAAGCACCCATGGATAAGTTGATCCAAGGGGAGTTAGGAATAGATAATGGAGTATATAATCCATGATGTATGACCCTAGATTTAGCCTTTTTACAAACTAAGCACCTATCACAAATTTTATGCACATCATGCTTTATATGTGGCCAAAAGAAATCTTCATGCAAAATGTCCAAAGTTTTAGCAACTCCAAAATGTCCCATCAAACCACCATCATGACTTTCTCTAACTAACAACTCATGCAAGGAACTCTTAGGCATACACAATCTTTTATCTTTAAAGAGAAATCCATCATGCCTAAAGAATCCATTATGAGCAACTTTTTCACACAAAGCATACAAATTAGAGAAGTCATCATCACAAGCATACAACTCCTTTATGTGATCAAATCCAAGCATCTTAGTCTCAAGTATAGAGAGTAAAGAATACCTCCTAGAAAGTGCATCGGCTACCACATTAGCCTTGCCTTGCTTATGCTTGATCACATAAGGAAATTGTTCCCAAAACTCCACCCACTTGGCATGTCTCTTGTTGAGCTTGCCTTGGCCCTTTAAATGCTTAAGGGATTCATGATCACTATGTATCATAAATTCCTTAGGTAAAAGATAATGTTGCCAAGTTTGCAAAACTCTCACAAGTGCATACAATTCTTTATCATATGTGGAGTAATTCAAATGAGCAACCTTCAACTTTTCACTAAAATAAGCAATGGGATGCCCTTCTTGCAACAACACACCCCCTATCCCCACATTGGATGCATCACATTCAATCTCAAAAGATTTAGAAAAATTAGGAAAAGCATGAATAGGTGCATGTGTTAATTTATCTTTCAAGCTATTAAAAGCCTCCTCTTGTTCACTCCCCCACATAAACCCCACATTTTTCTTTACAATTTCATTTAAGGGGGAAGCTAGTGTGCTAAAGTCTTTCACAAATTGCCTATAGAAGCCAACCCATAGAAACTCCACACCTCACTCACATTTTTAGGTGTAGGCCAATCTCTAATAGCTTTTACCTTTTTCTCATCAACTTGCACACCTTTAGAACTCACAACAAAGCCAAGGAACACTACTTGTTTAGTGCAAAATGTGCATTTGTCCTTATCGGCATACAAACTCTCTCTCCTAAGCACTTCCAAGACACTCCTAATATGGCCCAAATGATCATCCAAAGTCAAAATATATATCAAAATATCATCAAAATAGACAACCACAAACTTTCTAATGAAATGTCTCAACACATGATTCATAAGTCTCATGAAAGTGCTAGGTGCATTGGTTAGGCCAAAAGGCATAACCAACCACTTATACAATCCAAACTTAGCTTTGACAGCGATTTTCCACTCATCACCTTCCTTCATTCTAATTTGGTGGTAACCACTTTTCAAATCTATTTTGGAGAAATAACAAGAACCATGCAACTCATCCAACAAATCATTAAGTCTAGGTATTGGTTGTCTATACCTCACGGTTATGCTGTTGATGGCTTTACAATCCATGCACATTCTCCATGATCCATCCTTCTTTGGCACCAAGATAACGGGCATAAGCACAAGGGCTCAAGCTCTCTCTTACCCATCCTTTTTACATCAACCCTTTCACTTGCTTTTGATTCTCCTTAGTCTCTTTCGGATTGCTCCTATATATGGGTCTATTAGGAAGTGAAGCTCCCGAAATAAGGTCAATTTGGTGCTCAATTCCTCTTAGTGAAGGCAAGCCATGAGGAATGTCTTTAGGAAAGACATCCTCAAACTCCTTCAACAAGGCTTCAATACCTAAAGGCAAAGTCATAGTAATAGAAGACAAACACAAATCATGAGGCGTTAGCATAAACATAGGTTGCCTTGCAAGCATCACTCTTTTCACCTCTTTAGCTTTCATAAACAAGCTCTCCACTTTTCTCTCAGCTATCTTTTCACTCTTCTCTTTCTTTTCACTATTTTCTCCCTTTTTGTTCTTCTCTCCATCTTTTTGTTTCTCTTTCTCTTCTTTTCTCTCTTGTTCTCTTTTCAATCTCATTTTTATTTAATCCTCACAAACCTCACTTGGAGACAAAGGTGTGAGGTAACCTTTGTTCCTTTATGTACAAAAGAGAATTTGTTAGTTAAGCCATTATGCACAACGTCCCTATCATATTGCCAAGGCCTACCAAGTAAAAGATGGCTAGCCTCCATAAGGACTACTTCACAAAGAATTTCATCAAAATATTTACCTATGGAGAAACATACCAAAATTTGCTTATCTATAACTATTTCTCCATTCTTACTCAACCATTGGAATTGATAAGGCCTAGGGTGATGGGTGGTTTTTAGGCCAAGTTTCTCCACTAACCTAGCACTAGCAACATTAGTACAACTCCCCCCGTCAATAATCAAAGACAATAGTTTTCCCATAACCAAGCACTTACTATGAAAAATGTTCTCTCTTTGTGTTTCATCCCTATCCTTACAAACACTCCCCATAAGCTTCCTAACCATCAAAAGGTCCCCTTCATGGGGTGGGAGGTCACCATTACTCTTACCCTCACTAGATGAACTAGATTCACTAGAAGAGGATGCACTAACCACATTAACATTATCCAAAACAATCATAGTCCTCTTATTAGGACATTGGGAAGCAATGTGACCCTTCCCTAAACATTTAAAGCACTTAATGGAACTAGATTTAGAAGGATTAGAAGTAGAGTTAGGAAGGGTTTTATGTAACATTTTGTTTTTCCTAATGCATGATTAAGTTTCTAATAACTAAAAAGTGGAAAATTGATATGTAAACTTGGTGATAAAAAGAAATAAATGAATTGTTGTTATGTATGGTTTATTGTATGTGATGATGGTTGTGAGTTGTTTGTTTGAAATTCGGGTTTGAATTTAAAAACTTGAGATATGTGCTTGAGCTGATGAGGGTGTGTTGTGAGTGTGATTTTTGGGTTTTAAGAGAAAAATAGTTTAGTTAAATCAGTTTTGAGATAAGGGGAGTGGTTTGGTAAGATTTGGGCCTCAGTTGGCCAAAAGTCCATGTGAGAGCTCCGAGAGGTCAGATATACAAGGAGGAGAAGGGGAGAGAGTTCCTCATTCTCTTATTCTCTTTCTCTCTCATCCCTTCATTCTCTCTCTCTCTTCTTTAGGATTTCTTGAGTTTGTAAGGGTGTAAAGGAGTTGTGAGCTTAGTTAAGTGGTTGTGGCAAGAAAAGGAACAGTTATTGGAAGATTTGGCTCAAGATAGTAAGTTCTCAAGGAAGTTAAAATTTCAAATTTGGAGACTTTTAGAGGTAAAGGAAGCTTACTCTTGGTTGATTTTATGTTTGTGGATGCTAATATGTTGATTTAATGCTTTGAAATCGGTTGATTTCTATGAAAATCTTGTGTATCTGGATTTTGATACAAAATAGTGTTTAGAAAGGGGATTTGAGATTTATGGATGATTTGTGGATTAAATTGTTATGTAATCAGTTAGAAAGGTATTAGAAGTGCTTAAGATTGTTGTGATGCTTGTTATTGATTGATTTGGTCAAAAATGGTATTGGTGATTGATTTGCAAAGAAAACGAGCAAAAATCATACCCAGCGATTTATAGCTCACTCAACAATGAAAACATTTGCTTAGCGACAGATATTTCAGTTGCTAGAAGTCTGTCATGCGCTCATCAACGAAAATGCTCGCTGAGGGAGAGAAAAATAGAATTTTCTCTACTTTCTTATAATTTTTGTTGGTTGTTGATGACTTTATTGACTCCTATGAATGTAAAATGTATATTTTAAGATAATTGGATGTTCAAATGGTTTTTTAAACTAGTTTTTGGGTTTTTCTTTATTATTATTGTTGAGGATTTGGTTGATAAGTTGTAAATGTCTCAGTGAGCGAAACATATGTTTGCTGAGCGAGAATTCTACCTGAGACTTGGCTGCTCTTTGGAATTAAGTTCACTGAGCAAGACTTATACTCGCTGAGCAAGAACCTTCGAAAGGGTGAGTATGCTCCCTGTATGAAAGGTACTTGATGAGCGAGCATATGGATCGCTAAGCGAGCGTGTAATTCTGTTTTG
Organism: Spatholobus suberectus; assembly: GCA_004329165.1. Classification (NCBI taxonomy): domain Eukaryota; kingdom Viridiplantae; phylum Streptophyta; class Magnoliopsida; order Fabales; family Fabaceae; genus Spatholobus; species Spatholobus suberectus. Next base: position 53,217,640 of record CM014729.1, on the reverse strand, counting down.
TTGTGTGAGAATTTTCAAAAAGTATGTGTTGCTTGGACATTGGCTTATCTGTTGACCATGCAAGAGGCCAATTTGGGCGTGCATGGGGTTGATGGTGATTGTTACACCATAGGTGGTGTTGCGTAGGCCACGTGGTGATATGTTGATACATACATATATATGATATGATGATTGTTGTGGTTAAGTTGATGGTTGTGGTGATATGTTGATACATATATACATGATATGATGATTGTTGTGGTTGAGTTGATGGTTGTGGTGATATGTTGATACATATATATATGGATATTGATGAATGATTTTGGTTGAATTAATGGTTGTGGTGATACATGCATTGGCATGCATATATGGTTGGCTAAGGTTGTGTGAGCCTCAAGCCGTGTGCGGGTAGGCATGTAAGGTGGATGGTGACCAGAGTTGATACTCAGTTAAGCCTCCAACCTAGTGCTTGGATAAGAAGTGGGGTCTTAAAGCTGGGCCTAGGGGATAAGTGGATGGGTAATCCCGCAGGGGGCCAAGGCAATGCAAGCCTTGTGTCATAGCATACCACCACCCACACACACTTATTCGACAACCATAAGCTTATCCAATTGATCAGAGTTTTGGCAATCCTTGAATAGTGCTAGATGGCCATGGTAGGGGATAAGACGTGGTTGATCGCTCGTAATGTAGAAAATCCCTCGAGAGTTGTGTCATTCATACATTGATATGTGGGGTTGACAACATAATGTGTTGTTATGTTATATTGTATGTAGACCCATTTCTTTGATGATTTGGATTCCATCTTGATATGTTGATGGTGTGAGATTATGAATTGTATATATTATGTTAGTTTTTGTTTCGTAAGCTTACCCTTGCCTTGTTTTGTTGTTGGTTGGATGTCTTGTTGTTGTTGTTGTGTTGCTGTGACTGTGATGATCACGTCATTTTGTCGTGAGAGTAGAAGAAGAGGCTTCAGTAGATCCAACTTCCCATAGTTGATGGTGGAGGATTTAGTGAGAGTTTGAAGGCCCTTTTGGGGTGGATCCTTTGGGAAGATATTTTTGATGTTTTCCTTTGTATTGGTTGTATAATTGACCAGCTATAGAGAGTTTTATTTTTTGTGCATCTCTCCCTTGGGGTTATATATATACATGGACTTGTATATTACATATATATATATATTCCATAGCATGTATGGTGATGTAATGATATTTAGTGTTAATAGTCGAATATTCTGAGTAAGGTATGAGGTTGTGAGTAGTACTATAGTGATAGAGGGTCGTTACATTTTACTACTTGAAAAACTCTTTTCTTGAAGTTTAGATGAAGAACTCTCCTTTTTGAATTTGTCCTTATCCTTCCAAGATGAAGAAGCATAAGAGGAGGACTCCTTAAATGATTACTTCCCCTTCAATTGTTGCTTCACTTTGATAGCTTGGTGAATGAGCTTTTCCATAGTGGCATAATGATGCAATTCCACAGTGTCTTGAATTTCCTTATTAAGGCCATGCAAAAATCTAGCCATGGTTGCCCCTTGGCTCTCTTCCACTTAAGCTCTTATCATTGCCATCTCCATCTCCTTATAGTATTCATCCACACTCCTCCCTCCTTGTGTAAGCCTTTGGAGTTTATTATGAAGATCTCTCCCATAGTAAGAAGGCACAAATCTATCCCCCATAGTTCTCTTTATTTCTAACCAAGTGTTCACCATAGGCCTCCTCATCCTCATAATGTCATGTTTCACTTGGTTCCACCACGCCAAAGCATAACCTTCAAACTCCAATGAAGCCAATCTAATTTTCTTTTATTCATTATAGTCATAACATGAAAAAGTTTGCTCCACTTTCATCACCCACTCAAGGTACACTTTCGGGTCGTAAGTCCCTTGAAAATTAGGAATTTTAACCTTCACTCCCTCCATGTTATCCTCTCTATTATTTTCTCCCTCTCTATGTCCTCCTCGAAATCTCCTTCTCCTATTTCTCCTATGCCTTCTTTCTCCCTCATCTTCCCTATAACCTCCATGACTCCCATGAGAAGATGAAGTATACCTCCTTCTCTCCACATTTTCCAACCTAACACTCACATCTTCATTATTCTTTTGCATCATCTCCCACCTTGTCTTATTCTCCCTCTGAATTGTTTCTAACTTTCCATCATTTTCCATTCTCTACCTCCTCATCTCCTCCCCAATTTTAATCATCTTCACCATTAACTTTGCGGATTTAGGAGATAATGGATCACTACTCGCCGTTGGTGAAGCCATACCTACACAAAAGGTTAGCACAAATAATAGAAATCAAATAATCCTCTCCACTCTCTAAGTACTCAAGTCACTCGTGTTTCACTCTTTCAAGCTTTTTCTATAATTTGCTCTTTTACTTTTTACCACTCTTGTTCCTCTTAAGTTCTTGAAAAGAACAACCAATTTTCAATAACAAAGAAGTTTCTAAATGAAATATGCCACGAGATCCAAGATCAACTCAAGAAACCAAAGAATAGAAATACTCTAGACAAAACCAAGGAATTTAAAAGACAAGCAAAAAAAGTTATAAGAAATGAAAGGAACACTCAAAAGAAAGCCAAAGAAAAACAATAAGAAGACTCAAAGACAAAGAGATAAGAACATATAAGGAAAAATGAATAGCATGTGTATATCCACCACCAAAAATAAGTCAAAAGTATATGAAAGAAAAATAATATCACTATCAGAGCTGGCTCACTAAAGAGGGCAGGCTTTTTTTTTTATAAATGGGCAATAATTTTTTTATATATTTATTTTGCAATTTGGCTCCCAAACTTTTTATAATTGCACTTTGTAACACCCTGTTTCTCCTAATACCTGATTAAGTATTTTAATAACTAAAAGTAAGAAACTTGAGATATGTACTTAAGCCAATATGATTGTGTGGAGAGTCTGATTTTGGGGTTTTGAGAGGAAAATAGTTGAGTTAAATCAGTTTTAGGACAAGGCAAGTGGCTGGGTGAGATTTGGGCCTCAATGGGCCAAAAGTTCGTGTGAGAGCTCCGGGGAGCTCGGATATAAAAGAAGGAGGGGGGTGAAACCCCTCATTCTCTCATTTTTCTCTCTCTCTTCAGTTTCTCTTTCCTCATTTCTCTCTCAATCTCTCTCTATAGATTTGAGGTCGATAAGTGTGTTGGAAGCTTTCTAAGCCTGACTTAGTGATTGTGGGGAGAGAAGGGACAAATTTGTGGAAGATTTTAGCTCAAGACACAAGTTTTCTCAAAGGACCAAAATTCAAGTTTAGAAGCTTTTGAGGTAAGGGAAGCTTACTATTGCATGATTTCTTGTTTGTGATCATTGATGTGTTGATTTCTTGCCTTGGAATGGATTGATTTTGGTGGAAATCTTGAGTATGGAAACTTTGATACAAAATGGGTTTCAAAAAGGGATTTTGAGATTTGAGGCTGTTTATGGCTAAAAATTGTTGTATAATCGGTTAGAAATGCATTAAAAGTGGTTAGAATTGATTTGGAAGGAGTGTATAGCAATTAAAAGCCAAGGAATTGAAGAATTTCACCCATATACCATGTTCGCAACGTAGGCGATGGCCCCTCCCAATGGGCGAGGTTCTTCTCGAGCCCAGAAAATGGCTCTGGAAGAACGTTGCCATGCAACGATTTTGTCCCACCGAGCGACATTCAACCAGAGACCAAAAAAATAGGTCTCTAGTAGTCTGACGCTAGGTGGCAGTGATGTGCCACCGGGTGGGATGCTGTTATAAAAAAATGTGATTTTGTTATTTTAGTTGAGTGAGACTTGGCTCTAAGTAAGAATGTGAAAGGTAGTTGATTGCCTTGGATTTTATGTTTAGGTGTGATCCTTTGAAATATTGGAAAAATGTTTAGCTTTAAAAGAAAGACCTATTTGTCATGTGTGCTTGGTTTAAGAGGTTTGTGTTGATGTAAAATGAAAGTATGAACTTTGTGATTGTTGTGGTGTATTGTGATTGAGTTGATTGTTGTGAAGATATATATATTTTGAATGAATATGTGGTTGGCTGAGGTTATGTGGGCCTCAAGCTATTGTGGTGTGATGGTGTGACATATAAAAAAATATGCATGTGGATATGGATGAATAATTTCGGTTGAATTGTTATTGTTGGGTGTGTGTTAACGTGGAAGGTTGCTTAGATAGGACCTCCACATGTTGTTGTTATTCTTCCAAACTTGGTTCTTGGTTTTCTTTATTATTGTTGTGAATTGGTTTGATAAAATGTGGAAAAATGGTAATTGAGTGGAAGGTTGCTCAGGTAGAGCCTCCACTAGTCGTAATATGTTGTGATGGTGAGATACCTTACTTGTTGACCATGCAAGAGGCTGGATTGGGCCTGCATAGGTTGATGATGATTGTTGTGGCTGTGTTGATGTTGTATGGAAAGACATGCATTTATGTATATGTTGACGGCTAAGGTAGCTGACAATGGACTTCATGCCGTGGTGATTATTGTGGTGATACATGCATTGGTATGCATATGTTGGCGGTTGAGGTAGCTGACGATGGACCTCATGCCGTGGTGATACATGCATTGGTATGCATATATTGGTGGCTGAGGTAGTTGACGATGGACCTCATGCCGTGGTATGGACAGGTGGCTGGGGTAGCTGATGATGGACCTTATGCCATTGTGTAGATTGAGAACTGAGGTAGCTGATGATGGGCCTCATGTTGTTGTGTGGGTACTGAGGTAGTTGACGATGGACCTCAGGCTGTTGTGTTTGTGGATTGGATATGTAGAGGTTGAAAGTATGATGCATTAGTATTGTGATTAATATCACTAAGTGAGAATGTGACTATATATCATGAAAATTTATTTGAATTCTTATATATATAAATGAGGTTTCTGTCTATAATTAATGATGTCTTTAGTGGTAATGGTTGTGTTGTTATTGTTGTTATGATTACTCGGTAATTGTGGCTGTGGTTGTAATGGGTGTTGGTAGCGGAAGTAGCATTGTTGTTTTGCTTATTGTCATGGCTGCTATTATGGTTGGAGTGGTAAAAGAGGTGTGGATAATGCTTTGTTGTTGATATTGTTGCTATTCTTCTATTTGATTATTGATATAGGATGAGGAGATTTTTCTATTACTTTACTTTTAAAATATATGTTTTATTATTTCAAGTAAGCTTACCCTTGCATTGTTTGCACGTGTGGTTGGTGCTTGTGATGATCACGTCGTTTGGCATGAGAGCAGAAAGAGAGGTGTCTACAGATCCAGCTTCTCAAAGCTGATGAAGGCGGGTCTTAGATGAAGACTTTTGGAGACCTTTTTGGGCGGAGCTCTTGTGGAAGCTCCTTCCTTTTGTTTTGGTTTTGATGTAAAATTGTTATATAGTTGACCAGCTATAAGAAGTTATGTTATTGTATGTAATCTTAATCGTACAAGATGCCTTTGGATTTGTATAAAAAAAAATTTAGTTATGAATTGGGATATAATCGAATTTTGTTAATGTGAGTAGTACTGTAGTAGTAGAGGGTCGTTACACACTTGGGCCCCTAAACTTTTTTGCTTTTTTGCTTTTGCTCCTATATAATTGCTAATGAGTCCTTGAATATTTTTTTTAGACCTTCAACTTTTTTATTTGCAAAAATGCCCCAACTCTTTCCAAACAAAATTTTTAAGATCAAACAAATGTTCTACCACCAAAAAAAACTCAAGAACATATGAAGAACACTTTGAATGTTCTTTCCCAAATTCCAAATTCAAATTTCTCAAAAACCCAATTAAGCCTCCAATCAAGTAATTTCCACCAACATTTAAGTGTCTATATGTGAAACAACACAAATCAAGTGTGGATTTAACACACCAACTAACATGAATCTAGATGGACCAAAATATAGATCTAATAAGAAAAAAAGGAAGAACACAAGAACATTACTGTAGAATTTGACTCTAATTTGGATGAATCAAGAAGAGATTGACTCAAATAAGACTAAATGGACACAAACAAAAATAGTAAGACACAAGAATTATGCAAGAAGACTCACAAATTTGCTGGACTTGAAACCAACAGTAGCATCATGTCGCACCCGCCCGGTGGGTTGTGTTGGCAACCCAGTGATCACGAATTCGGAAGCACAAATATGTAGTGACGAATTTAGCTTTGCACGAACCACTTCCAACAACTTGTAGTGCAAAATTGACATGAAAATTTGGCACAATTGGATGTGTAATTGGTGTTGAATTTGGCTTTAGATACCAATTGATAAACCCCAAAGTGGATCTTACTTTTCAATACCTCAAATTTTTCCCAAATTGAATCCACAAAAACAGAATTTGAAGAAAAAGAGAAAATGGAAAAGAAAAGAAATGGAGGAGACACCACAATCAATTCATGATTGTTGAGTTAATGAGGATTTGCCACAAAAAAATTGTTCTTTGATAAGAATCTAATGGTTCAATCCAATAACCTAGAGAGAACACTCTCTTAGCAAAAATGCTATCAATTCCTTAATTCATCAAAAGTGTCTACCAAGTGTCCATAGGGACCTATTTACACCAACACTAAAAATAAGGCCCAAATACTAACAAACCTAAAACAAGTCATAATAGGTCCAAACATAGTCAACTAAAAAGAATAAAAGCTAACTCCATTAAAGCCCAACAAAGGCCCAACATAAAAGTGCTCAAAAAATGTAAGGAAATCCTAATCTAAAACTTGGCTCCAATTTACTATCTTCAAGCTTCTAATGCTCTCTTCTTCCTTCCCCATGAATGTGTTAAGCCTCATGTCAAGTTTCTCTTGAATCTTCCTTCCCCTTCCTCTAGTCGTAGGATCTTCCATGTCTATCTCTTCTTTCTTGAAGTCCTTGGATAGTCCTCTATCACTCTATCTTATTCACAACTATGATTATCCAATTAGAACCCTCATAACACTATCCTAAGGTCTAGTCTTTCATATATCCTTAAGGTAACAAAAGACATCCCTAATTACAAACATACATTCTTATTTCACATTCTTCGCCTAGTAACTTGACATACACCTCGTTCTTTATCAAGCAAGAATAGAACATATGCATAATATGATCACATATCCAAAACCTTGACACTTCATCATAAGACACAATTGCATTTTAACATGTGCACATAGTACATCAATCGCTCATGAACAAGGTCACATAGTTACAACATAGCACACTTCAATATGTCATGATACAACAGGATGCATATGCATGCTATGTTCCTAAATCTCAATCTATGCACATGTGGTACCAACTTAAACTTCTCGAAAAGTAGACTAGGAGTAAGCGCATGACCATAAGAAATGTCATTGGTATCGATGCCTTTGACTTTCACACCATCAACTAGTATGATATTCTCTGGTGACTAGTTAGGGTTATCCAGCTTTGTTAGTAAGCTTTGGCTCCATGGGATTGGCATGGGTCATTGGAGTTTACATACCAAGTATCATCACCCCCAAGGCTAGCATTAACAACCTATCCCAGCCTTTACCAACCAAATTCCTACTTACTTTTCTTTACCACATAACTCAAACGTTATGATGCATGATCACACGAACAATGCACATGGCTTTACTTAAACAATTCACACTGAGGATCCCACCTCTCATAGGCTAGGTTCCTTTTCACGACACAATACCCGTTAATTTACATATACCATGGCATAGGATCATACATAAGCACATTTGGTAGTTCATGTTATAGAAATTCATAAGTTATTACCACAGAGCATTTACCATAAGTCAACGATATACGCATTTTCTCAAAGCAAGTAACAACCACAAGATACAGATCCAACAAGACATCAAAGCAATAACAATTATACAAGGAATAAGCATAGAAGGCAACAACATTTTGAAATGGTGGGATTTTAGATTTTATAAAACTTTGACATTCTTGAAATTATCCCAACACCTTAGCAGTTACCTGATTAAAGATCACTATTATTTTAACATCCCCTTGAACTAACATGGGCCACCATTTACATTAGCAATAAGGCCATGATTACACTTTATGTGTCTATCCAGTTTCCCACATTCTGCAAGATTTTATGCCAATGGCATCCCACTAAAATGCCTATAAAAGGGGTTTTTAACCCTTCTTAGTTTTTTATTGCTAAAATCCATCATTTTGCATGCTTAATAGAGGGATTTGGGGGAGTAAATTATCTCCTTTTTTTAGTATTAATGTTTGTAGCTCACCCATTTTTTCTATGATTGACACAGAGTTGAAGAGAAAGATGAAATTGTTGTGATATGAATCTATCAAGCTAAAAAAATTTAAATATCCTTTGTAATGGATGGAAAGCCCATTGACTATAGCAAAAGCTAAAAGAATTAAAAAGGCTTTTCAAAGCTTAGTCTTTGAGCTGCAAGCTAAAGGACAGTTAGCTAAAATAGAGCCTAATCCAACAATTGTCACATTTTGAAGATAATTTCATCCAACTTAAAGACAACAATTTGGAGAGCAACATAAGCTCAACACTTAATACTTAAGATGCATCTATGGGCTAGACTTTACTTGGGTGGGTCACTTAGCTTTTGGGCTGAATAGTTAATTAAGACCCATTTTCTTATTTTCTATGTAGTTTTTGCACTTATTTTTGTGTAATAAGTTCATATGTCTTTTAATATTTTCTAGGCCATATTTTAGTGTTTTTAGGCTTCCTAAACCATTATGATGGTTAATCGGACTTAATGAACCAGTGGGATGGTTAGTGGGAAGTAAATTCTAGTGGGAAATAAAAGCTTAGTGGGAAGTTTAGTGGAAAGTTATTGCTAGTGGGAATTTAATGCCTAGTGGAAATGTTAGTGGGAAATCACTTCTTGTACTTTAAGGGTAGTATAGTTAAGCTTATAAATAGGAACTTTTTGTAAGCAACCAATGTAGAATTTGAAGATTAGTGAAATTTTAGTGTTTCTTCATTGTGAGAGCTTCCTCTTTACTCTTAGGTTAAGAAGTTTATACTATTGGTTCTATTGGTAGGTCATGGTTAGGGTCAAGTTCTTCTTAGTTTCCTTTACCAGTTTTAAGATAATCCTAAGTAAAATCACATCATGTTGAAAAAGCAAGAATTCCAAGGAGTTTTGCTAAAAAAGCTACGTTTTAAACTCCAAGCTGAGGAGCACGGTCGTGCATACATGTTCAAGATCAACTCATGGCAAAGCGGTCAAGCACAACCATGCAAAAGGAAGCAAGGCCAAGTTAGGAATTTCATTGTTCACCTTGTATCTTTCCCGTGCTAAGGAGCACACCTTTGCATAAAAAAGCACAACCCATGCTATGTCAAGCATAGTTGTGCTTGAGTTCAGATTCTTTGTTGTGTATGTTGACTATGCCAATTTGCATGACCTTATAAGAAAGCATGGTCGTGCTACTTGAAGTACAATCGAGCTTGTTGATGTTGTGCCCTAATTTTGATTGTTACCTATAAATAGACAAGAAAACAAAGGAAGCAAACACACTTAAGGGCAAGTGTACCCTATCGCAGTAGTAACAAGAACTTAAGTCCAGATATCATACCCAAAGGACTAATTAGCAAGTACCAAACTTGAAAGGTTCTTATGTTATTTATAAAATTAATTATGGTGGAAAATTGGATTTAATTAGAAACAGAAGCACAACGAGTTTGTAATAAAAGCAAAACCACAAAAGAAGAAATTTAAAAATAAGAAAGCCAGAGGTTATGGTTTCGCTTGTACCCTTAATTCTCCTAATCCTAATTCTATATGAACCTTAGATTAATCCTCAAATGCCAATTCTTCCTCTACAAATTCTATTAACAATTACTGATCATAAATTGCAAATAATCTTCTTCCCAAATTAATTTCTTATTTGGTCATTCAAGAAATTCAACTCAAAAAAAGCATAAAGCACAAAAAGGGCAGTTGAAATGATTAACCCAATTAGAGATTCAAGATTATAGTTTGATCATACATCAACCTTAAACCCAATTGTCCTATAGGTTTATCAATTAATTGTAGTATGACGGCTAATTAATTTAAAGCATGCCAAGAGCAATCAATTCTCAATAAGAATTAAAATAATAGAACAGTCTATTTGACTGAATAAAAATAGGAATTCAAATAAAATTAGGAATTAGGGCAATGACTCTGTGCTAGCTAAACACTTGCACAATCAATGCCGATTGTCCATCCTTTTGCTTTGTTTCTAGCATATGTGCACTCAACACTCGGAGATGACTCTAGGTCGCTCAAACTCTTGCACAAATGGGTTTTAATAGAACCTAAGGGAAAACAAGTTCCCTTCCAACAAATCACAGAAACAACAACCATAGATATAGCAAGCAATCAACCAACTTCATCAAGAAAATAGCAAAGCGGGTTACAACTTGTATTAGGCTAGCTAAAGGAACTAGGTTCCTTTCCAAGCAACCATCAAGCATTAAGTCAAAGTGCTCCAATATGAAGACAACCAACCTCTAAGAACTCTACCTAGACTGATTCTCTTAGAACATTGCCCTAAACTTTGTGAAATGCTCTAATACCACTCTATAGGATCCCAGCTAGTTGGGATTAGAGTTTAACTAGTTTTCATTTAGATATGTGAAAGTAAAACCTTCTTTAATTTAAATTGGTTAAAACAAGAGTAAATTTTTCACGATTCAATGTAAACTTGTACTAATGTTTTACAAATCATGGAACCTAGTACAAAATAACATCACACAATACCCTCATAAAGGGAAAGTATAAAAGAAATTGGGCACTTAAAGTGACTGTGTCCATAAGTACTTGATAAACATTTTATATATTTTTTTCAATCATAAATTAGCTTGACTAAGAAGGCGAGTACAAATCTGAATAGTCAAAACATAAAATAAAATATTTTAAGTAAATGCTCTTGTTCATTAGTACCTAAGAGCAATTGAATATGGGGTATTAGGAGTGGGAAATCCATAAATCTTAAATACCAACAATAAAAGGTTCCATGCACATGATAAAATATAAAGCAAGTACAACATATTTACAGTCATCCAAATGCCACTAGAAACTACTCATCCCTACTACAAACACTCACACACATGACTCACAAACACTGGGGACACTCCTCATAAGACGAGTTTTCTAATCTTATCACTAATGTTACTGGCTAGGGGTGTAACCACCCTAACCCACATGATATAACAAGCTAGGGTCATTATCATTTGGAGACTCACAAACAATACAATATGGGAGCACAATAAGCTTAAAAGGTGTGCCACCATCACTAGTAGTAGCGCATTCACAGATACATCAACAAGCATAAGATAATAATTTGGGCAGCACTACTATTATAATGAACCTATCCATGAGTCAGGATATCATATATATACACACACACGCACGCACGCACACACACGCACACACACACATACACACACACACTGTGACACCCTTTACCCCAAAGCTAATTATTAAATAAATACTACGAAAATATAACATACTTTCATTTGTGAAATAAAACGATAGTTTATAATCTTTTTCTTCACACGATAAAGGACATCACATGCACAACTCACATTTACTAAAACTCCATAAGATGCTTTACTGATTAACCAAATGATGGTGGCCCATAGTTGAGCATACAAGTCCAAATAAAATAAAATAAAATAAAATAAACCAATTTAAAAGTAAAACTATTAGTCTAAAGTTTAAAAGCTAAAATAATAAATAACTAAGACCCCGATGTCACATTACTATCAAAGTTGACAAAATCGAAAAGAAGTTGTAAAATAAACTGCAATGAGGCCAATGCCCCTACTCTAAGACTCTTCCTCAAGGTCCTGCTAGACGTCACCTGTATATCACAGACACATACAGAAAACACCAGAAAACAAGGGAGTGAGATACATCTCACATCATGCTCAAAGTATGACAATGGAGACAGGTAGAATACACATCACATACATAATCAATTAACAGTAATTTGCAAAAACTAGAACGCACACGAACATATGTAATGCAATACCTAGCTTTTACTTCTTATGCACATGTGGTACCAACTTAAACTTGTCGGAAAGTAGACTAGGAGTAAATGCACGGCCATAAGAAGCATCATTAGTACTGATGCCTTTGGCTCTCGCACCCTCAACTAGTATGATATCCCCCGGCGACTAGTCAAGGTTATCCAGTTTTGCCAGTACGCCCCGGCTCCATTGGATCAACATGGACCATTGGAGTTTTTCCAACCGAATAGCCCCCAAGGCTAGAGTTAGACAACCCATCACGGCCTCCACCAGCCAAATTCCTACATACTTTCCTCATCACATAACTCAAATGTTATGATGCATGGTCACATACAATACTTACAACTTTTCACAGGTTTTAATCATGAAACATTGACACAATTTTATATCATACTCAATTTTCTCAAGTAAATAATAGTCGCACAATATAAACTTAACAAGGCATAAAAAGAAACAACAATGAGTTAAAAACTGCAAAAAAAGGAGTTCATAGACACAAAGAATGAAATAGCCAAAATGGTATCCACCCGTTGTGCCAGCAACGAATCCGCCCGGCGGGTCTGTGTTGCAACCAACCCGCCCAGCGGGTTGTGAACCCCGCCAGCGGGTCCACGTCAGGACTCAACCCGCCTAGCGGATTGTTCATCCCGCCCGGCGCTAACGCGGAGTGTAGTTTTCAACGAAAGGTCGCCCAGCGGCTATCTAACCCCGCCAGGTGGATCCAAGATACAGATTTTAAAAAGACAATCCATGATAATCCATATAAATTAAACATAGAATTTTCATAAAGCATATTAATAATTTGGGGACAATCGCATTCCCTTTTGCACGTACACAACCATATAATTCACAAACAATTGGGGTCTCGGGCCAACCCCTCTACCCACGACCAAAGCCATACCCATGAGCGAGATAACTCACTCCCCCTTACCTTGAAAGAGACGATCTCCAGCAAGAGGATGTGAACGGTGCAGCAGCGTCTTTCTAAGGTTCCTTACTTCTTGACTGCAAAGGCTCTGTCGGAACGGTATCTCCAAGGAGGCACAAGCGAAAGAATAAGGAAAAAGGATTAGGTTTTCAAGAAACCTAAGGAATACTTAAAGCTAACTTTGGACTCATAAAACTAAGCCCAATAAAAGGGTTTTAAAACTTTTAAAAACATTCTAATTATAAAACCCCAGTTTAAAAGCCCAATATTTCTTTTTCTCAAAATACCATTCAATTAAAAACAAGGCAAACGAATAATAATAATAATAATTAAAGGAAAACATTGGGGTGTTACAATTCCCCCCTCCTTAAAAGAAATTTCGTCCTCGAAATTTGCCTAAAGCAAACAACACTGGATAAGACTGCTTCATCTGGCTCTCTGACTCCTAAGTTGCACTATCTTTTGTGGCTCCTCCCCAAACAACCTTGACCAAGGGAATTTCCTTTCCTTTTAGTTGTTTCACCCTTCGGTCCTCAATTTGCAATGGCAATGCCCCAAAAGTCAGGTTCTCTTTTACTTGGATATTATCCAACCCAATTATATGTGACGGATCATGAACATATTTTCTGAGTTGGGAAACATGAAAGACACTATGAAGGTTTGAAAGAGACGGAGGTAAAACAATTTGATAGGCAACTTCACCGACTCTCTTTAGGATCTGGAAGGGATCAATAAAACGCAGAGTAAGTTTACGAGACTTCAATGCCCGACCAACCCCAGTCCATGGAGTGACTTTCAAGAACTCATGACCACCCTCCTAAAATTCAAGAGCTTTCCTTCTCTTATCATGGTAACTCTTCTGCCTACTCTAAGCTGTCCTCATCTTATCTTGGATCATCCTAACTTTTTCAGTAGTCTATTACACTACCTCAAGTCCTAAAATGAGGTTCTCACCTGGTTCTAACCAACATAAAGGTGTCCTACATCTCCTCCCATACAAGGCTTCATAAGGTGCCATCCCAATACTAGAATGGTAACTGTTGTTATAGGTGAACTCTATAAGAGGTAAGAAACTATCCCAACTACCACTCTGCTCTAACACACAGGCCCTCAAAAGGTCTTCTAGGGATTGGATGGTTCACTCGATCTGACCGTCCGTTTGTGGATGGTAAGCTGAACTCAATCTAAGCTTAGTCCCTAGGACCCTATGCAAACTCTCCCAAAATCTAAAGGTGAACCTAGGGTCTCTATCAGAAACTATGCTTGAAGGAACACCATGCAACCTCACAATCTCACTAATGTATAAGGTAGTTAACTTCTCTAAAGGGTATCTAATGTTAATTGGAATAAAGTGAGCAGATTTGGTTAACCTGTCCACTATTACCCAAATCGCATCCAACCCTTTGGGGGTTCTAGGCAAACCCACCACAAAGTCCATGATATACTATCCCACTTCCATTCAGGAATGTCCAAGGGTTGCAACATACCTGATGGCTTTTGGTGCTCAACCTTAGCTTTCTGACACACTAAACAAGCATACACAAACTCAAATACCTCTCTCTTCATACCCGGCCACCAAAACATTTTTTTTTAAGGTCCTAATACATCTTTGGGGCTCTTGGGTAGATGCTCAAACCACTCCTATGGCCTTCCTCTAAGATCATCTTTTTAAGCTCTGACACTCTAGGTACACAGATCCTATCCTAAAGTCTAATGACTCCATCCGTTCCTACTTTAAAGTTACTCTCCTTACCTTGGGCTATGGACTCTAACTGGGCTAGCAAAAATGGATCGGATTTCTGACCTTCCCTAATCTCATCTATCAATCCACTAGCCACTCTCAGCATACCCAGCCTTACACTCATAGGGGTAACCTCACATACTAGGCTCATGTCTCTAAACTGCTCTATGAGGTCCAACTCTCTAACCATCAACACAGACATGTGTAAGGACTTTCTACTCAAGGCATCAGCCACTACATTAGCTTTACCTGGGTGGTAATTAAGCTCAAAATCATAGTCCTTAAGAAACTCTAACCACCTCCTTTGTCTCATGTTCAATTCTTTTTTATCAAACAGGTACTTAAGGCTCTTATGATCACTAAAGACTTCAAACCTAGAACCATACATGTAATGCCTCCATAACTTAAGCACAAATACTACCGCTGCCAACTCTAAATCATGGGTAGGGTAATTTCTCCCATGGGTCTTAAGCTACCTAGATGCATAAGCTACCACCTGCCCCCTTTGCATAAGCACACCACCTAAGCCCATCTTAAATGCATCACAATACACTACAAAAGGCTCGCTCGGGTTAGGCAAAACTAAAACAGGTGCGAATGTCAACTTCCTCTTAAGCTCTTGGAAACTATTCTCACACTGGGTATCCCACACAAAGGCTTGACCCTTATGTGTCAACTGAGTCAAAGGCATGGCTATCTTAGAAAATCCCTTTATAAACCTCCTATAGTATCCTGCTAAACCCAAGAAACTCCTAATCTCATAAACTAACTCAGGGGCTTCCCACCTTAACACAGCTTCTATCTTAGATGGGTCTATAACTATCCCTCCTTTAGATATGACATGTCCTAAGAAGTTAACCTCATCTAACCAGAACCCACACTTGGACAACTTAGCATACAATTGCTTGTCCTTAAGGGTTTGCAGCACAACTGTCAAATGCTCAGCATGTTCCTCTCTAGACTTAGAATACACTAGGATATCATGTATGAAGACCACTACAAATCTATCTAGATAGGGGTGGAAAATCCTGTTCATGTAGTCCATGAACACACCAGGTGCATTGGTCATGCCAAAGGGCATAACCAAGTACTCATAGTGACCATACCGTCTCCTAAAGGTAGTCTTCGGGATGTCCTCAGACTTCACACGGATTTGATGGTAACCTCATCTTAAGTCTATCTTACTAAACACGCAGGCTCCTACCAACTGGTCTATAAGGTCATCTATCTTAGGAAGAGGATACCTATTCTTAATCGTCACCTTATTTAGCTGACGATAGTCTACATACAACCTCATACTTCCATCCTTCTTCTTCACTAACAAATCTGGCGCTCCCCAGGGTGACACACTAGGTCTTACAAACTGTTTCTCTAACAAGTCTTCTAACTATTTCTTAAGCTTAGCTAACTCTAAAGGAGACATCCTATAAGGTGTTATAGATATAGGCCCAGTTCCAGGCACTAAATCTATGGAAAACTCAACCTCACGCTCAGGGGGTAGACTAGTAACATCTTCTGGGAATACCTCAAGGAAATCTCTCACTACAGGCACATCTCTAATCACAACCTTGCTCTCAAGTTTTAGGGTGGCTAACATCACGTACACTTGGGCATTCTCCTTCAAAGACGCCTTTACCTGGTTGGCAGTAAGGAATCCCGCATCCTTACTTTCAACTGGCTTACCAAACACAATAGATTTGTCAAAGTAGTTTAAGAGGACATGATTGGAAGATAACCAGTCCATACCAAGAATAACATCTAGTTGATTAAGAGGCAAACAAATCAAGTCAACCATAAACTCTCTATCAGAAACCAACACAGGACAATTTAAACAAACATTAGAGGTAATGATGGAACCACTAGTAGGGGTATCAACAGTTAAGTCAAATTTCAAAAAGGACACAGGTAATTTCAATTTTTTAGCACAAGTATAGGATATAAAAGAATGAGTTGCACTAGAATCAAAGAATACAACTAAAGGAGTTCCGCTTATGAGACATGTACCTTGAATTAAGTCATCAGACTCCGAGGCTTCAACACTACTACGAGCAAAGACTCTTCCCATGGCCTTCGGTCGACTGGCTTGCGAACTTTGACTTCCACTGCGCAGCACCTTCTTAGGATTAGGACAATCCCTTCCAATGTGCCCTTTTTGTCACAATTGAAACATGTCACCTCCTTGTCCTTGCACTCGAATGTCGAATGATCAGGTCGTCCACACTTCTTGCATCTCTGTGGGGTAAAAAGGGCTGATCCCTCACTAGCACCACTAGCAGGCTGACTTGCTATAAGCTTCTAATTACTGAAACGGTTACCAGATGGAATCGAGTATGGCTTCCCACGATTCTGGTTACCAAATTTCTTCTCACGAAGGGGACCCACACTTTTGTAATGTGCCGCTCTTGTGCTATTATCTTCATCGTAGATTCTGCATCTATTCACCAATATAGGAAATTGGCGAATCTCCTGGTAGTTGATAGCTTGCTTAATCTCAGGTCGTAGGCCATTCACGAACTTTACGCACTTAGAATGCTCCCCAGATTCGTTATGGTAATGAGGAAAGTACCTTGATAGCCCCTCAAATTTGGCTACATACTCAACCGTGGTCATGTTGCCCTGCTTGAGCTTTAAGAACTCCATCTCCTTACGATTACAGACATCCTCGGGAAAGTACTTCTCCAAGAACACCTTTTTGAAGACTTCCTAAGTGATGACTCTATCTCCAGCTTCTAAGCGTTGACGGGTATTCTTCCACCAATACTCGGCCTCCTCAGCTAGCATGAAGGTGTCAAAAGTCACCTTCTGAGCATTTGTGCACGCCATGGCCCGAAATATCTTTTCGATTTCCTGCAACCAATTTTGTGCACCATTAGGGTTGTATCCCCCTTTGAATGTTGGTGGATTATTCCTTTGGAACCTATCCAACCCATGAAACTCAGCAGCTCCATCCTCTCTTTTCTGATTCCTTCCCACAGCCTGAGCTAAGGCATGAAGAGCATCAGCAATAGCACGGTCGTTCCTACCAGCAGCCATTACTTCCTGCACAAGCCAGAAGTAATCAACCACAACACACAAATTCAACAAATAAACCATAGAGTACACATGGAAACACAATGGATACATAACACACAAAGATGAATGAATCGACCTGCTCTTAAACTCAAATTTTACTCGCTGTATTTCCCACCTACATTGCACGAAGTATTGAGGTGGCCAGTCTCAATATTTCATGACAAAGCAGTTAGGATTTATGGCATTGGAAACAACCAAAAACAGTTAGTGTAACTCAAACAACATCGAACAACTTCTCAGAGTACACATAGGAAACATAGAAAGCACATAACGCATAGGTCAAAAAGATCGACCTACTCTGATACCACTAAATGTGACACCCTTTACCCCAAAGCTAATTATTAAATAAATATTACAAAAATATAACATACTTTTCATTTGTAAAATAAAACGATAGTTTATAATCTTTTTCTTCACATGATAAAAGACATCACATGCATAACTCACATTTAATAAAATTCCATAAGATGCTTTACTGATTAACCAAATGATGGTGGCCCATAGTTGACCATACAAGTCCAAATAAAATAAAATAAACCAATTTAAAAGTAAAACTATTAGTCTAAGGTTTAAAAGGTAAAATAATAAATAACTAAGACTTAGATGTCAGATTACTATCAGAGTTGACAAAACCAAAAAGAAGCTGTAAAATAAACTGCAATGAGGCCAATGCCCATACTCTAAAACTCCTCCTCAAAGTCCTGCTGGACGTCACCTGTATATCACAGACACATACAGAAAACACCAAAAACCAAGGGAGTGAGATACATCTCACATTATGCTCAAAGTATGACAATGGAGACAGGTAGAATACACATCACATACATAATCAATTAACAGTAATTTGCAAAAACTAGAACGCACACGAACATATGTCATGCAATACCTAGCTTCTACTTCTTATGCACATGTGATACCAACTTAAACTTGTCGGAAAGTAGACTAGGAGTAAATGCACGGCCATAAGAAGCGTCATCAGTACCGATGCCTTTGGCTCTTGCACCCTCAACTAGTATGATATCCCCCGGCGACTAGTCAGGGTTATCCAGTTTTGCCAGTACGTCCCAGCTCCATGGGATCAGCATGGACCATTGGAGTTTTCCCAACCGGATAGCCCGCAAGGCTAGAGTTAGACAACCCATCACGGCCTTCACCAGCCAGATTCCTACATACTTTCCTCATCACATAACTCAAATGTTATGATGCATGGTCACATACAATACTTACAACTTTTCACAGGCTTTAATCATGAAACATTAACACAATTTTATATCATACTCAATTTTCTCAAGTAAATAACAGTCGCACAATATAAACTTAACAAGGCATAAAAAGAAACAACAATGAGTTAAAAACTGCAAAAAAAAGAGTTCATAGGCACAAAGAACGAAATAGCCAAAATGGTATCCGCTTGTTGTGCCAGCAGTGAATCCGCCCGGCGGGTCTGCGCCGCAACCAACCCGCCCGGCGGGTTGTGAACCCCGCCCAGCGGGTCCACGTCAGGACTCAACCTGCCCAGCGGATTGTTTATCCCGCCCGACGCTAACGCGGAGTGTAATTTTCAATGAAAGGTCGCCCAACGGCTATCTAATCCCACCGGGTGGATCCAAGATACAGATTTTAAAAAGACAATCCATGATAATCCATATAAATTAAACATAGAATTTTCATAAAGCATATTAATAATTTGGGGACAATCGCATTCCCCTTTGCACATACACAACCATATAATTCACAAACAATTGGGGTCTAGGGCCAATCCCTCTACCCATGACCAAAGCCATACCCATAAGCGAGATAACTCACTCCCCTCTTACCTTGAAAGAGGCGATCTCCAGCAAGAGGATGCGAACGGTGCAGCAACATATTTCTGAGGTTCCTCACTTCTTGACTGCAAAGGCTCTAACGGCACGATATCTCCAAGGAGGCACAAGCGAAAGAATAAGGAAAAAGAATTAGGTTTTCAAGAAACCTAGGGAATACTTAAAGCTAACTTTGGACTCACAAAACTAAGCCTAATAAAAGGGTTTTAAAACTTTTAAAAACATTCTAATTATAAAACCCCAGTTTAAAAGCCCAATATTTATTTTTCTCAAAATACCATTCTACTAAAAACAAGATAAACGAATAATAATAATAATAATTAAAGGAAAACATTGGGGTGTTACACACACACACACACACACATATATGTATATATGTATATATAAATGTATGTGTATATATGCATTTATATATATGTGTGTATACACATATATATGTATATGTATATGTGTGTATATACATATATGTATATGTTTGTATACACATATATGTATATATACATATACACATATACACACACACACATATACATATATATATATATATACACACATATACACATACACACACATATACATATACATATGTATATGTATATATATACACACACACACATTCCCACAATTTAACCATCCATCAAATCCAATAGACACAACAATCATATCACCGTGCATAACACATCCACATCACAACAATACATCTCTCAATTCATCAAACGAACAAATAGCATTATGTGCACAACCAAATCTCAGCATAGGTGAGTTAATCAAGATGCATGAAATGTATAACCAACTATCTAGTTAGTCACAACTCTTTCATTAGGGCACATGATGCATGAGGGTAGCCATAATCCCACAATAATCTAGTGCCACACATCTTGTAATAGGCTATTTTTCCACTCCATACGAAGCATTTTCACCCTATGGGTGTTTAAAACCTTCCCTTCAAAGTGTGCACAATATAATAGTCCCTATGGGGTGACCATCTATTATGAGGCATTTTGCCCTTTAGGCTTAGGAATCCATATAGGATTCATACTCCCCGTAGGGTAGCAACCTTCCATGAATATCATGATGCATGATGAATTTATTACATCTTTCCCTTTATCAATACCGAGATGAGAGGAACGAAGATGAATTTTAAGAAAAAAGCCCACCAACCCCTTCAAAATCACTTTCGTCGACCTTGAAATCTCCTACACCTAGTAAATTCTCTTTCAAACTAATAAAAGTTTTAAAAGACATCAATGAATCATTTGATCTCTGTAGGTGACTCAAGGAAAAGCTTTAGTTTCTAAAACTCTTTCAAAAGACTTAATCCATGAAACTCAAGAGCATTAGTAATCATGAGGGACATCTAGATTTCATGCACAAGTCTAGATATCAACCTCATCAAAAACCATGCTTTACAAAATACCATTCAAGATTAATCAACTTTAAAGAAAACCATCAAAAATAAGTTTTTGAACAGCTAATTGGGCGAGGAAAGCAATTAGATAAATTCTGACATAGTAGTTTTGGCCAATACAGAAAAGGACTTTCTCATCCCACCAATTCAAATTCGAACTGTCTATCCCACAAGATATAGCCAAGTTGGCATTTCGACCCCACTAAAAATCATTTTGGCATAAACTTTATAAAAAATACGATCTCCCTCATCATCCTTGGGTGTTTCATTCATTATTACCTTTTATATGCCATTGGATGCCAAATTGAAAGAGTGATTCCTAAGCGCATTGTTGGAACCAAAGACGTATGAAATGTCTAACTCCTCAAAGTTTTGATGATAACAAAAGTTATTAAATTTCAGAGTTTGATGTGTTACATGTGCAAAAATATCGATCTTAAGAGACAAAAGTATATTTCTTAACTTAGACTCGTCCAACAAGTTTTTAGTAAAACTGGCATCCAATACACCAACTAAAATTAAGCGTCTATCATTTTTAGAAACACATAGCATCCAATGCACTTATTTTGTATATCTCGTCCAACACATATTTTCTAAAAAGCTCTAATAAAATCACTCATCCAAAGCTTTTTAACTTAAACGGTTTCTAATCACTTAAGTTTCAATATCGCTGAACAAAGCCACTTATCCTCATGCATATTGAAACCCATGCCTTATATATCCTGATATGCTCTAACATTTAAATATCTTAGCATTTAATTAAAAGCAAGATATTCTTGTGTATAAGTATAGCTCTACAAAAAAGCAAGTTAACATATCAAAGCTGATGCTGAAAGAGAGATCGAAATATGGAATGTTCAAAAAAGCAGTTCTAAAGTGCAAAACTGCAGCTACCATTTCGGTGCAAAATAGATAGTTGTTTTCTCTCTCCTTTGATTTCTTGAGATATGTATTAAAAGACCTGTTCTCATGCATTCAATGCTTTTTTTAGAACGGGAATTTGAAGTTGAAGTCTTCTTCACAATGAAAATATTTCCAAGAGGCTTATATAAGCAAGACTTGAAGTTTGAAGAGTAAGAACTAAGTGCTGAAACTAATGAACACAAACAAAGCTCTGAACATTTTACTAGATGACTACCTTAGTGCTAAATTTTTCATATTCTTTGCTTTGTAAAGTTACTTTATTTTGTGCTTAACTTCCATATCCTCACTTTGTGAGTTGATCTCTTGTATAAATACCCTTGTTTTTGTGAAAGCCTGGAGGCTTTGTGACTAAAGAAGACTTGGAGTTCTGTGATTTAGGGTTGATCAGGCCTGAAGAGGCTGGTGAAGAATACTTGTTGTAACTAGGATTTGGTTAGTAGAAATCCTTCTAGAAAGAAGGTATTAGACGTAGCTTTGTTGAATGAACTAATATAAAAACTTTGTGTATTTTTCTCATTGCTTATCCTCACGCATTTTAACTAGACAAACTTTATATCTTCTGTTAAACGTTTTCGAAAAAGGTTTTGAAAATTTGCACACATAATTCACCCCCTTCTTGTGTGTCTCTTGCTCTTTCACACAAAGCACTAAATATGCCGAAGAAGTTTTTAAGTGATAAATTCTTAGCTGTCATGTTTCAACATTTTCACTATGTGTAATTTAGCCATCATGAGTTGACCTTACGCGATTGTAGTGTTGGAAAAGAGGGTGGAGGATCTAATGGCCCACCACCTAGTTTTACCTCCAAGGTTAAGACAAAACAAGTAGAGGATTTGATGAAAAGGGAAAGTTGTCAATTATTGAATTATTTAGTGCTTCTATTGAAATTATATATTTTGGCGATGAAGAAGTTGGAAATGGCAAGGCTTTGTCTAGTTCTTTGTTTGTTGTTTTTCCAATCTTAACATTCTCTTCACTGAAGCCTAAATCCTAAATATAATTTCATCATTGTGAAACAATGCTTAATTATTACTATAAGAGAAGAGAGCAAAGAATGAATTCATTCTACACTAAGCTTTGCGACTATACAGTCTTCATTGATCATTCGAGAGGGAAAAAAGGAAAAATTTTATGTTCCCAAGAAGAAAAAACAAGAAAAGTGTTTTCTTGTTTAAAATATATCACTAACCTCATGTTGCTTGCAAAACACGTAACAAGCAAGGATGGGTGTTAACCAATCATGCTAACACGTCAAAATCCTAACATTCCCGTCACATTCATCAAATCCCCAAATTCTTTTTTTGTCGTATAACAACACTTAATTATTACTATGAGAGAACAAGAGAGGAAAAAAGAAACAATTTTGAGTTCCTAAAAAGAGAAAACAAGAAAAAATGCTTTATTGTTTGAAATGTATCAAGGGGTTCATATTGTTTACTGAACGCATAGTTCGCAGGGAAAGATATTAACCAATCATGCAAACACATCACAATCCTCTAGAGTCATACAATTAAAATTAACAATATGAGAATATCACACAAGGCTCAACTACGCTCTACATGGTTATTCTTATTCTTTGTTAATTAACCAATAAATTAGACACTCTAATCAAAATTTCTATAGAAATCTGAGAGAGTTTTCTTTATTTTCTAGTACTTTCACATATTTTACATCTATTCAATCAATCACAAATACCACATGTAAACATATCAGATAATCCAATCAATAACCAAGAACATCACACAAGGCCCAACTAAGCTCTATGTGGCCAATCATGCAAACACATCACAATTACAATCTTCAATAGTCATACGATTCAAATAAATATCCTTCAATCAATTACTTACACACCATGATCAAATCGAAAAAAATAACAAACGAAAAAAGAAAAAGAAAAATTGACATTGATGGGCATTTTGGGGGGTTCAAGATTACCAGGAACCAACACACAGGAAACCCATAGTTTGTTTGAACCAATCACAAAAGCCATGACTTAGGGTCAGAACCAAAATTGATTTTACTAACAAAAGCAATAATCACAGAGTTGGGAAGAAAATGACTTACCTTTGGCGACGGTGGCGACAAGTTTTGGTGGTGGCATCAATGGAGGTTCGTGTTGAGGACAATTGTGTCGTGTGCATCAATGGCCATTTTGCGGATTGAAGGAATAGAGGAGAAGAACGATTGGGCTTAGGGTCACAATTTAGGGACAAACTAGGAGAACCTCGTTGTCAATGGTAGTGATGGAAGAGTTATAGAGGTTTGACGATTTGGATGGCAGGTCAAAAGCATTTCACAAAAGAAAGGTGAAATAGATTGAATTATAGAGATGCTAATAATATAAGAAGCTTTTTTTGCATCGATTGAATTGTTAACCAATGTAAAAAAGCATATTTTACATCAGTTATTAGAATAACCAATATAAAAAACATCTTTTACATTGGTTGTATTACAATTGATGTAAAATGTTTCCTAATTATTTACAAAAACGCCATTGCCTCATTTTTTTATGTCAGTTATCTCATAACCGACATAAAATCCTGTCGTAGAATACGTTTTTTGCACTAGTGATATACCGAAAACAGCTTTTTAGACTTGGAATGGGCATTGAGTATGTGGTTATGCCTTTTGGAGTGACAAATGCCCCTGCTATATTTATGGATTACATGAATAGGATTTTTTACCATTTCTTAGACCAATTTGTCGTTGTATTCATCGATGAAATTCTAGTCTTAGACCGGTTTGTCGTTGTATTCATGTCAAGGTTGTGTTGGGAATCTTGAAAGAAAAATAGTTGTATGCTAAGCTTTTGAAGTGTGAGTTTTGGCTTGAAGAAATAAAGTTCTTAGGTCATGTGTTTTCAATAAAAGGAATTATTGTAGATCCATTAAAGGTGGAAACGATGTTATAGTGGGAACGTCGAAAGACAACCTTAGAGATCAGGAGTTTTGTTGGGTTAACTGGTTATAAATGGAGGTTCATAGAAGGATTCTCAAAGATAGTTGCATCATTAACTCAGCTTACCTGCAAGGATCAACTATTTCCTTAAACTATAGCTTGTGAATAGAGTGTTCAGAAGTTAAAGCAAAGGTTGACTTTTGAGGTTCTATTATATCCTAGTGAACCTTTTGAAGTTTACTATGACGCATCTCATCAAGGATTAGGCTTTGTGTTGATGCACTATAGGAAAGTTGTGGCATATGCATCAAGGTAGTTGAAAACTCATGAAAAGAGCTATCTTACACACAATTTGGAGTTAACTATTATAGTGTTTGCATTAAAGATATGGAGACACTATTTATATAGAGAAAAGTTTGATGTGTTCAGTGACCACAAGAGTTTGAAGTATCTGCTTAATCAAAAAGAGGTCAACATGAGGCAAAGATATTGGATGGAGTTTCTAAAGGATTATGACTTTTAGTTGATGTATCATTAGGGAAAGGCAAATGTTGTGGCAGACGCTCTAAGCAGAAAGATCGTGCATGTGTTAACTTTGATGGTGCAGGAGTTTGAGTTAGTAGAGAAGTTTATAGATCTGAAGTTGTATGTTAAGGTAGTTCATGACCGTATTAGTTGTGGGATGATCACAGTGACAAATAGTTTCCTAAAGACCATTAAAGAGAAGCAGTTGTTAGACCTACTCTGTGCAAAACCAAAGAGATATTGGGAATCGATAAAGATGTAGACTTTAGTTTGGGAGACAATGGCATTTTGAGATTTAAAGGTAAAGTTTGTGTACCTTAAGACTCGGAATTGAAGAGACTCATCTTAGACAAAGGTCATAAGAGTAGGCTCAGTTGACACCCAAGTACTAAGATGTTTTGGTGGTCTGCTATGAAAAAAGACATAGCTGAGTATGTGACAGCTAGCTGACCTGTCAAAAGGCCAAAGTAAAACATTAAAGACTCGATGGTTTGTTGCAAATGATGGAAGTTCCCAAGTGGAAAAGGGATAGCATCACTATGAATTTTGTAGTAAGTCTTCCTAGAATGGCAAAGGGGTTTGATGCTATATGGATCATTGTTAATAGGTTGATGAAGTGTGCTCACTTCTTACCTATTAACATCAAGTTTTCCCTAGAAATGTTGACTCAATTGTATGTCAAAGAAGTCGTTCGTTTACATGGAGTACTTTCCAACATCATATCAGATAGGATCCAAGTTTTATATCACATTTTTGGTAGAGTTTGCATTAGGCATTAGGAACAAAGTTAAGGCTTAATTTAGCTTATCACCCTGCAAATAAATGCCCAATCAAAAAGGACAATTAAGTCCCTGGAAGATTTATTACGAGCATGTGTTTTGGATCATTTAGGAAGTTAGGATGAAGTTCTACCTTTGGTAGAGTTCACCTACAACAATAGTTTTCACTCAAGTATCGGTATAACTTCAATTGAAGCCTTGTATAGTAAAAGGTGCCAGGCACCACTTTGCTAGTATCAAGATGGCGAGCACTTGTTTGTTGCCAAGTTGGTACAATAAATGACAAAAAAGATCAAGAAGATCTAGGAGAACATGAAGGTTGCCTAAAGTCATCTGAAGTCATATGCTGACAAGTGAAGGAAACTGCTTAAGTTCAAAGAAAGTGTTCATGTCTTCTTGAGAGTCACACCTATGATTGGGGTAGGTAGGGCAATAAAATCTAGGAAACTCACCCCTAAATTCATTGGACCCTACTAGATTTTACGTCGTATAGGTCTTGTAGCTTACCAAATAGCTTCACCTCCTTCCCTCTTCAATATACATAATCTCTTTCATGTTTCTAGTTGAGAAAGTATACCCGTGATCCCACCCATGTCATAGAACTTGATACAATACAAATTCGAGAGGACCTGACCTATGAGGTTTAGCCTATAAGGGTTGAGGATCAGAGGGTAAAGCTACTCAAAGGCAAATATATCAGTCTTGCTAAGGTTATATGGAATGATGTGACTAGTGATGCTACATGGGAGCTTGAAGATAAGATTTGAGAGCAGTATCCATAACTTTTCCCAGGTAAGCAAAATTTCAAGGATGAAATTTTTTTTTGTTAGGGAGAATTGTAACGTAATGATTTTCTTCTTTGTGATTAATTAAGTGATTGCAGATAATTATAAAAGAAACGAGGATAATTACACGAGAAATTAAATTTAGTTTCTTGAGAAGATTTAATTAATTGGTATTACATGCTTTTTGGTGAGAATTTCTAGAAAAAAATTCCTACTAGAGTTTATTGAGCTATGTTGTGTCAGTGTGAGTGCACACTAAGAGAGTAAGTGATCAAGCAGAGGTTTACCACAATTTAGTGTAAGAGTGTTAGTGACACATTTCCTTAGACTGTTAGCACATAGTTCAAGGATAATTACCCGTTGACTTACCATTTTTGGTAAAAAGCTTATCATACCATTTGTAGTATATCACCTTATCATTTTTGACGAGAAATTCAAAAAAGATTCCCCCTTAAATGCCCTATCATTTACCTCTTTTGTGAAAAGTTGGTTTCCATTTTTGGCTTTAATCTCTTGGTTAAAGAAACCCCATTAACCACTAGACTTAAGCCTCCCTTAAACCTTGTTTAAATAGAAATGCTTAGCTAAAAAACCAAAAATTTTTTCCTTTATGCTAGTGATTTTCAATGGACCCTAGGACATCCCTCCATTGTTAAAGCATTTTCATCATTTTCCTTGAGAGAACTCACTAAGTAAGGGAAGCTTACTCGATTATGTGTTTTTGTTTATTAAATCTTTTGTATGTTGCTTTAAAATGCTAATGAACATGTTAAATAAGTATATTATAGATTTATTGTTGGTTGAGTTTTGATGGTTATCGTAAGTTGTGTGGAAAATGAATGATTGTTATGATTCTATGTTTGTTGGATGTTTTGATTTTTATTATATGTTTCTGCAGTTGTATAATGATGTTGTGAACCATTTTGATAAGTTTATATGTTGTTTATGCTAAAAATATGAAAAAATACATTTTTTGGTTATTGTGTTCGAACCCTTGGGCTAAGCACGATGAATGTGCCCTAAGCGTGGGTTAAGTTAAGCACGACAAATGTGCACTAAGTATGGTGAATGTGCACTAAGCATGGATCATAAAATGAAGAACTCGTTGAATGTAGGCAAAGCACAACGAATGCGGGCTAAGAGCACATGTGAAAATCTAGAAAATATTATAAACCCTAGGATAATAATGACTTAGAACACGTAAGAATCCTCATGGTGGTACACTACGTAGAAATACAATGTTAAGTGCCATGACTTAGATTTTCAACAGAACAATATTCCCGCTGGAGGACGCTAAGCGTGGAAGAGCATGTTAAGCACCATATAATTCCTAAAAACATTAACTCTCTGTAGTGTGGTACGCTAAGCACAACTAAGGTCATGTTAAGCACTAGTTAAACCTAAGACTAGTATATTTCGTAGCAGGTAGCGTGTTAAGCACTATAGGGTCCACTATGCCAGAAATATGAATATAAAATTCCTTACATACAATGCTTTAAAGAATAGGCGATCTATAAAATACACAGAGATGAATAAAGAGTGGTGATTTAAATAAGCACTCTTTATGTATCAACAAATATATAGAGCTTTTCTAAATAGGCGCTTTATTAAAGTCTTTTAATTTTAATTATTTTAAAATTATACTTTTTAGAGAGCTTGTCCTATTTAGATAAGCACTCTCTATTTTCTGAAAAATAGAGCGCTTATTCAAATAAGCACCTAGTATAGTGCCTAAAATTTTTGCCCTAACCCTTTCCCTCCCACTCTGCTTCGTGATTCCCTTTTCTTCTTCAACTTAGCCCCTTTCGCTCCCACTCTGCCCTCCAAAAACAACCATGCCACCAATGCTACTGCCACTATTGGTCCCTCAAAGACGCTACCATACCTTTGTCAAACACCTCGAAAATGCTCTTCTTCCACTGTTGTCGACATTAGGGCCGACAGTTGCAACTGCCAAAGCTTGTCATCGTCGTTCACCACTTCAACTTCCTATAGGAATGTTGTTTAAGCCATTTGCTTAAAGAAGGTATGTGCCTCTCGCGTCACTTGCAACGGTGTCATTTTGTTCGAAGGACGAAATTGAAGTATAAAATTTCTATTTGTTTGCTTGTTCCTAAAAATATAAGACCAAAAAAGCCCTTATCACAACTCTATCTACCATAGAAGGCCCAAACCAAATTCTTGGTCTCT
This sequence comes from Spatholobus suberectus, assembly GCA_004329165.1. Taxonomy (NCBI): domain Eukaryota; kingdom Viridiplantae; phylum Streptophyta; class Magnoliopsida; order Fabales; family Fabaceae; genus Spatholobus; species Spatholobus suberectus. The sequence goes on along the minus strand of CM014729.1, from coordinate 53,188,636 downwards.
CATTCTAATTGACAAACACAATTCCTTTCGCCTAAACTAACTTAGTACTTTTTCTCTCATTTTTTTTTGTTGCTAAGGTTTTTTTATTCATCTAATAAAATGGGGGATTCACATGTCCCAGTTGTTTGATCCTTTAACCTTGCAACTTGAGATATTAAAGTTGCAATCATTGAAGGTGGGGCATGCAAATTTTGTTTTGGATTAGCTTGAGGGAGTGTTGATTTGATTTTGAATTGAGGTTGGGGAACTGGGTCATTGGAATTTTGTGATTTGATTTGATGCATTGGTTATTATTATTATTATGAATGTTGTGTTGTTTGTAGTGTGCTTGGTTGCGTTAAAAATGATAGAAAAGACGAATGAAATCGAAGATTTGAAGACGTGGTTATTTTTATAACACAAGAAAAGGATTGATGTAACTATACTATGATATAGTTCAAATGGATCAATTCTCTTCCTCTCTTTTATCTTATATCATGTGCCAAACATGGCGTAATTGAATTAAATTTTTTATTTTCACAATATGAATTTTAATCCTAATTAATGGATTAAACTTTATTTTGATGCCTATCTTATTCAAAGTATTGGGGGGTTGATTTGTTTAAAGCTCTTTGAATGAGTAGTCTATGTTGATGCTCGTAAATTTTCTTGTCGATTTCAATATTTTGGCCTAGATAAGCTAAGTATTCATCTAATGGTTTCGTGTGAACCCAGGAAGGTTTAGAACCTATGAACCCACAAGACACTTGATATTATACTCACCCCAAGAAAGCAAAATTCAAGTTTAAAGATCCACTTGAACCCTTGATGTATAAGAAACAAGGACCCAAAGTGTTTAGAGACGCCACAAGGATGATCAAGCCTTGACAAGTTAGAAACGTTCTATAAAGAACCAAAGAGAGGATTCTCAATATTCTGATTGTTTTCAGAAAACTCTTTCATTCATGCTTAAGTGCTTGATACAATGACTTTTGCCTAGTTATAGGCTAAGTGCTGACCTAGGTTATTAACTAGACATTAAATCATCTATGTAACAACACATTAATTGCTATTTAAACTACACTAGCCTGCCTCTTTAACTTATGTAACAACTAAATACATTATTGATCTTGAGTCAAATGAAAAGACAAATAAAACTATAAAATTCGCTCAAGTACATCAACTGATCATAAAACACTCTTTTCAACCCAAAATAACATAATTGAGCTTAAATACAATAAGCCCATGTATAGTAGATGGCCCAAGCTTCTTCTTAATTTGAGTGGTTTTGGCCTAAAACTCCTTCTACAGCTCCATCTTTAGCCCAAATAAGAGCGAAAACGTGATTAAGCTCCAATTCAGATTGATGAGAGTTATGTTTGGCCTAAGTGTTTGGAACAAGTCCAATTAATGCTTCTTTGAATCTCTTAGCCCTTGCTCTTGTAATAGGCCCACTTAGAATTTGCAAAGGATCCCCTAAGGTGCTTGAGTGTGCTTGTTCCAGCCCTTTATTCACATCATCCCCTCTCTCCTCAAAAGGATTCGTCCCCGAATCTTCACTTGCATCATAAGGAGATAAATCAGCAACATTGAATGTAGGACTAATATTGTACTCACTAGGTAGATCAATCTTGTATGCATTATCATTTATCCTCTCAAGGACTGGAAATGGTCCTTCTCCCTTGGTGCCAATTTAGATTTCCGTTGAATTGGAAACCTTTCTTTCCTCATATGCACCCATACCCAATCACTTGGTTCAAAGATAACATGCCTTCTTCCTTTGTTGGCATTGGATGCATATTGCTGATTTTTCTTTTCAATTTGCTGCTTAACACTTTCATTAAGCTTCTTCACCATTTCAGCCTTCTTTTTTCCATCAAGGCTAGCTCTTTCATCTACAGGCAATGGTATTAAATCCAAAGCAATTAAAGATTAAAACCATAAACTACTTCAAAAGGAGAGTAAGAGGTAGATGAATGAACACTCCTATTATATGCAAACTCAACAAATGGCAAACATTCTTCCCTATTTTTCAAATTCTTTTGAACAACAACTCTAAGCAACTGAGTTAAAGTTCTATTGAGTACTTCAGTTTGGCCATCTGTTTGGGGATGATGAGTTGTAGAAAACAATAATTTAGTACCAAGCTTTCCCCACAAAACCTTCCAAAAATGACTAAGAAATTTTGTATCTCTATCAAACACAATACTTCTTGGCACACCATGAAGTCTCACAATTTCTTTGAAAAATAGATCTGCAATATGAATAGCATCATCGGTTTTATGACAAGGAATAAAATGTGCCATTTTAGAAAATCTATCAACTACCACAAAGATTGAATCTTGTCCCCCCCTTGACCAAGGAAGTCCCAAAATAAAGTCCATGGATATTTCTACCCAAGGTTCACTAGGTACTAGTAAAGGAGTATACAAACCATATGGTAAGACTTTAGATTTGGCATTTTTACAAGTAATGCACCTCCCACAAATTCTTTGTACATCACGCTTCATTTTAGGCCAAAAGAAATGCTTATACAAAACATGTAAAGTCTTCTTCACACCAAAGTGTCCCATTAGTCCTCCCCCATTGATGCGCTAAAAATACGCTCAAAGGCAAGCGTACCTTTATCGCAATAGTAACAAAAGGACGTGAGTCCAGATATCGAACCCAAAGGACTAAATGGTGATTACCAGTTTCTAGACATTCTATATTGTTTAGGTAAAATTAAATAAGTACTGGGTTGGTTCAATAGTGATAAACGTAAAATAGGAATTGTAAAACAAACAATGGCAAGTAGAGAAAAATTCAAAGAAAACTAGGCTTAGGGTTGTGGTTTCCTTCTTGCTCTTAAGTTCCTTCACAGCTAATTCTAATTGAACCTTTTACTATTCATCAATTACCAATATTCTCCTATGAATTTTATTGTCAATTGTTGGTTATAAATTGCAATAGTCCTTTCTAAGTTAATTTCCCAGTTGATCATGTGAGATATTAAAACCCTAGGAAGGCATGAGGAATAAAAGGGGAGGATTAAATTAATTATTTAATCTAATTGGAAATTAGGAATGAAGGTTGATCATACGACAAAACCTAATTTAATTACCCTACATGTCTACCAATTAATTGCGGTACGGCCGCCATTCAATTAATCGATTCGAAGTATACAAGGGATGATCAATTCCAAGTAAGAAAATAAAAACAGTAGAGCAATCTAATTGACTGAATAGAAACAAGAATTCAATTAAAATTAAACATTTAGGGGTTCCAAACACTAAGTACACCACAACCCTAACAAGAAATTTAGCTACTCATGGTAAGAAGAGAAATCATAATTTTAAAGATATACATCAAAGGAAAGAGAAGAAGAAATCTTTTACAGAAAAAGGTTTTTCTCCAGTCTCTGACTCTGAGTATCCTATTGCCCTCTCTAAGAATCTTTCTCCAAAAGTCAAAGACAAAAAGAAAAATTGGGAAGAGAATAGAGATGAGATAGAGAGCCCTCTCTTGTGCTTTGCTCCTTGCTATTTGTAATATCATTTTAGAATTTTGAAGTGGAAGATTTAACCCCCAGTCCATTCTGTCCAATCTAGGTCCATTAAAAATTCAAATAAAATTAAAACTTGGACCTTGGACCCGCCCAGCGAGATTGGAAACCCGCTGGGCGGTTTTTCGGAATTCGCTTCACTTTGACGCCGGGCAGGCTATCCAACCCGCCCGGCGGAATACCTCCAGGGCAAGTCCTGCCGGGTGGGTACAACTTTGTGCACTCCATTTTATGCTTCAAGTCTCCTATTTGACCTGTTCTTGTGCTTATAGGCTTCTTTTAAGCCCACTTGATAAGTATATTACTTCTCTATACCTGTGGACTGGATTTCTTTTCTTTGCTCAACTAACTTCCTACATAAAATTCAACAAAATTAAGGCAATTCATGTAATTTTAAATAAAAAGCCTAGAAACACACATCACATGAAATTCTTCATTAATGGTCTATTTTTTCAAAAATTTCCAATGAGTTAATGCAAAGATCATGTGAACTTGCTTTATAAATCTACATAAATATAGATTTATCACCCATGAGCTTCCTTTACAAGCAATTCACGCATAGAACATTGAGGAACACATAACTTATTTTCTCTAAACAAGTATCCCTCAACTCTATGAAACTTCCCAAATGCTCCCTTTTCACATGCAACAAATATTTCAGCAAAGTATTCATCATTTTCATACAAATCTTTAACATATTCAAAACTAATTAATCTTGCTTCAAGAGAAGTAAGTAGTAGATATCTTCTAGATAAGGCATCTGCAACTATATTCTCCTTACCTTGCTTGTATTTGATGACATATGGAAAAGGTTCAATGAACTCCAACCACTTTGCATGCCTTTTATTCAACTTACCTTGACCTTTCAAATGTTTCAAAGATTAATGATCTGTATGAATCACAAATTGCTTTGGCCAGAGGTAGTGTTGCCATGACTCCAATGCTCTCACAAGTGCATAAAGCTCCTTGTCATATGTTGGATAGTTCAAAGTTGCTCCGCTTAATTTTTCACTAAAATAAGCAATAAGCCTTCCCTCCTGCATCAAAACAGGTCTTATTCCAATTCTTGATGCATCACACCCATTCTCAAATGTTTTGTTAAAGTCAGGAAGTAATAACACAAGTGCAGAACATAACTTTTCTTTAAGAACTTGGAATGCATTTTCTTGTGCTTTTTCCCATTTAAACCCAACAGATTTCTTAATGATTTCAGTGAGTGGTGTAGCAATTGTGCTAAAATCTTTCACAAAACGCCTATACAAACTGGCTAGGCCATGAAAACTTCTCACCTCAGTAATGCTTGAAGGTGTTGGCCACTCTTTTATTGCCCTCACCTTTTCCTCATCAACTTCTATCCCTAGTGCACTAACAACAAAACCAAGGAAAACAATCTTTTCCATGCAAAAACAACACTTTTTCAGCTTAGCATACAATTTTTCCTTTTTCAACACATCAAGGACACAATGCAAATGACTCACATGCTCATCTAGATTCTTGCTATATATCAAAATATCATCAAAATAAACCACAACAAATTTTCCAATGAATGCATGCAATACATGATTCATTAATCTCATGAACGTGCTTGGTGCATTTGTGAGTCCAAAAGGCATTACTAACCATTCATAAAGCCCATGCTTTGTTTTAAATGCAGTTTTCCATTCATCCCCTTCCCTCATCCTAATTTGATGGTATCCAGATTTCAAATCAACTTTAGAAAAGATGCAAGAGTCATGTAATTCATCTAACATGTCATCCAATCTAGGAATAGAATGACGATACTTTACCGTGATTTGTTCACAGCTCTACAATCACTACACATTCTCCATGATCCATCTTTCTTAGGAACAAGAAGAACTGGAACTGCACAAGGACTCAAACTTTCTCTTACATATCCTTTTGCTATGAGCTTTTCAACTTGCCTTTGAATTTCTTTGGTCTCTTCTGGATTGCATCTATAAGTTGGACAATTTGGAATGGTTGCTTCAGGAATGAAATCAAATTGATGCTCTATTCCCCTAATAGGTGGCAACCCACTAGGAATTTCTTCTGGAAATATATCTTCAAATTCCTGCAACAAAGAACAAACAACACTTGGAAGAGAAGAATCAAGAAAGTTAGTGTTTAAACAACCCTCCTTGTAAATAAATACAAGCATAGGCTACTTGTTGAGATAAGCAACTCTCACTTCACTTTCTTTTGCATAAAAGTTCTCTTTTCTTTTTATTTTCTCTTTTTTTTATGAATTTCTTGTTTTGATCCCTCATTTTTTCACACTTCTTCTTTTCTATTTTCTCTCTCTATCTTTTTATCCCACTCTTTTTCTTAGGATCCTCATTTTTCAACTCATTCTCTTTTTTCTCTTTATCTTTCTTCATTTTGAGTTGATCTTCATACACTTGCTTAGGAGAAAGTGGTGCAAGAGTGATGTAACACCCTAAGGGGTATTATCGTAACTAAGCCTAACTTTCTAAGAACAAAAAAAAAAGACTTAAAAAACATAGAAACATGTTAAAGCGACTCATAAATATAATTAAATATTATATATGAACAATACAATGAGAAAAATGCACACCTAGTACAACTCATCTATCACCCAAAGGTGTCAAATAAAACATAAAAAGGAATACAAGAAAACAATATAAACTAGACTACATCTTCTTGCACGTGACTCCAAGCTCCACCTGTATATGTCTTCACTTGTATCCTGAAAAAAAGGGGAAACTTAAAGGAGTGAGACATAATGTCTTAGTGAGTGCTCTAAGGGTTTTACAACTAGGTCAAACTCTTCTATTCAGACAACCTTCATTACTTATCTCTCATGGCTTTAGCCTCACAAGGCCTCTCATAATAATCCATACCTATGGTCGGGTCTACACCTTTCAATAATCAGTGTTTTCTGTTAACTCCTCTCTCATTCTCACAATTGTTATACAATCTTACTATCTCATTCTTAACCTAAGAACTCTTTCTTACCCAAAACCTTCTCTAGTATTTAAACTCTTCATGTCTAGATTTTACTCCCCTTCCTTTTTATATTTAAGGTTATTCTCTAGGGGTCAAGTCTAAGGTCACAGACATTCTAAAATACTTTTGACACTCCCTTAACACTCGCCATAATACCCTCATTTTGTTCTCTCTTACTTGTCTTATATCTTTCTATTACATTGTGTGAGGATTCACTCTTTCTCTATCTTATTTACAACTATTATTATCCAACTAGAACCCTCATAACATTATCTTAGGGTCTAGACTCTCACTTATCCTTAAGGTAGCAAACACAAATTTAATTACAAGCATACATTTATTTCACATCTTTTGCCTAGTAACTAGACATACGCATCGTTTTGTTTCATCAAACAAGCATAACATACATTCATAACATAAGCACATATGCATAATCTCGACACTTCATCACAAGACACAATTACATTTTCACACGTGTTCACATTACATCAATCACTCATGAAGGTCACATAGACTTCACATAATTACAATTGTAACACACTTCAACATATCACACGATAACAAGATATATATGCATGCTATGTTCCTAAACCACTACTCATGTACATGTGACACCAACCTAAACTTTTTGGAAAGTAGACTAGGAGTAAATGCAAGCCATAAGAAGCATCATCGGTACCAATGCCTTCGGCTTTCGCACCCTCAGCTAGCATGATATCCCCTGGTGACTAGTCAAGGTTACCTAGTTTTGCCAGTACAATCCGACTCCATGGGATCAGCATGGACCATTGGAGTTTTCCCAACCGAATAACCCCCAAGGCTAAGGTTAGACAACCCATCATGGCCTCCACCAGCCAGATTTCTACATACTTTCCTCATCACATAACTCAAATGTTATGATGTATGGTCACAAATAATATTTACAACTTTTTATAGACTTTTATCATAAAACATTAGCACAATTTCATATCATACTCAGTTTTTTCAAGGTAATTAATAATCATATAATATAAACTCAACAAGGCATAAGAAAACAAACAACAAAGAGTTAAAAACTGCAAAAAGGAGTTCATAAACACAAAGAACGGAATAGCAAAAGTCGTATCCACTCAGTAGGATGGAAGTCCCACCCAGCGGTCCAGCGAACCTGCCCGGTGGGTCCACGTTAGAACCCAACCCGCCCAGCGAATCTGAGCGCCTAGCGTCAACGTAGAATCTAGTTTTTGGAGAAAAGTCACCCAGCGGCTATCTAATCCCGCCGGCCGAATTCGAGGTACTAATTTTAATTTATTTTTCCTATTGTCTTTGGGTTCTAAATGCTTCAAGATAAATAATTAGATTCTTAATCACTTTTCTACATTGATAATTGGTCAATCTAATCTATAATTTCCTTGCTCCCTCACAATCCCCTAAAAACCCATCAAATCCCTAAATTTAGGTATAAGGAAGGAAAAAGATAAATAGATGAACAAGAACAACATAAAGGATGAGGAAGGACACAGGGGAGAGCACTCACCTTTATGGACATGCAAAGCTGAGTCCTAGGGTTTTGGTCCTCCGGTTTCTATTCCTCCTCTTTCTCTTTCTCTTCTTCTTCCTTTTCTCCTCATACTCTTTCTACCTTCTTTCTTCTTCTATTTTGTGACAGCTAAACCTAACCCTCATTCTCTATTCTCTTCTTATAACATGTAGGTGGGTATGTGGCTCAATGGGTTTTAGTCCCCTATTGGGCCCTAGATGCTCTTTTGGGTTCTATGATAATATTTCTATTAATTTCTAATGCTAAGGTGTTAATAACAATAACACTAATAATAACAATAATAATAATATAATAACAACACCATAACAAAGAATTAATAATAATAATAACAACAACAACAATAAATATAATAACAACAACACAACACAATAATAATAATAATAATAATAATATTAATAGCAATAACAACAACAATAAATATAATAATGATAGGAACAATAATAAGAATAATAAGTGATCTAATAACAATAACTCTTAAAACATCTTTTGTCTAATAACACATAGGAAGGGTCCTACTAAGAGCTACCTCGTGGTTTATTTCTAGTACTTGAAATTTGGGGTGTTACAAGTGATGGGCCTATTATTCATAACAAATGAATATCTGTTGGTGTACCCATCTGTAGTTGCCCTACGAACAAACTCCCATGGTCTTCCCAAAAGTATATGCCCTGCATGCATAGGAACAACATCACAAAGTACTTCATCACTATATCTACCAATTGAGAAAGAAATAAGAACTTGGCCTTTAACCCTAATCTCCCCACAATCATTCAACCATTGCAATTTATAAGGCCTAGGGTGTTTAATGGTAGACAAGTTCAACTTCTCAACTAATGTAGTACTTGCAACGTTTGCACAACTCCCCCTATCTATAATCATGCTACATACCTTATTATTTATAAGGCAGCGAGTATGGAATATATTTTCCCTTTGTTGCTCCACATCATCCTCCTTAACTTGGGAATTTAAAACACACCTAGAAACAAGTGCTTCTCTTTCAGCTGCATACTCAATCTCATCATCACTTGCATCTTCAAGCGAGGGCATGGATTCACCATCATCACTTTATTTTTTAGTCATGACCTCATTGTCATATATAATCATGGCTCTCTTGTTAGGGCATTGTGATGCAATATGACCTGTTCCTAAACACTTGAAACATTTAATATCTCTATTTCTAGATGGTTGGGAATTAGGTTTACCTTTGTAGTTGGCAGATTCATCTCTTCCTTTAGAGGCTTGTTTTGGAGCAACCTTTTGTTCCTTCTTCCAATTCTATTTGAACGAAGAACTAGAACCCACATTGTACTTTGTTGCTCTTTTTTGCTTGAATTGTCTCTCCACCTTTATTGCCATGTGCACCATATCTTCTAATTTCACATAATGCTGCAATTCCACTATGTTGGCTATTTCTCTATTTAGCCCATTCAAGAACCTTGCCATTGTGGCCTCCCTATCTTTATTCACAGCAGCCCTTATCATAGCTACCTCCATTTCTTGAAAATACTCGTCCACACTCCTTGACCCTTATGTAAGGCTTTGCAATTTTTGATAGAGGTCTCTATAATAATGACTAGGAACAAACCTCTTCCTCATTAGGGCCTTCATTTCCCTCCATGTTTCTACAGGTCTTTCACCATCTCTCCTCCTATTTAAAACCAATTTATCCCACCAAACAATGTAACACTGTGATTTTCTTAATGCATGATTAAGTGGTTTAATAACTAAAAAAGTGGAAATTTGATGTGTAATCTAGGTGATTAAAAGAAATAAATGAATTGTTGTTATGTATGATATGTTGTATGTAGTGATGGTTTGATGTTGTTTGTTTGAAATTCGGATTTGAATTTAGGAAACTTGAGATATTTGCTTGAGCCAATGTGAGTATGCTGTGAGTGTGATGTAACACCCTAAAGGGCATTACCGTAACTAGGTCTATATTTCTAAGAATGAAAAGAAAAACAAACTTGAAAGGTAGACACAACATGCAAATACTACTCATATATGTAATTAGATATTATATACGAACCATACAGTAATTAAAATACATGCCTAATATAACTCATATATCACCCAAAGGTGTCATATAAAATATAAAGAATACAAAAAATAAATAATGTAAACAAGGCTACGACTTCATGCACGTGAGTCCAAGCTTCATTTGCACATGTCTTCACTTGTATCCTGAAAAAGGGAAAACTTAAAGGAGTGAGACATAATGTCTCAGTGAGTGCTCTAAGGGTTCTACGGCTAGGTCAAACTCTTCTACTCAAGCAACCTTCATTACTTATCTCTCATGGCTTTAGCCTCATTGGGTCTCTCATAATTATCCATACCTATGGTCGAGTCTACACCTTTCAACAGTCAATACTCCCTGTTAATTGCTTTCTCATTCTCACAACTATTATATTGGTTTACTATCTCATTCTTAACCTAAGAACTCATCCTCATTATTTATACTTTCTTACCCAAACCCTCTTTAGAATTTACTCTTCTTCCTTTTAATATTCAAAGCTGTCTCCTAGGGTCAAGTCTAAGGTTACAGACATCCTAAAATACTCTTATTTCATTCTCTCTTACTTGTCTTATACCTTTCTATTACGCCATGAGGGAATTCACCCTTTCTCTATCTTATTCACAACTATTATTATCCAACTAGAACCCTCATAACACTATCCTAAGGTCTAGCCTCTCACTTATCCTTAAAGTAGCAAACACAATTCCAATTACAAGCATATAATTGTTTCACATTCTTTGTCTAGTAACTAGACATATACCTCGTTTTGTTTTATCAAACAGGAACGACACTCGTGCAAGATATGATCACATGTCCACAACTTTAACATTTCATCACAAGGCACAATTACATTCTTACATAGAATTCACATAAATAGGGTCACATAGAATTCACATAAATAGGGTCACATAGAATTCACATAATTACAACATAGCACACTTTAACATATCACACTATAATAAGATACATATATATGCTATGTTCCTAAACTACTACTCATGCACATGTGGTACCAACCTAAACTTTTCAGAAAGTAGACTAGGAGTAAATGCAGGCCATAAGAAGTGTCATCGGTACTGATGCCTTCGGCTTTCGCACCCTCAACTAGCATAATATCCCCAGGTGACTAGTCAGGGTTACCCAATTTTGCTAGTACGCCCCGGCTCCATGGGATCAGCATGGACCATTGGAGTTTTCCCAACCGGATAACCCCCAAGCTAAGGTTAGACAACCCATCACGGCCTCCACTAGCTAGATTCCTACTTACATTCCTCATCACATAACTCAAATGTTATGATGCATGGTCACAAATAATGCTTACAACTTTTTATAGACTTTTATCATGAAACATTAACACAATTTCATATCACACTCAGTTTCTTTCAAGGTAAATAATAATCATATAATATAAACTCAACAAGGCATAAGAAAACAAACAACAAAGAGTTAAAAACTGCAAAAAGGAGTTCATAAACACAAAGAACGGAATAGTAAAAGTTGTATCTGCCCAGCAGGACGGAAGTCTCGCCTGGTGGTCTAGTGAACCCACCCAGCGGGTCCACGTCGGAACCCAACCCGCCCAGCGGTGTTCGCGTGCCTAGCGTAAACACGGAATCCAGTTTTTGAAGAAAAGTCGCCCAGTGGCTATCTAATCCTACCGGGCGAATCCGAGGTACTAATTTTAATTTATTCTTCCTATTGTCTTTGGGTTCTAAATGCTTCAAGATAAATAATTAGATTCTTAATCACTCTTATACATTGATAATTGGTCAATCTAATCTATAATTTCCTTACTCCCTCACAATCCCCTCAAAACCCATCAAATCCCTAAATTTAGGTATAAGGAGGGAAGAGATAAATAGATGAACAAGAATAAGGAAGGACACGGGGGAAAGCACTCACCTTTATGGACATACAAAGTTGAGCTCTAGGGCTTGAATTCTCCGGTTTCTATTCCCCCTCTTTCTTTTCCTCTTCTTCTTTTTTCTTTTCTCCTCATTCTCTCTACCTTCTTTCTTCTTCTATTTGTGATGGCTAAACCTAATTCTCCTTCTCTATTCCCTTCTTATAACATGTGGGTGGGTATATGGCTTAGTGGGTTTTAATCCTCTATTGGGTCCTAGATGCTCTTTTGGGTTGTATGATAATATTTATACTAATTTATAATACTAAGGTATTGATAAGAATAATAAGAATAAGAATAATAATAACAACAACAATAATAACAATAACAACAACAACTTATACAACAACAATAATAAATATAATATTAATAAGAATAGAAACAGTAATAATAAGAAATATAATAAGAATAACTTTTAAGGCATCTTTTGTCTAATAACACAAGGGAAGGGTCCTACTAAGAGTTACCTCGTGGTTTATTTCTAGTACTTGAAATTTGGGGTGTTACATGTGATGTTGGACTTTTGAGAGGAAACAGCTAAGTTAGACCAGTTTTGAGATAAGGAAAGTGGCTTGGTGAGGTTTGGGCCTCAGTTGGCCAAAAGTCCATGTGGGAGCTCTAGCGAGGTCAGGTATATAAAGGAAGGGAGGGAGGAATCCCCTTCATTCTCTCATTTCTTTCTCTTTCTATGCTTTCTCTCTCTTCAATTCTCTCTCTAGAAATTGTTGAGTTTGTGGGAGTATAAACGAGGTTTAAGCTTGATTTAGCAGTTGTGGTAAGGAAAGGAACAATCCAAGTTAGATTTGGCTCAAGAACATTAGATTCTCAAGGAACCTAAATCCGAATTCGGAGACTTTTAGAGGTAAGGGAAGCTTACAAATCAGTTGTTTTGTGTTAATAACTGTTGGTATGCTGATTTCTTGCCTTATAATTGGTTGAATCTCTGTGGATGTCGCTATTTTGTTGGATTTGGGTGAAAATGGGTTTTGAAGGAGAAATTTTGAGATTTGGATAAGAAATTGATGATTTTGTGATGAAATGTTGAATTGATTGTATGATTTGATTTCTATCAACTTAGTTGAGGTGGATTGAGGTTGTTGGAACACCATTGATTTGAAAATCTATGTTATTTGGTTAAAAAGTTTGAATTTCTCTGTAGAAAATCACTTTTTTTCAAAAATCGTCGAAGATAATCAATTATAGGAGTCACATAATCGATTATCTGGAGTTTCAGAAATTGTTTTCGTGATTTGCTTCGGAAATAATCGATTATGCCGTTGGATAATCGATTATCTACTGTTCAAAAACTGTTTTCGTGATTTGGTTTCAGAAATAATTGATTATGCAGTTGGATAATCGATTATTTACTGTTAAAAAAAATGAAATCTGTTGCTACAGTGCATAATCTGTTATTCCAGAACTGAATGCGTTATTTCAAATTTTAAAGTTTTCATCTCAAATTGTGAAATTTTATGAATTTCAAGATTTGCTAATCTTCCAAATGGTTTTCAAAGAAGGTTTTGATTTTGTAATTGTAGTTGATTGTTGGATTTGGTTGTGAAGTGGAAAGTTGTTTAGATAGGACCTCCACTTGATGTGTATGATATTATTGTATGAGGTTTCTCATGAGGTGGGCTGCTTAGATAAGGCCTTACCTGTTGACCATGCAAGAGGCCGAATGGGGCGTGCATAGAGTTGATGATGACTGTTGGACAACAGGTGGTGCTGAATAGGCCACGTGGTGTTATGTTGATACATATATATGATATAATGACTGTTGTGGTTGAGTTGATGGTTGTGTTGATATGTTGATACATATATATAATATAATGATTGTTTGGTAAAGTTGGTTTTGTGGTGACATATGATTGGCATGCATATGTTGTTGGCTGAGGTTGAGTGGGCCTCGAGCTGTGTGCCAGTAGGCATGTAAGGTGGATAGTGACTAGAGTTGGTACTCAGATAGGCCTCAAACCTAGTGCCTAGATAAGAAGTGGGGTCTTATAGATGGACCTAGGGGATGAGTGGATGGGTAAATCTCGCAAGGGGCCAAGGCAGTGCAAGCCTTGTGTCGCGGTATACCACCACCCACATACACTTATCCTAACAACCATAAGCTTATCCAACAGATCAGAGTTTTAGCAATCCCTGAATGGTGCTAGATGGCCATGGTAGGGGATAAGACTTGGCTAATCGCCCGAAATGTAGAAAATCTCTCGAGAGTTGTGTCATTCATACATTGACATATGGGGTTGACAACATAATATGTGATGTTGTGCGTGATATACTATAATGTATGCAGACCCATTTATTTGATGATTTGGTTTCCATATTGATGTGAATAATGATTTTGATTATGTTGGATTAAATATTATATATCGATCTTTGTTTCGTAAGCTTACCCTTGCCTTGTATTATTGTTGGTTGGATGTCTTGTTGCTGTTGTTGTGTTGCTGTGACTGTGATGATCACGTCATTTTGGCGTGGGAGTAGAGGGAGAGACGTCTACAGCTCCAATGTCTCAGAGCTGATGGAGGAGGTCTCAGATAGAGACTTTTGGAGACCTTGTTTGGGTGGAGCTTTCTATAAGCTCTTTTGTTTCTTTTTGGATGTGTTGTTTTGTATTATATTCTTTTGATGGGATTGTATAGAGTGACCAGCTATAGGGAGTGAGTTTTTGTATCCTTCTTCCCTAGTGATGTATATTTTGATATGTTTGATATGGGCCGGTGTTATCCCATTTGTTGATGTGCCTGACTTATATACAGACATGATGTTGAATTGATTTTATTCACCCGATAGGTGGATGAGGTGCATGTTTAGTAGGGTTGTTTAGTAGCCACAGTTGGGTCGTTACAAACAATGACATAATCAGTAAACTCAACCACAGCTAATTTCACCTTTTTTGCTTCAGAATAGTTATGGCAATCAAAAATCAACTCCACTTTTTTATCCCATTCTAAATATGCTTCTGAGTCATTTCTACCTTGGAAAAAAGGGATTTTCATTTTAATATTACCAAGGTTTCCATCTCTCCTATTTCTATCTCTAAGAGGACCTCTTCTATCATCCCTCCTCTACCTATCCCTTCTACACCTACTTCTACCCACTTCAGTTTCAGCAGATTAATATTCATCCTCAGTTTCCCTTCCATCCATTTTTAGACTCATAATCATTCCCGCCTTCTTGGTTTCTCCTTCCCTGCCTCCTAAAGTTAGGATCTCTATTTGATTGCTCCTTTTGCAAATTAGCAATCATATCTTCTTGCCTATCCATCTTGTCCCTTATTTCTCCAAACACCATATTAAAGCGTGCAAATTGTTGCTGCATGGCTTTTAGAGTAAACTCCAAATTCTGTGGAGTTTCACCACTTGATGTGTTATCTTTACTTGCCATTTGAAAACTGCAAGAAAACTTGTTAGAAAAAAAAAATCCTCACTCACTTTCTCACATGTCTACACTAAAAAATAATGTCACTCTCCCTCGTGTTTCACTCTTTGATTTGGCTTTTTTTTCTTCTTGTTTTTGGATGGACACTCTTTTGCCTTTTTCTACTCTTAGTCTCCTCTAGAGGTTCTTTAAAGGACTTAACCAAACTCAATCCAATGCAAGAGGCTGGATTAGACCTGCATGGGGTTAATGGTGATTGTTGGACCACAGGTGGTGCTGAGTGGGCCATGTGGTGATATGTTTACACACACATATATATATATGATATGATGATTGATTTTGGTTGAGCTGATGTTGTGATGACTCATGTATTGCATGCATATGTTGTTGGCTGAGGTTGTGTGGACCTTATGCTGTGGTGTTATGTTGTTATATATATATATATATATATAAGTATATTTATATGTTGACTCATTGTGGCTGTGTTGATGTCGTGTTGTAAGGCATGCATTCATGCATATGTTGGCGGCTGAGGTAGCTGACGATAGACCTCATGTCGTGGTGTAGATAGGTAGCTGAGATAGTTGACGATGGACCTCATGTCGTGGTGTAGGCAAGCACATAAGTCAGATGGTGACCAAAGTTGGTACTCAGATGGGCCTCCAACTATAGGTTGGCTAGTTGACAAGAGCTTCGGCTTAAATGGGCCTCCAAACTAGTGCCTTTGGAATGTAGTAAATCTCTCGAGAGTCGTGTCATTCATACATTGACACTTTGGGGTTGAAAGTATGATGTGTTGTGCTATAATGTATGTAAACTCATTCTTTGATGAATTGGATTCTAAATTAGTATGCTGATGATTTGATGATATGGATTGCATATTATATGCTTGTTTTTGTTTCGTAAGCTTACCCTTGCCTTATTGTTTGTTTTGTTGTGGTTGCCTTGTTGCCAATTGTTGTCGTGTGTTGTTGTGACTATGATGATCACGTCTATTGGCGTGGAAGCAGAGGGTGAAGCTTTAGTAGACCCAACTTCCCATGATCGATTGCTTGGAGGTCTCAATGGAGATGGTAGAGGACCCGTTATGGGTAGAGCTTTTCTGGAAGCTCTTTTGATTTCTTTTCTTTTTGTGGTTGATGTATATGTCGTGTAGTTGACCATCTATAAGGAGTTTTCTTTTGTATCCCTCTCCCTCGATATTGTATAACTTGGCTTGTATATTATATTATTTCATATCTTATATATACATATATACTTTATGGTATGGATGAGATTATAATAGCATGTTGATTATTTATTTTTGAACATCTTAGTAATGTATGAAGTAGTAAATGGTACTTTAGCAACAAAGGGTCATTACATTAACTCCTCTCTCATTCTCACAACTATTATACAAGCTTACTCTCTCATTCTCAACCTAAGAACCCATCCCCATTACTTGTATTTTCTTACCCCAAAACCCTCTCTAGTAATTAAACCCTTCATGTTTAGATTTTACTCTTCTTCCTTTTGATATTTAAAGTTGTCTCTAGGGGTTAAGTCTAAGACTACAAACATTCTAAAATACCCTTGACACTCTGTTAACACTTACATTGATATTTTCATTTTGTTCTCTATTACCAGTCTCATACCTTTCTATTACACTGTATAGGAATTCACCTTTTCTCTATCTCTATCACAACTATTATTATCCAACTATAACCCTCATAACACCATCCTAGGGTCTAGCCTTTCACATATCCATAAGGTAGCAAGACAATCCTAATTACAAGTATACATTTATTTCACATCTTTTACCTAGTAACTAGACATACACCACATTTTGGTTTATAAAACAGCAACAATAGACGTGCATAATATGATCGCATATCCATAACTTTGACATTTCATCACAAGAAATAATTACATTTTCACATGTATACACACTACATCCATCGCTCATGAAGAAGGTCACATAGACTTCACATAGTTACAACATAGCACACTTCAACATATTACACTACAACAAGATGCATATGCATGCTATGTTCTTAAACCACTACTCATGCACATGTAGTACCAACTTAAAATTTTCGAAAAGTAGACTAGGAGTAAATGCACGGCCATAAGAAGCGTCATCAATACCGATGCCTTCGACTTTCGCATCCTCAACTAGTATGATATCCCCCGACAACTAGTCAAGGTTACCCAGTTTTGTCAGTACGCCCCAACTCCATGGGATCAGCATAGACCATTGGAGTTTTCCCAATCGGATAACCCCCAAGGCTAAGATTAGATAACCCATCATGGTCTCCACCAGCCAGATTCCTACATACTTTCCTCATCACATAACTTAAATATTATGATGCATGGTCACATACAATGCTTACTGCTTTTCATAGGCTTTTATCATGAAACATTGGCACAATTTCATATCATACTCAGTTTTCTCAAGGTAAATAATAATCACACAATATAAACTCAACAAGGCATAAAGAAAGAAGAAATGATGAGTTAAAAACTGCAAAAAAGAGATCACAGGCGCAAAAACAGAATAGTCAAGGTCGTGCCCACCCGGTGGGTCACTGTCAGACTCACCCTGCCTAGTGGGTCAGCACACTCGGCGGCCAGTGCCGTCGCCCAACGCTAGCACGGAATCAAGTTTTCAGAAAAAGGTCGCCCAACGGCTATCTAATCCCACCTGGTAGATCTGAGGCATGAATTTTGATTTATTTTTCCTGTTGTCTTTGGTTTCTAACTACTCCAAAATAAATAATTAAATTCTTAATCGGTACTTCTACCTTAATAATTGGTCAAACTAACCTATAACTTCCTCATTCACTCACAATTCCCTCAAAACCCTAACTTAGGCATAAAGAAGGGGAAAAGGTAAATAGATAAACAAGACACAACATAAAGGACAAGGAAGGACACGGGGGAGATCACTCACCTTTAAGGATATGCGAAGCTGAGTTCTAGGGTCTGGGTTCTCTAGTTTCTTTTCCTCCTTTTTCTCTTCCTTTTCTTCTTCTTTTTCTCCTCATTCTCTCCACCTTCTTTCTTCTTCTATTTTGTGACGGTTAAACCTAATTCTCCTTCCCTATTCCCTTCTTATAACATATGGGTGGGTATGTAATGTAGTGGGCTTTAGTCCCCTATTGGGCCCTAAATGCTCTTTTGGGTTCTATGATAACATTCCTACTAATTTCTAATACAAAAGTGTTAATAACAACAATAATAATAACAATAGTAATAATAATAATAATAATAACAATAAACATAATAACAACAACACAACTCAAAAATAATAATAATAATAATAATAATAATAACTCTTAAGGCATCTTTTATTTAATAACACATGATACTAAGAGTTACCTCGTGGTTTCTTTCTAGTACCTGAAATTTGGGGTGTTACAATCTTTACACAATCTACTTTTAATAGACTATATATGGTCTTTCAAAAAGATTTGCAAAAAACATTTTCAACATAATTCAACTCCCCTTCTTGTGTTTTCCTATGCTTTACAATTATTATTAGGGAGACTTAGAGAGACCTTCCTTTTCCTTAGGACTAGGAATATAGATAGAAAAAGGCAAAGCACGTATTGCCCCATGAAAATCATTATGTGTAGACATGACTACATGTCGATCCTCTAGAACACGAGGATATACCAACCAAAAGTTGATGAGAGAAAATTGAAGCCCCAAAGTCATGTTCCTTGAATATGTATGTAATGGTGAAGTTTCCTAGATTCCTTGTGAAGGCAGATCATTAACCCAAATATCATCGTAACTAATAGTAATCTCATAAAATTAGATGTTGAGGACCCTTCAATATAGTTAAGCTTTAAACATCTGCTTCTATGAACAGGAGCATCAAAATCATCACAATTATGCACACATAAACACACACACAAAGGTAAGCTTATAAAAATAAAAGTAATCATAAATAGAACAAACAAGCATTTTGAATAGCAACAATATCCAATTTAAAATCATTTATTAACATAGTTATAAATCATTCACAATAAATAATGCCAAATCATCACAATAGATAAGCACACATAATAATGTGACATGATAACAGTCATGCATTATATGCAAACTTGACTCCATGGGGATTTTCATCAATTTAATAAGCACACATAATAATATGACATGATAATAGTCATGCATTATATGCAAACTTGACTCCATGGGAATTTTTTCACCAATTTAAGCGACCAACCAAACGTGTCCCTTAAACATGGTATCAAAACAATCACCACCCCATAGTGCAAGACGATACATGCCTAAAACCATTTAGGTGACAACAATCCTGATTTCAAAGCAATTGTGGCTTTGTCAAGATATACGTATATAGGTGGTCGCCAACACGACTTAAGGTTTGTAAGAACCCAATCTAATATGGACTCGCACATCCATATATCCTCAAGGATACTAATTATACCTCTACTAGCCTTCACTACACCTTAACAAAGTGTTCCATAAAGGCTTATAAATGAATGCATGATTAATCATCAGTTTAGTCAAAGCATTAACACCACTTAGACCCCATTTTTATGGATAAGACACAATAATATTGAGTTTGTCATCTCACTATGGCCTTCCACAAGGTATTAAGCAAAATTACAAATGTTCAATCTCAATATCATTACCATTCAAACCCCATCTCTATGGATAAGACTCAACAACATTAAGTTTTGTTAATCAAGTGACCTCAATATCTCAAGAGGGAGGTGAATTGAGTTATAATAAAAACTTTTTCACAAAACTTTCACCCTAAATTGTGAAGAATATAATTCAAAAAAGAGACAAAGAGAAAGATCTTTTTGTTTACTTTTGCTTAAAGAAATTCAAAACAAACCAAAAACATAAAAAGCAATAAGGAGAAGGATTGGAGAAGAATGCATTGAGATTTATCTTAGTTCAGTCACAAACTATGACCTACGTCTAGTTCCCAAGCTATGTTTGAGATTTATCTACTAATTGATTAGAGTTTATAGTGCAGCAAACCTTTTACACCCAAGGAAAACCTACCTTGGCAACCCAACATAGAATGCTCCTCATCTTCTCACTCTAATCACCCACTAGGAAAAACCTATTCCTAGACTAAGGAAAACCTACCCCTAGATTTCCTTACTAGGAGAAACATACTCTTGGATTTCCTTACCAAGAGAAACCTACTTTTGGATTTCCTTTTCAAGGGAAACCTACCTCGGAATAACTTTACCAAGAGAAACCTACTCTTGGATTTTCTTACCAAGGTAATGAAATAGCACGTGATGCACAAGAAAGGGGGCATTGAATTGTGCATATAAAAAACTTTTTCAATATAAAACAAGTTCGAAAATGTTTTTCAGCTAAAGGATAGAGCAGACAAGCACATAGAGAATTTTATATTGGTTCACTTAACCTTGAGCTACGTCCAGTCCCTTCACCCAGAAGGTATCCATTGACCAACCTTGGTTACAAGCATTCTTCACAGCCTCTTCAGGCTTTACAATGGAATCACCCCAGATTGCTTTACCAACCCAAGTATTCTTTGTTCACTAAGCCTCTCCAGGCTTTCACAACAAAATAGTTGTTTACAAACAAATTCAACTCACACAATGAGGATATAGAAGATTAAGCACAATACAGTAAAGTATCAACGTTTTTATGTTTGTGCTTGATTTTTCATTGTTCACTTCACCTTTGCTTCTTCTCCTTTCTCGATATATAGTCTTCAACGAAAAAGAGCCGTTGAAGAAGACTTGACTTTAATTCTTCAAGAAAAGGTGCGCGTATCCAGCTTTCATTCATATCAAAGAAGACAACTTTTGAACTTGCACTAAATGGAAAGAGCAGCTCTGTGCAGGAGGTCTGCTTTTCTGATCATTCGTCATTTGGTTTGGCAGCTCAAAGAGTTGACTTGCTATTTCTGTCTTGCTGCGCTTTTGCACTAGAATGTTTCTGTCTACTATTTAATGCTTGAAATATTTGAACGTTAGATCTTAAAAAGGTAAGGCATTAGTTTCGATAAAATACAAGAAGGATGCATAGATTAAACGAGAGAAAACTTAGCCATTTAAGAACTTGCATCTGAATGCGTCTAGAAGGGTTGTCTAAGTTTAAGAACACTAAGTCCATAAATGAGACTTACCCTTGGACGGTCATCATATATGAGTTTATTGGATGCTCGTTTAAGATTGGATGTTGTAAATCCGTTAGTTTAAAAACAGAGACTTAAACTTTAATAAGTTTGTTATCTTCAAAATTTGAGGGTCTAGACGCTTCAACGTCTTTGGTTCCAACAATCTCCCCTTTTTTGATGATGACAAACCTTACTAATTTTTAAGTTTTGTAAATATTTTAATACAAGGAAAGCGCATATATAACAAGGTTTTGATAAACTTACTATGCTTCCCCTGAGTCTGAAATATCATAATTTTCTTGACACATACGAAATGTTAGTCCAGATAAATATCCGAGTATCAGAGTATTGAATGTTTATGCATGAATGCGACAAGTATCAAAGTGAATCAGAGTAGTAAGAAAAATCGTATCAGAGCAATCAATTATAGCAACTAAAGAGAAGACTAAAGATCAAATCATACAGAAAAAGAATTTTATTATAGACATCTTAGGACTATACATAAAACTTAGGACTATACATAAAACTCATAAACTTATGCAATATTTTCTCCCCCTTTGTCATCAGCAAAAAAAAAAGGAGGAAAAAAATGTCATCATAGTCACTATGGCGCTAGTGGACGAGGAGGTGGAGAAGGTTGTGGTATGCGGAGGAGTTCTTGCTGATTCTGGAGGATTTATTTTAAAAGAGAAAAGATGAGTTGGAGTTGATTGGTGACATACTGTTGGACAGCAGGGTCAACAGTGGAGATAGGTAGAGGTGCAGAAGTGGAGACAAGAAGGCTCGCAAATGCTTAAGAACCGGGAGTATGCAGGGGTAGAGGTGTTGGGGAGGGTGGGGGTTAGTGGATGTGGAGGGGGTGCTTCTAAGAAGAGAAGGTTAGGAATTTGGGGTTGGTATGGACGCAGAGATGTCTATGGATAGGGAGGTTTGAAGGAGTTGGGATGGGTGAGTGTAGCAACTAAGGATGGAAGTTTCTGTACCGAGAATGGGACACACATTCGCTGAACAAACAAAAACGGAGAAGTGTCTGAAAAGTGAAAGACAAGAGCTGGATGTTGCGTGTATTCACAGCTCTTCACTATTGGAGTTTTGGCCTTATCGTCCTGCGAGACTCCACTACTGAACGCTTCTTATTCACAAGTGAACATATGTTGATGCCAGAAACGTTCTGCGTCGTCCTCATTCATGTCTTGGGAAAGACGGTGAGCAGTATACCATTTCGGAGTAAAGGTTGGATGATGTTGAAGATCATTTCTAGACAGTAGTAGTAAAGAAAGCGTCTTGGTCAAAATCTTCTCCTTCTTTCTGTTAACATCTAAGGTTGGGAGCCTTGGGCATATGCGATCAGGTTGTATGCAGACGGTTGTGGACAGTTTGATGTACTGAGAGGGAAGGATGTAAAGTGGATACTTCAAAAATGCAGAGCTCCTTACAGAGTTGCAAAATATATGCTCGAAGGGTGAGGGGGAAAATCTAGCTTCTTCGGGTCCAATGGCCTAAACTTCAAATCTGCTAGCCTCAATTTGACTGTCCACTCAGACGCTTGATTTTTCCTTTGTGGCAATGCCTGTTGTATTTCTTCCACTAGAGGTACTCGATGTTGAAGTACTCCAGGAGGATGGGCAGTTAAGCACCAGTCTCACTCTAGTCTTGGATACCTTCGTCTGATAAACCGCTTCAACGACAGATGTTTAATTGCTCCAGAAGGTAGCACCAAGTAAGCTTTTGATGGTTGATGAACGTAGTCCTCCATATATTTGTCGAGAGAAGGAGGCGAATAATCAAAACCAAAGTCCAGCTCAGGAAAGGGCTCTGGACGCAGTATAATGGCGTTGTCGTCCACTTAGTTTTGTTGGTTGCCATCCAAAAATAGTAAAGGCCACTATTGTTTGATTTTTGCCAGGGTTTCGTGTTGGGTGGATATTAGGACAATGGCAGAAGATGAAGAAGGTTGTTTTTGAGGCTTGATGGAAAGGTGCAGTTTAGGGAGTCTAAGTGTGGGTATGGTGCAGGTGTAACCTTCATCACCAGGTAGTAGCATGTCTGGTTCAGGTACGGTTTCTGTTTCGATTTGTGTTTGGGTTTATGATTGGATGGAGGATTGTTCAACGGGTTCAATAATCAAAGATTCAACAAAAACATCATCTGATTCAGTAACAACAAGAGCAGATAACCCTCACAACCATCTCAACAGTCGGTCGTTTGGATGGTTGCGAGGGTTGGACGGCTAGTGGTTGTGGTTGAACAGCAACTACAATAGTCTTCTATTTCTTAAGAAGAACTTCGATGGGCTCATCATCCTCAGCGTCTGATTCTACGATCATCTAGAGTCTTCTTTTGGCAAGTGCCGGTGCAGGTGCAGGTGCAGCAGCAGCAGGTAGAGCTTGAGGAGGCTATTGAGACTTAGACCTCGTTACTCTAGATGTCCTAGCCTTGGATGACTTCCTTTGTCGAGCAGCTACAGGATTTACAAACAAAGCTTTATCCTTCATTGGCTCAACATGTTGGACGATTTGTTCTTCTGCTGGCTGAGGTACCATCTCAACAGGTTCTTCCTTAACAGTCACCTGTTTGGATGTTGTCTCTAGAGGCTTCAACACAAAACCAGCCTTCATCTGGGCAATGTTGTTGCGTCCAAACGGCAACTGTATGAACTTGTGGCCACCACCTAGCGTTCTGACCCTAGCTTACTCACCAATAGACAGAGTAAAGAAGGCATGGTATACCTTCTATTGCCAAAAAATCTTGTTCAGTAGAGCGGCATAGGTTATCTAGTCAAGCGCTCCTCGTCCTCTCATGGTGCGGAAAATGTTGCTCAGGATGAGGTGAGACAGGTTGAACTGCTGACCAGTTATCATGTGGAACAATGAAAACCTGTGCAAGAAGGTGACGTTGTCCTTCAACCCAGCCTTATGTAATATGCCCTTATTCAAAAACTGCTAGTACACTTTTCCTTCTTTCGTCAGCTTGTCGTACTCAACGGGGGCTTCACCTTCTGGTTCCATCAAGGCGGCATCGACGGTGTCATGGCCGCCGAAGTTTTCCTCCTAGCCATTTTTTATGCAAGAGCCAGCCCGTTCACAACCAATAGCTTGTGCAACTGTTCCAAGGTCCAATGTGACCTTAACTCCCAAAACAGTGCCTGTAACACCCCTACTTTTGTATTTTAAATTATTCTGTATGTTTAAAAATTGTTTTTATGTTATCAATGTATTTAGAATAATTAATAATAATTTTAAAAAAAATTCTAGAATTTATTAACATAATTTTTGTAAAATGACAAAAAAACCCCTAGTTGACTATGGGAACCAACCAAAGACTTTTTAACCTCAAAATATTTTGAAAATTTAATATTAAGTATCTCTCATTATAAAAACTTTATTTTAAAAGAAAATTAGTGAAAAATATAACAATCATATTTCAATTCTTCAACTATTTTTTTAATATTTGACAATGCAATTTTGAAAAATCGGAAAAGAATTTCAAAATTCTGACTCCCACCATTTTGTTCAGAATATCAAGAGGTATTTAATTGCAATTTTTAATAATTTTTTCGAGCTGAAGCCGGGTGAAATTAGAAAATGACAACTTTGTCCCTATTTCTCAACATTAAAGACAGACATGGAGAAAAGATTCAATTGACATTAAAATGTCAATTTGAGCTTGGAATTATGTCATATATATTAAAATATAATTTTGTAAATTTTTTGGGAATTTTCTGGAATTTTTGTATAAAATGACCAAAATGCCCCTAGGTGTCTAATAAGTCAGCCAATACTGGTTTGACATTCAAAAAGGGTGAAAATGGTAATTTAAGTATATTTATGGGTAAAATATTTAATTTTAGAATTTTCATAAAAATTTTGGTATTTATTGAATTAAAATGGATTTTTTTATGAATTTTCTAGCTTAAAAATACAAAATAAATACATATAATTTGAAATAAATTAATAAAAATTAAAATTTATTATTAGAAATTTATTTTTGATGAAAAATAATGTATTTGTCCAGTTTTGCATTAAAATGCATTATTTTGATATTAAAAGCTAATTTTTCAAGTTTAAGCGTTCTTATTGATACCGGTTAATTCACCTACAGATAAAATTTGACACATGGAGGCTTGGGACAGCTGGTGGAGCACATCCCCAACCCTAAAATAGGTGATTCACCACCCATTTGGGATATGTGTCCCTAAATTGGATCAAAAATAAATAAAAATTTGATTTATGACATAATGCTTACATAATAGATGATGTAAATTTTTGGACACCTAACCCCCCTCCTTCTTCTATAAATAGGCCTCAAAGTTTTCAGATTTTTACTCATCCTTTCCTCTCTCAAGCTAGCCAAATTCTTAGAGAGCTTCTCTCTCTAGAAAAAAATTTATTTTACTTTGTTTTTATGCTAAAATTTTACTAGTTTTCCAACAACTAGTAAAGTTCTCTTCCTAAGAGCTTCGCATCAACAATTCCATCCTCTTTATCAACTATCTTAGAGGTAATGGGGGGAGTGGGGTTGGTTCTAAATTACTGTCACTTTGCATGTTGGTAGGAAGGGTTTTTCCCTAAACCCGTTTAAGCTTAAGTTTTAGCATTGTTATTATTGTTTAATGTTAAGCTTTAATTTTTACTAAGTTATTACTCTGCCCAAATTAAGATTATTAAATCATGATTACTAAATTGTTACTCTGCTCAAATTTAAATTATTAAATTATATTTGCTAAGCTGTTACTTCGTTCAATTGTAGAAAATTAAAATGCATTTGCTAAACTGTTACTTTGCTCAAATTTAGAAAATTAAAATGTATTTATTTAGTTGTTATTCTGCCAAAATTTTAATAATTAAATTATAATTACTATGTTGTTATTCCGTTAAAATTTTATATGATTACTAAATTGTTATTTTGTTAAAATTTTGGTACTGTGTAATTTCTGCAAAATGAGGTTGAAATGTTGATTGTACTGGTGCTCAAATTAAATGAGACCAGGAAAACCTTTGCTTGAGAAGTTAGGAATTAATAGTTTAGTGAGTAATGTAAAGCAAGTGACATGTAGTGGTATGGCACCCTGCTAGGGAAGCTATAGTTTGGTATGCTAAGGAATGAAAGGTAGGGACCCACTTGCAGAGGTCTTGGGGGTAGGCATTGAGTGGTGAAGGTCCTAATGGCGAGGGTGTAACACCCTAAGGGGCATTACCGTAACTAGGTCTAGATTTAAAAAAAAACAAACTGAGAAAGGTAGAAACAACATACAAATACTACTCATAAATATAATTGAATATTATATACGAACAATACAATAAAAAAAACATACATGCCAAATATAACTCATCTATCACCTGAAGGTATCGTACAAAATATAAACAAGAATACAAAAAACATAATATAAACTAGACTATGTTTTCTTGCACGTGACTCCAAGCTCCATCTACGCATGTCTTCACTTGTATCTTGAAAAAGGGAAAACTTAAAGGAATGAGACATAATGTCTCAGTGAGTGCTCTAAGGACTCTACGGCTGGGTTAGACTCTTCTATTCGGACAACCTTCATTACTTATCTCTCATGGCTTTAGCCTCATTGGGTTTCTCATAATTATCCATACCTATGGTTGAGTCTACACCTTTCAACAGTCAACACTCCCTGTTAATTGCTCTCTCATTTTCACAACTATTATATTGGTTTACTATCTCATTCTTAACTTAAGAACTCATCCTCATTATTTATATTTTCTTACCCAAAACCCTCTTTAGAATTTACTCTTCTTCCTTTTAATATTCAAAGCTGTCCCCTAGGGTCAAGTCTAAGGTTACAGACATCCTAAAATACTCTTATTTCATTCTCTCTCTTACTTGTCTTATACCTTTCTATTACGCCATGAGGGAATTCACCCTTCCTCTATCTTATTCACAACTATTATTATCCAACTAGAACCCTCATAACACTATCCTAAGGTCTAGCCTCTCACTTATCCTTAAGGTAGCAAACACAATTCCAATTACAAGCATATAATTATTTCACATTCTTTGTCTAGTAACTAGACATATACCTTGTTTTATTTTATCAAACAGGAACGACACTCGTGCAAGATATGATCACATGTCCACAACTTTAACATTTCATCACAAGGCACAATTACATTCTTACATAGAATTCACATAGATAGGATCACATAGAATTCACATAATTACAACATAGCACACTCTAACATATCACACTATAACAAGATACATATGCGTGCTATGTTCCTAAGCCACTACTCATGCACATGTGGTACCAACCTAAACTTTTCGGAAAGTAGACTAGGAGTAAATGCAAGCCACAAGAAGCATCATCGGTACCGATGCCTTCGGCTTTCGCACCCTCAACTAGCATGATATCCCCCGGTGACTAGTCAGGGTTACCCAGTTTTGCCAGTACGCCCCGGCTCCATGGGATCAGCATGGACCATTGGAGTTTTCCCAACCGGATAACCTCCAAGGCTAAGGTTAAACAACCCATCACGGCCTCCACCAGCCAGATTCCTACATACTTTCCTCATCACATAACTCAAATGTTATGATGCATGGTCACAAATAATGCTTACAACTTTCATAGACTTTTATCATGAATCATAGGCACAATTTCATATCACACTCATATTTTTAAGGTAAATAACAACCATACAATATAAACTCAACAAGACATAAGAAAAACAAATAACAATGAGTTAAACACTGCCAAAAGGAGTTCACAAATATAAGGAACGTAATAGCAAGTCATATTCGCCCGGCGGTTCAGCGAACCCGCCCAGCGAGTTCGCGCCGGAACCCAACCTGCCTAGCGGGTATCGCACCCCGCCCAGCAGGTCTGTGTCAAGACCCAACCCGCCCAACGGGTCCGCGCGCCCAGCGCGAAAGAGAAATCCAGTTTTTGAAGAAAAGTCGCCAAAAGACTATCTAATCTATGAATTCCTTACTTCCTCACAATTCCTTCAAACCCATCAAATCCCTAATCTTACACATAAGGTGGGGGAAAAGGTAAATAGATGAAAAATAACAACATAAAAGACAAGGAAGAATATGGGGGAGAGCACTCACCTTTGTGGACATGCAAAGTTGAATTCTAGGGTTGGATTCTCCGGTTTTTATTCTTCCTCCTTCTCTTCCTCTTCTTCTTCTCTTCTTTTCCTCATTCTCTCTAACTTTTTTTCTTCCTCTATTTTGTGACGGCTAAACCTAACCCTCCTTCTCTATTCCCTTCTTATAACATGTGGGTGGGTATGTGGCTTTGTGGGCTTTAGTCCCCTATTGGGCCCTAGATGCTCTTTTGGGTTGTATGATAATATTCCTACTAATTTATAATACTAAGGTATTAATAACAATAATAATAATAAGAATAATAATAATAATAATAGTAACAACAACAACAACAACAATAATAATAACAATAAATATAATAACAACAACACAACACAATAATAATAATAATAATAATAATAGGAAATATAATAACAATAATTCTTAAGACATCTTTTGTCTAATAACATATGAGAAGGGTTCTACTAAAAGCTATCCCGTGGTTTATTCCTAGTACTTGAAAATTGGGCTGTTACACAGGGTAGCACCCTTGAGCCGGGATATTCACTAACCAAGCTCGATAACCCTGACAACTGCTCAACATTTCAGGATTGGTTTGAGAGTATACCTCTATAAATGGATATCGCAACTGTTATTTTCCTCAATGATAATGAGGACTGTACCACGTGATGATGTTGAGAGAGGTATATGTACTCCTAGTCACTTCCTAGGTTCTGTTGAGAACTATTACCCACTAATGGGAAGTATGGATCCATACCTAGTCAAGGGTAGTCTGATACAACTTAGAATGAAGCTTAGGATCCCTTTGTGTTGTTAGTTGTGTTTTATCTTTGTTTTATGGTAGATTTCCTACCGTACATGTAAAAGTGATTTTAGAACAAAACACCTCACTCTATTATTTTCTTCTGTATATGATTGATCGTGATTATTGAAGACAACATTAACGCTCTGTGATGCTAAGTACGAGATAGAGAACATCTCAACGAGGAAGGACCTGAAGACCTATAGTATTTTCTTTTTGTATGAGGGATAGGGTAGATAAATACTGCTCTGTATAGGTTCTTTTTGATGTATATAGTGGGCTAGGTAGTATATGTCTTTCGATGTACTTTTGTTTTCTAACTGTTATGTATCATCCTCAAACCATGATGTATTGTTTGATATATATACATATATACATAAGCGATTTTTATCATTTCACTTCGATTTTCAAATTCTGTCAAATTTAGAAATTTTCTATTATATAAAAAAAATTACCAACATTTTCATCAACTTAAATTAATAATTAAATTAATATGAATTATATGTAAAATTAAAGGAGTGTTATAATGCCAACGATGTCAGTCTTGGAGAACTCTGCAGAATTCTAGAATTGCCTGATGAGTTTTGGATAAACAATCTCGTTCAGGTGGAAATAGTTGAGGATTCCACATCGAGTCAGATTGTCTTTGACCTTCACTCCCATATCGTCGAGAACTTGTATGTCAAAGCAGCTCTCTATCAAGACAATAGCCTTGTCCAGGCTTTCCACACAAGCCATAGCCTTCATGGTGGCATCGGTTTTCTCCATCACCATTGTTGAAAGAATAAGGGTTAAGGGTTCAAGAGGTTGAGAGAGAGAGAGAGAGAGAGTTTCAAAGATAATGAAGGTAAGTGTTTAGGTGCGGGTGTTTGAGTGTATAGGAAAGAACTGATGAGTTTCTCTTTTTGGCGGTTTTTTGAATTTTCGAAGAGAGATAAAGTCGCATTTAATGTTGGTCAGGCACTCACATTCTCGAGGGCGGTTATACGGCGCATATGTGATTCAAACAGGAATAAAGCATTTATTTCAAATCATTTTCAGTGAAAACATGATTAAGTACAGATAAATATTTTTATGCACATAAATATGAACCGTTATGGAATGCGAATAGTCATGGAGGCATATATGATGGATGATATACTGATAATGGACACTATATGACTTTGGACACTACTAATCATTGGACGATCAAGGCACGTAAAAAGAAAATTGTTCCTTTATAAATTCCATGCCAAGACGATCTCGGATATAGATGAGTTTATCTTCAAGAAGTGGTTTTGTAAATATATCTGCTAATTGATTTTCAGTGTTAATGAATTGAATATCAACAACCCCTTTCTAAACATAATCTCTTATAAAGTGATGTTTTATTTCAATGTGCTTTGCTCTTGAATGCAATATAGGATTTCTAGACAAGTTTATGGCAGCAATAATATCACAGAGGATAGGAATGTTACTTTCATAAATACTGTAGTCCTCTAGCTAATGCTTGATCCATAGGATTTATGAGCAACAGGACGCTGCTAAAATGTATTATGCTTCTGCTGTAGACAAAGCAATCATCCCTTGTTTTTTGCTCGTCCAAGAGACTAGATTTCCACCAATGAGGTGACATCCTCCACTGGTGCTTTTTTGATCTATTTTGTCTCTAGCATAATCAACATCACAAAATCCAACTAACTTGTATTCCTTATTTGACTTAAAGCATAGACCAAGGTTAGTGGTTCCTTTTAAGTATCTAAAAATTCTTTTTACTACCGTGAGATGTGTTTCTCTAGGATCAGACTAAAAACGTGCACATAAACATACACTAAACATAATATCAGGTCTGGATGCTATAAGATAGAGTAGTGATCCAATCATACCTCGATATGTAGTTTGGTCTACCTTTTTGTATGAATCGTCCAGCCCAAGTACTGAAGATGGATGCATAGGTGTGCTCATTTCTTTGACATCATCCATCTTGTACTTTTTGAGAAGTTCTTTTGCGTACTTCATTTGATGTATGAATATGCCGTTGTTAGTCTATTTTACTTGTAATCCCAGGAAGAATTTAAGTTCTCCCATCATACTCGTCTCAAACTCAGCTGTCATGAGCTTAGAAAAATCCTTGCATAGATCATCATTAGTAGCACCAAATATAATATTATCCACATAAATTTGTGCAATGATAAACTGTGATTGGACGACTTTGCGAAATAGAGTGGTATCTACTTTCCCTCTTGCAAAACCATTTCCTAAAAGAAAAAGAACTTATCTTTTCGTACCAAGCTCGTGGAGCTTGCTTAAGTCCATATAGGGCCTTTTTGAGTTTGAAAACATGTTTAGGATAAGTATCACACTCAAAACTAGGAGGTTGTTTCACATAAACTTTCTCATTTATTATACTATTTAGAAAAGCACTTTTTACATCCATTTGATAAAGCTTCATATTACTATGAGCAGCAAATGAAAGTAAAATGTGAATGGTTTCTAATCTAGCTCATGTTGAGAGTAGCCTTGAGCCACAAGTCTGGCTTTGTTTCTTACCACTTTGCCATCTTCTTCTAGTTTGTTGCGAAACACCCATTTTGTTCCTATGAAAAATTTATCTTTAGGTGCAGGAACTAGCTGCCACACGTCGTTTCATTCAAACTAACTCAATTCTTCCTTTGTCGCATTGATCTAGCCTTCGTCCAAGAGAGCTTCGTCTATTGTCTTTGGTTCTGTCTAGGAAATCAAGGCAGTTTGAGCTTGCCCCTTGAAGGTTGATCCTGTTCTTACACTGATCCCATACCTTTCGAAGAATCTAGTTATCTGGATGATGTCTTTATTTGCCACTGTCGTCCAGTTGGTTCCTTTTCTTCCGTCTTTGGATCGTCTAACTGTGTTCTAGACACTGGTTGGTTGGCATCGTCCAGCTTCATATCTGCAAATGAATCATCTAGCTCTAATAGTTCTCTATCAGGCTTATTGTCATTGAATTTTACGTGAATGGCTTTTCAACTGTCAAGGTTCTAGAGTTGTAAACTTTATAGGCCTTGGAAGTTTTAGAGTAGCCTAACAATATTCCATCATCACGCTTAGATGAAACTTTCCAAGATTGTCCTTAGTGTTTAAAATGAAACATTGACATCCAAAAGGATGAAGATATGATATGTTGAGTCTTCTTCCTTTCCACAATTCATAAGGAGTCTTTCTCAAAAAGGGTTTAATATATATTCTATTTTGTAAGTAACATGCTGTATTTACAGCTTTAGCCCAGAAGTGCTTAGGAGTGGAGTTATCATTGAGCATCGTTCTAACCATTTCTTGCAATGACTTATTCTTTCTCTCTACCACACCATTTTGTTGAGGTGTTTGTGGTATAGAAAAGTTGTGGAGAATTCTGTTTTCCTCACAAAACCCTTGAAAACTTTCGTTTTTGAGCTCTCATCCATGATCACTTCTGATTGAAGCTATACACACACCTTTTTCATTTTGAACTCTTTTGCAAAAAATAGAAAATACTTTGTAAGACTCATCCTTGTGTTTTAGGAACATGATCCATGTCCATCTAGTATAGCCGTCTACTACAACTAACCCATATCGTTTTCCATTAAGGGATGCTGTTCTAGTAGGTCCAAACAAATCAATGTGTAATAGCTCAAGTGGTCTAGTAGTGAAAATAATATTTTTTTGAATCAAAAGAGCTTTTTACTTGTTTCCCTTTTTGGCATGCATCACAGAGAACATCAGATTTGTATACAAGATTTGGAAGGCCTCTTACAAGGTTATGCTTATTTAGCTTTGAGATTAATCTCAAGCTTGCATGTCCAAGTTTCTTATGCCAATTCCATTGATTCTCGTTAATGGATACTAGACAAGACACATTTTGATTTGTGAGATCATGTAAGTCAATTTTATAAAGATTGCTTTGCCTCTTAGCAGAAAATAATATAGATCTATTTAGATTTCTGACTGTACATGCATCTTTGTCAAAGGAGACACTGTGTCCACTGTCACATAATTGACTTATGCTCAAAAAATTGTGTCTAAGTCCTTCAACATATAAAACATTTTCAATAGAAGGGAAGGGATGCATACCTACCTTACTTATACATGTAATCTTACCCTTTTGGTTTCCTCCAAAGGTGACCCATTCACCGTTCTTTGGTTGGAGGCTTTGGAACATACACCTTTCGCCTATCATGGGTCGTGAGCAACCACTATCCAGGTACCATGATTGGTGTTTTCTTTCTGTTGTCAAGCAGATCTGCAACAGGAATTATCATGGACTTAGGTACCCAAATAGACTTGGGTCCTTTCTTGTTAGTACTGACGGCATTGGACGCCTTCTTGACTGGACGATGAAAGCATCAAGATGGTTCCTGCTCACTTTTTCCACATATTTTGCAAAAAGTAACATTTTTGTTTATTTTACAAGCTTTTTCCTTAGTAAAGCCAAGCCCAGATTTGTCACAAGGACTCCGTCTATAAGAGAAAATTTTATTTAGATTTTCAGTCCCATTAACGAACTTGGATAGGCATTCCTTTAGATGAGTAACTTCCTTTTGAAGTTCTAACACTTCATGAGGAGGTGTCTCTTCTAAAGTAGCCTTTGTTTTTAAAATCTCATTTTCTTTTAAAACATTTTCATAATTTTCTTAAAGCGAATTAAATTCTTTTGTCACTTTTGAAAACTTCTTTTTCAGTTCCTTATATCCTACTGAAAGAGTTGAGGAGTTAGCAAGCAATTCATTATAAGCTTCTTGAAGAGAAATTAAATCATTAAAGTTTACCTCTTCATCTTGCTTATCTTCTGAGCTTTTAGAACTGGTTTTCGCCATGAGATACAAGTTTGCTTCTTCCTCTCTTTTTTCTTCAGATGAGGATAAATCCATGTCCTCCCAAGTGGCCATGAGTCCTTTCTTCTTCTTTTTGAAGAAGGTTTTCTTCTTATGCTTTTGCAGGTTTGGACATTGAGCTTTGAAGTGTCCAGGCTTTTTACATTCAAAGCAGACTGAGGGACTCTTCTCCTTAGGTTCTTTGTTAAACTTCTTTGTGAAGTTTTTAGCTCTAGACCCTCTTTTCTTCCGCCACATGGCCTATATCTTTCTTGATATGAAAGACATCTTGTCCTCAGAGTCGTCTTCTTCAGATGCTTCATTAGAAGACTCTTCCACATTAAAGGCTTTGGACAATGACCCTTTTGTTAGACGCTGGACGCTCAAGGCGAGGGACTTTCTCTTCTGTCCTTCATCCTACTTTAGCTCCAGCTCATGAACTTCGAGAGTTCCAAGTAACTCTTCCATGGAGAGCGTTGTTAGGTCCTTGGATGCTCTCAGAGCCGTAACCTATGGTCTCCATTGTTTAGGCAAACTTCTTAAGATTTTGTCAATATGATCATAATTATCATAGGTTTTGCCTAAGGATCTCAGGTTATTAATTATAGTTTGAAATCTACCAAACATGAGTTTGATGGTTTCATTTTCTTCTATAGTAAAGAGTTCATATTGTCTAACAAGTAAGCTTAATTTAGATCTCTTTACCTGTGAGGTACCCTCATAAGCCAACGCGAGAGTATCCCACATCTGTTTGGCACTTCTTAAACTATGCACTTTTTCATATTCAATTTCGGATAAGGCACACATCATAGCATTTCTAGCTTTTGAGTTAAGAAGGTACCTTTGTTTGTGAGCTTCTGTCCACTGACCTCTAGGTAACTCAGTTCCATCATGCTCTAGGGGTAAATAGTCACCAGTTTCTACTACGTCCCATGTAACACCCCAATGTTTTCCTTTAATTATTATTATTATTATTATTATTATTCGTTTGCCGTGTTTTTAATAAAATGATATTTTGAGAAAAAGAAATATTGGGCTTTTAAACTGGGGTTTTATAATTAGAGTGTTTTTAAAAGTTTTAAAACCCTTTTATTGGGCTTAGTTTTATGGGTCCAAAGTTAGCTTTAAGTATTCTTTAGGTTTCTTGAAAACCTAATCCTTCTTCCTTATTCTTTCGCTTGTGCCTCCTTGGAGATACCGTGTCGTCAAAGCCTTTGTAGTCAAGAAGTGAGGAACCTTAGAAAGATGCTACTGCACCGTTCGCATCCTCTTGCTGGAGATCGCCTCTTTCAAGGTAAGGGGGGAGTGAGTTATCTCGCTCATGGATATGGCTTTGGTCGTGGGTAGAGGGGTTGGCCCTAGACCCCAATTGTTTGTGAATTATATGGTTGTATACGTGCAAAGGGGAATGCAATTTTCCCCAAATTATTAATATGCTTTATGAAAATTCTATGTTTAATTTATATGGATTATCATGGATTGTCTTTTAAAATCTGTACCTTGAATTCGCCTGGCGGGGCTAAATAGCCACTGGACGAGCTTTCGTTGAAAACTACACTCCGCATTGGCGCCGGGCGGGATGAATAATCCGCTGAGCGGGTTGGGTCCTGACACAGACCTGCTGGGCGGGGTGTGATACCCGCTGGGCGGGTTGGGTTCCGATGCGAACTCGCCGGGCGGGTTCGCTGGACCGCTGGGCGGATACGACTTTCGCTATTACGTTTCTTGTGTTTGTGAACTCCTTTTAGCAGTGTTTAACTCATTGTTATTTGTTTTTTTATGTCTTGTTGAGTTTATATTGTATGGTTGTTATTTACCTTAAAAAAATGAATGTGACATGAAATTGTGCCTATAATTCATGATAAAAGTCTATGAAAGTTGTGAGCATTATATGTGACCATGCATCATAACATTTGAGTTATGTGATGAGGAAAGTATGTAGGAATCTGGCTGGTGGATGCCGTGATGGGTTGTTTAACCTTAGCCTTGGGGGTTATCCGGTTGGGAAAACTCCAATGGTCCATGCTGATCCCATGGAGCCGAGGCGTACTGGCAAAACTGGGTAATCCTGACTAGTCACCGGGGGATATCATGCTAGTTGAGGGTGCGAAAGCCGAAGGCATCGGTACCGATGACGCTTCTTATGGCCTGCATTTACTCCTAGTCTACTTTCCGACAAGTTTAAGTTGGTACCATATGTGCATAAGAAGTAGAGGCTAGGTATTGCATTACATATGTTTTTGTGCATTCTGGTTTTTTTGCAAATTACTGTTAATTGATTATGTATGTGATGTGTATTCTACCTGTCTCCATTGTCATACTTTGAGCATGATGTGAGATGTATCTCACCCCCTTGTTTTCTGGTGTTTTCTGTATGTGTCTGTGATATACAGGTGATGTTCAGCAAGACCTTGAGGAGGAGTCTTAGAGTAGGGGCATTGGCCTCATTGCAGTTTATTTTACAGTTTCTTTACGGTTTTGTCAACTCTGATAGTAATGTGGCATCGGGGTCTTAGTTATTTATTATTTTAGCTTTTAAACTTTAGACTAATAGTTTTACTTTTAAATTGGGTTATTTTATTTTATTTGGACTTGTATGGTCAACTATGGGCCACCATCATTTGGTTAATCAGTAAAGCATCTTATGGAGCTTTAGTAAATGTGAGTTGTGCATGTGATGTCCTTTATCGTGTGAAGAAAAAGATTATAAACTATCGTTTTATTTTACAAATGAAAAGTATGTTATATTTTCGTAATATTTATTTAATAATTAGCTTTGGGGTAAAGGGTGTCACATCCCACATGTCGATGTAACATGCATCAAAGAATGCTATCATCCTTTGTTTCCAATAATCGTAGTTTTAACCTTTGAAGAGAGGAGGTTTGTTAACAACTTGTCCTTCATTTTCCATCTATGCTCAAGATCTTTTACCCCTATAGTGTTAGATGCTCAACCCCAAGAAGTCAAGCTTTGATACCAATTGAAATAGCACGTGATGCACAAGAAAGGGGGGTTGAATTGTGCATATCAAAACTTTTCAATATAAAACAAGTTTGAAAACGTTTTTGAGCTAAAGGATAGAGAAGACAAGCACACAGAGAATTTTATATTGGTTCGCTCAACCTTGAGCTACGTCTAGTCCCTTCACCCAGAAGGTATCCACTAACCAATCTTGGTTACAAGTATTCTTCATGGCCTCTTCTGGCTTTACAATGCAATCACCCCAGATTGCTTTACCAACCCAAGTATTCTTTGTTCATTAAGCATTTCTAGACTTTCACAACAAAATAGTTGTTTACAAACAGATTCAACTCACACAGTGAGGATATAGAAGATTAAGTACAATACAATAAAGTATCAGAGATTTATAAGCTATCGTCCAATGGACACATAAGAAAACAATTAGCGTTTTTATGTTCATGCTTGATTTTTCATTGTTCACTTCACCTTTGCTTCTTCTCCTTTCTCGATATATATAGTCTTCAGCGAAAAAGAGCCGTTGAAGAAGACTTAACTTTAATTCTTCAAGAAAAGGTGCGCGTATCGAGCTTTCAGTCATATCAAAGAAGACAGCTTTTGAACTTGCACTAAACGGAAAGAGTAGCTTTGTGCGGGAGGTCTGCTTTTCTGATCATTCGTCATTTGGTTTGGCAGCTCGAAGAGTTGACTTGCTATTTCTGTCTTGCTGCGCTTTTGCACTAGAATGTTTCTGTCTACTATTTAATACTTGAAATATTTGAACGTTAGATCTTAAAAAGGTAAGGCATTAGTTTCGATAAAATACAAGAAGGATGCATAGATTAAATGAGAGAAAACTTAGCCATTTAAGAACTTGCGTTTGGACGCGTTTAGAGGGGTTGTCTAAAGTTTAAGAACACTAAGTCCATAAATGAGACTTACCCTTAGACGGTCATCATATATGAGTTTATTGGACGCTTATTTAAGATTGGATGTTGTAAATCTGTTAGTTTAAAAACAGAGACTTAAACTTTAATAAGTTTGTTATCTTCAAAATTTGAGGGTCTAGATGCTTCAACATCTTTGGTTCCAACAGGTAACTTACGCCTTGATTTCCTCAAAAACAAAAACAAAAGCAATTACCACTCTCAATAATGGAGATATCACAAATTGAAACTCTATGGCTCCCAATCCTCTCTAGTGCCGGCTCAAGCAGAATAACCTTAATCCTTATTAATTCTCTCAGCTGTCACAATTTGGTATTGGAAAAATACAACTTTCATATAGTTTAAAGGATTAAAACAGTTCAAAATGTGATCCCTTTAAGATAGGTTAAAAAAATCATTATATTTATACGAACATAAAATATATTTAAACCTTAGTATTATTATTATTATTATTTGATTTTATACTATAAATTAGAATACACATATTGAAAATTGAGACAATTACTTTCCCTTTTCTCTAATTAGAAATTCCAATATTTTTTCTTTTCTATCTTTTAGAGATGTATTTTGCACATTATCTTCATAATTAGCCAAAAAACTTCTTGATCAACTATCTTAAACTACCATCATTTTATTTTATTTTATTTATCTCTATCTCTAAATTAAATTTTAGTATTTTTTAAGAATATCAATGTTAAAAATAATCTTATATTATAATTTAAATTGTTTATTATAAATCTAACATACAATTTATATATTTAAAATATTTAATAAATTTTAATTATGATATAATTTTATATTAAAAATGTTTATTTATTATAAATTTTAATCATATAAATATAAATAAAAAATAATCATCCAATAGAAATTAAAATTAAAATACTAGTTAAAATTAATAAAATAAAATAAATAATAAAATACTAGTAACAAAAAGAAGAAGAACGGACAGGTGGCAGGAGGATAGAGCACCGTGACGCTACTAAGTGCCCAACACACAAATCGAATCGACCTGAACTGCTTCTCCACATTTTTTTCTGGCAATTCCACAACGTGTCCCAACTCCGAGCCCTCTTCTTCTTAACTACTCTATTCTTCTTTCTCCTCCTCGGAGCCTGAAACACAAAACCAAGCATTACAATCCCTAATTTCACATAAACACCGGAAATTAAAAAAACACAGAACAATTAAAAAAAAAGTAAGTATTTTTTTAAAAAATTTTCTCGCCGCGTTCCCGTTTTATCATTTTCTTCAATATATATATTTTTATTCTAAAAAAATAAGGGGAAATTTTTCGTGTTGAATTTCGCAGGTGAAAAATGGCGAGCTCAGTGGAGAAGGAGGGTGGTGCGAGCGAGGAAACTTTTTCTTTGGAGCTACCTGCTCCACCTGGTTGGAAGAAGAAGGTTTACCACTTTTTCTTCTGTTTCTCCTTCTGTTATTTTCGCACTGTTTCGCTTTGACTATTTTATTTCTTGGGAATTCGCTGCTTAAGTTACCATAATTGGTTGGTTTTGTGTCACCCTTCTTGCTTTGGCGTTGATGTGGGTCTTTTTTTCTCGCGATATTCGGTCTCCGCTGCGTGATTCCGAGCCTTGGTGACGATACATGAATTAGGGCTTTTTGTGCATTTGGCTAGTATGTGCCGACTTGTGTCATGTTGAATGCATGTGCTTCCAAATTCACATGAAATGCATCCAGAAAAATTATCTAGCAGGCGAGTGTCAACTGTCAAGTGTCTGTTAGGGTTTTGTGGTCGCGTCCAATATTTTTCAATGTCTGGAAATGGGTTTTGATTGATTCTATTGGGTTTTATGTAATATTTCCGTAGACACGTTTATCACCTTTGATTACGAAGTTGGTAATATATTGTAAGATGGTGCTGTTTTCCGTTCAGCACTGTTTGGATGGGTTGTGTTCAAATTGGCTGTTTACTTGCACCTAAGAAATTTTTATTTTTATTTTATTTATTTTTTATTTTTTTGCAATTTTCATGGTTCGAATAAACTATGCTAATGCCACCGTCTGACTTATAATTAGGACTGCTCAATTTTGCAGGCCAAGTAGGACTGGCGCTATATATTGAAATTTTGCAAGAATGTATTTTGGCTTACTTTGGTTATCATGGGATTGGTCTTTGTTAGATTGCATATTTAATATGTATTAACTATGGAAATATCTATAATAAAAATCAGGGATGCAGTTACTACAATTAGAGATTTGATTTATTCTTATGTATTTATGACTGATTTTGTTGTAACCTAATATGTGATTATAAATAGGATGCATGTGTGGACATCCAACACACAACATTCAGCTATTTCTTCGTCTATATTGTTCTTGTTCTAGTGTAGGTGTTTAATGCATTAAACTTATTTGAATATGGCTGCCTGCATATTAGCTGCTGTAGGTGTTTTATAACAGGATAAAGATTTGTATTTTGTTGCAGGATGGGTTGTGTTGTTTTCTTTTCCCCCAGAAACATTCATAGTGTGTACGAATTGCCAAACAAATTCCTTTTTCATAATGATAGATGAATTTGTAGAATAGCATTTCAGAAAGACAGAAAAGTTTATAAATTGAATTGCTGGAATAAAGTCATCATTCTATGTATGCCTAGATGCTTTTTGCAAATATTTATTCTTGGGGGAATGTGATTAGTTTTTCAGAAGAGGAGAAAAGGAAAAAAGCTACAGAAATCTGGAAAATGTCTACAATCATTTCATGATTGAGATCTGATGTAATTTTGCATTATTAGAGTCTGGTTCTTAATGTTATGCTCTATTATACTAAGCTGATTATCTGATTTTTTTTATTTTTTATTTTTTAAAGCATCAATCTTTCATGAAATTACAGGGCATCTATAATTCAGCAGGTGGTACACTCGTACCTTTAGTTGTTTTGAATACATTGCATGACTGATTATGCTGAAAATATTTGGGAAGCTGTGTGTTACTCTAGATATGCCCTTTTATTAAGCTGGTGAGGTTGGACTCCAAGCTTGTGAATGACATTATCTTTTTATATTTTCCAATATATCTTTTACAGATTGCTATTCTTCTCAGAGTATGACTTGTTTTATTAATCAGAACCTTTCCCTAGCCCCTTTTCTCAAAAGAGGTGAAAAAAACAAAAGTAAAATAACAGAAATTAGAAAAATTAAATTATCATGAATCATTAAGTGCCTTAGATGCAACCGAATTTTTCATTCACAATTTATGATTGCAAGATGTTATGCAAGCCCTATGACAGTTAGTCAATTATCTGATTTCCTTTTCTGAACTAATATTGAAAAATTTACTGGGCATCAAATCATTTAACAGGCCATTCTTGAGTCTGAAAGTCTGATATTTTAATGCTTCATGTCATTGAAGAATTAGTTAGATTTAAAATTTTTAGGGTTGCTGTATGTCACACTGCTATTGTAATGTTTCTTACATTATCATAGAATCATGTATTGCCATACCGTTACTCTATTTAGACTTAGGATATCTATCCCTTGAACTAGTTGTATTAGACTAAGCAAATAAATAGTTGACATATCATCATTTAAATGGAAAAATATGTGACTCAATGATTTATGCAATGATTTACTGTAAAATGATGATGTATTGATTATTTATTGACATACAGCTTGTAGATTATATTTAAGAACTTTTTGTATCTCTACACCCTCATCCATTTCATCATCTTTATATGCCATTACTATATGTAATAATTTATTATGTATAACAATAATAAAGGTGATACCAACTTTTAGTGTATACATTTCTTGACCCATTTTACCCTTTCAGCTGTGCTGTAACTGCACACACTAACCGCACACTCTCTCTCTCCCTTCTTGACGCACTGTAACTGTACACTCTCCAATATCAGTTTCTTATTTGAAGTAGTGCTATGTTATAAATTAATTACTTTCATTCTCCTCATCATACCCAAAAAAAACACATGTGGACACACACGACAGTGCATGTCTTTCCATTTGTATATATTTATGGTAATCTAATGGACAACAGATCAAGCTCCTGAAAGTTCAAGTTCCGTACACTCACCCTATTTTGAAAACACTTACATACACCTGAAAAATCAATTTCATTCTTTGAACTGTGCAAAATTAGAGGGGATATATGTGTATGCTTTGTAAACTTACAGAAGATCAGTGTATTTATTTTCTTGACAAATTTTGGGACCGCATGCTGCTTGACATTATTAATTACTGCAATTCAAGATTAGCAAATAATTCGTAACTTCATATGCATTCCGTGTGTGCATTTTTTATTTTGTTTATTGGTCATGTGCAAGCCTTGGATATCTTCACATCTTGGTCTTTTCCATGCTTTTATGCACTGTTTTGCTAGTTCGTGTGGGATATAGGAGTAAGGGGCAGAATAGGGATTCGGATTGTAATTGCAACAACCTGTCCTTGCATACATGGCAAGGAGGGTAGGAGGGAAGGGGAAATGGTTAGAATGATAAAGGAGAAGGAAAGGTAGGGCAGAGGACATCCAATCATTGAGTTCTGGGGCCTTTGGGCCAGCAGGTTTTTGCAGACCCTTAAAATTTTCCAGTGTTCTATCTTTTGTTTTCTTGTTTTTTTGAGTGGTTCTGATATCTCTAATTGGGGTTTATCCCTACATATCTGTAGTAAAATACTTAGTTCCTATCATGCACCATTCCATGGACTTTTACCTTTCCCAAGTCTTGCCTGAATGAAAGATTAATAAGGGAAACAAAAGCCTTCTGACTTGACAGGGTTAATTTGGTTCCATGCATGTCTTTTCCTGGAGTTTAATTGTAAAAGCTGCTAGTTTATAAGAGCCAATTGATGCTCATGGAAGAATGACTCTGCCCCAATAAAGGCAAGATATTCTTTTATGATTTGGAAATAGAAAGATAAAGAGATGATGGATGGATATCGACGTATAATATACAACCTAAGTGGCATATCTATGAAATTTAGTTTTATCACTTTCTTCCTTTTTTTCTAAATGATTAGGTGAAACTGAACATTGAAACCAAGAGTTAGATCAAGCTCTGTAAAACCATCGAAGTCTCTAAAATGTGGTTGACTTATCTCATAAATATAATTTTTTTTTATAAAACTGAGCTATAAACAATAATTTTCTCAAGAGATTTGCTCTTTATATCTTATATGTTACTGTAACTTTCTATTTACCAGAGTATCATACTCAAGTGTAATTGTGAAAGTAGTGAAGAGTGCTTCATTCTTAACGTTAGGGGCTACAGTAACTCAACCAAAATCTTGTATGTGTTATGCCTGTTCTTTTGTTGCCTGCTTTTTCCTATAACATGATTCACAAATCATATACTGTGTTTAATTGCAGTTCACCCCAAAGAAAGCTGGAACCCCGAAGAAAAATGAGATTGTGTTCACTGCACCAACAGGAGAGGAGATCAATAACAGGAAGCAGCTGGAAAAATATTTGAAAGCACACCCTGGTGGTCCAGCTGTATCAGAATTTGATTGGGGCACTGGTGAGACCCCAAGAAGATCTGCAAGAATCAGTGAGAAGGCCAAGGCAGCTCCTCCAGCAGAAAGGGAGCCCCCAAAGAAACGTAGAAAAAGATCATCAGCTTCAGAAAAGGAAACTTCCCAGGAAGAAAAGGAGGAGACAAAAGAAGCGGAAATGCAAGAAACTGATGACACTAAGGATGATAAAGATATAGAGGAGGAAAAGAACGTTGTAAAAGAAAATCAAGTTGACAATAGTGTGGAGGATACAGATGTCAACAAATCCATTCATTCTGGAGAAGCTAAAGCTGGAGAAAATGTCGAGGTACCTATTGATGTGGAAAAATCCAATGCTGCTGATGGAGAACCACATGCATTGAAAGATAAAGTTGATGACAAAGGAGCTGATGGTTCTGAAGTTTCTCTGAGAAAAGATGAAGAAAAGATTGATCAACCACAGGAAGAGAAAAAAGGATATCGGGAATCTGAGGGGCTAGAGAAATCGGAAACATGCACTACTGCTGGCAAAACAGTTGAAGTGGAAGGAGTGAATAAGGAGGAATACATCAAAAGTACTCTTGAATTTGAAGTTGAGGAAATGGAAGGAACAAAGGTGAATAGTGAAGAACATCACAAGCTTGATGAGATAAATAAGAAGGCTGAAGCAGAGTTGACCGAGAATGGCAATCATGGGAGTTGAACTGCTGAGG
This sequence comes from Spatholobus suberectus, assembly GCA_004329165.1. Lineage (NCBI taxonomy): Eukaryota > Viridiplantae > Streptophyta > Magnoliopsida > Fabales > Fabaceae > Spatholobus > Spatholobus suberectus. The sequence continues at coordinate 53,144,405 of CM014729.1, read as the reverse complement.
TCAAAGCCTGGAGCAGGGAATAGATTAATAAGCTCTCGGCGTCTCTCCTCTCATTCTTGACCCCTTTAGATCTGTTTGAAGATGACTGTAGTTTTTGTTAATGTTATTTATCTGATTGAAACAACTATACAATTATAGAGCATAGCCCTATAATCTAGCATCCATGGGTGTATTGGACAGACGTGTAGCTTCTAGTTGGTGTTGTAACATTATGTTGTAAGATATGTGATGTGGACTTGTAATCATATGTAAGGCAGTGATCCTAAATATTCCTGCTTACTTCTAAGCTATTATCATAGGTGTTCTCAAGTAATTTGGTCCTGGCCGAAGAACGGTGCATATGGAAGTCCCATCTTTTTTATGGATTTGGATTATCTCACTTTTTTAAAGCACGTGATAGTGATTAAATATGAATTACGGAAACAAGTTAAACAACTATAACGGTGCTTGATTGTTAGAATCCATTCAGTAGTGATGGGGTTCACAAGAAAAGTTATCTTTTTAACTCAGTCGTGTGTCTGCTGTTAGGAGTATTTATTGGTTGGTTTGATTTTAGTTTAGAGTAAAATACAATTTAAATCGATCAAATTTAATTTAGTTTGGTTTGATTCATTTTAATTTTTCAATTAATTCAAACCAAATTAACTGATTAAAATTGGATTTATTTGTTTTTAATCACCGAGTTAGGTTGAAAAATAAATTATAATTATAATTTTTTATTTTTTCATATGATAGAAGTTTTAAATTTAATATTACCATAAACTTTTTTTTTTATTCTTCAATAATTTTAGACAACAATTAATTATTTCCAACTATTTATATTATTTTTAATTTAAATATAACTTTTTTCACAATTATAATTTTATACAGCTTATTAATTTTTTTTACCTAAAATATCATAAAGTTAAATATTAAACATAATTAAAGACATTTAATAATACTAGATAAGAAAGTCAAAATAAATGAAAAAAAGAAGAAAAAAAGAAGAAGAAAAGATCTAAATACTTCAGTTTAAAAGTTAAAAATAAGTTGATTAAATAATCGAGTTGAAAAAATGATAAATTCAAAAACTTAATGAATTATAATTATTTTGATTCACATATTAAGTAAAATGAATTAATTAACTAAATCAATTCTAACCAATTTAATTAATTTAGTTTGAAATATCAATAAGTCAAAGTCGATATGGTTTGGTCTGACAAACATTGCCTTCTGCTATATTCTTGGGAAAAAAGAGATGATCCAAATCTCATTCATTGGAGTACCTCTCCAAAAAGGGATGATGCAATGCTAATGTAAATCTATTTACAGTACCATCTCAGGATGTACTAATACATGATTAGAAAATTTAAAACATATTGGCTGCAATAGTCAATCCTTAATAATTGATTCTCACAGTTCACCAACATTAAATCTAAAATAAAGAATTATGGACCGTTTGATGGGTACCAGAAATGCCAAACAAAAATAGAGAAGAAAATGTTTATAAGATGGAAAGATGATTTGTATTTTCTATTGCAAAAGGAAAATACAGAGGAATGATAATTCCTACTGCCTAAAGCTAGGCTCCTCTCAGAAGACAGAATGTTCTCTGCCCATAACTACCCAATGATTCTCCACACACTCTCTCTCTCTACTCTATATCCTTATAACAGAATTTTGAAATGGAAAAAGCGCACGAGAAAGGGGGGGATTGAATTGTGCGTTTAAAACTTTTTCGAAACAAGTAAGTAAGTATGAAAAATGTTTTCAAGCTTAAGGACAAAGAGAAGGATAATGCAGAAAGTTTTTATACTGGTTCACTCAACCTGAGCTACGTCTAGTTCCTTCACCCAGAAGGTGTTTACTAACCAACCTTAGGTTACAAGTATTGTTTGCGGCCTTTTCAGGCTTTACACAGCAATCACCCTAGATTGCTCAACCCAAGTATTCTTTTTCACTAAGCCTCTCCAGGCTTTCACAACACAAACAAGTATTTTTACAAGGATATCAACTCACGTAGTGAGGATTTGAAAGAAAAAGCTCAAAACACTCTGAAAATCTTTACAAGATTTTTGCTATCGTCTAGTGGACGCTTCTATCAAATGTTCAGAAGTTTTTTGTTCACTGAGAATTGTTACACCAGGTACGTATATATCTTTCGTTCTTCCTTGGTGCATATATATATTCTTCAGGGAAAAGATCCGTTGTAGAAGACTTTGACTTCATTATGCAATGAGAAATGTGCAAATTGTGCTTTCAGAAAGATCAGGGTGACAGCTTTTAGTCTTGCACTAAAGAGGAAAGCGCAGGACTGTGCTAGCTATCTGCTTTTCTGAACATTCTTTACTCGGCATGGTAGCTTGATAAGTTGACTTGCTTTATCTATTTTGCTGCGCCTTTGCACTAGAAAAGATCTAATTACAATTAATGCTTCAAACAATTTGAACGTTAGATACAAGAGTGGTAATGTGTTAGTTTCGAGGAAAACTATCATAAGTAAATTAGACGTTCCAATAAAACTTAGCCATTTGAATATTGTCGTTGGAAGCTTGCATCAGATTTTTGAATTTGTTCTTCGGACAGTTATCTTAAGTAGTTCACTAGACGGTCCTTTTATAGCGAGTCTTCTGGACGGTCTTCTTTAACACGTCTACTGGATGGTCTTCTTTGACACGTCTACTGGACAGTCTACAAAGAGAAGCTTGTTTGCTGTGACGAGGTTAGTCCTTTGGTAGAAACTTGAACATTTATAAGTTTGTTATCCTCAAAACTTTGAGGGTATAGACGCTTTGGTTCCAACAATCTCCCCATTTTTTATGATGACAAACCTTATCAATTTTAAGTTTTTGCTAGAATATAAAAGGACGCTTAAAGGAGTTTTCAAAAGACTTACTATGCTCCCCCTGAGTCTGATATTCCAAGTTTTGTATTCTTTGAGACACAAGATATATTAGTTTAAATCCATATCGAATAACATTCAAAGTATCAAGCATATTATATCTAACAGTTATAGGATTAATATAGGCAGAGTAACACTTGAAGTATATCAGATCAACTATGTATTTTATTAAGCTGTACAGAGCATAAAAGAGAAAAAAACAAAAGCAGAAAAAGAGAGAAAAAAAACAACTAAGGCAAAAACAGAATGCTTTCTCCCCCTTTTGTCATAAGCAAAAAGCAGACAAAAAGAAAAGGGAGGCGTCGTCACTGTCATTATGGCGACGGTGGAGGAGGAGGTGGGGAAGGTTGAGAAGGATGTAAAAGGGCTTGTTGGTTTTGAAGAATTTGGTGAAGAAAGGTGAAGATGGGTTGAAGTTGGGTGGCAACGTATTGTTGAATAGTGGGGTCAATAGGGGGAATGGGAAAAGGGGCAGAGGAAGAGATAGGAAGGCTTGTGGAGGCTTGGGAGCCAAGAGTAGGCGGTGGTGGAGGTGAGGTGACAGTGGTTGGGAAAGAGTGGGTGGAAGAGCTTCAGAGAGGGGAGGAGGTGCTTCCAGAAATTTTAAGTTTTGTACTGCGAGTTGGTAAGGACGAGGAGTGGACCAAGGGTACGGCGATTCGAAGTTGTTAGGGTGAGTGAGAGCAGCAATCATGGTGTATAGAATAGAAGTTTCTGTACCAAGGAGTGGATGCGTGTCCGGTGGACAGACAAAGGTAGCTGAAGTGTCCGAAAAGTGAAAGACACGAGTTGGACACTGTGTGAATTCACAGTGTGTTGCAGTTGGGATATCAGCCTTGTTGTCTGCTGAAACGTCACTACTGGACGCTTCTTGTTCGCATATGAACATATGTTGGTGCTAGAAACATTCAGCATCGGTCTTGTCCAAGTCTGTATAAAGACGCTGGGCTAGGAACCATTCATGGGAATGGGTTGGATATTGTTGAAATTCAGCTCGGGACGATAAAGGCAAGGATAGTGCCTTGGTCAGAATCTTCTTCTTTTTTCGGTTGTCATCGATGATTGGCAGTCTTGGGTAGACGCGATCTGGTTGGATGTGGATGGATGTGGAAGGTCGGATGTTTTGGGATGGGGGAATGAAGAGTTGATACTTTAAAGTTGCGGAACCTTTGAGAGTGTTGGAGAACATATGCTCAAAGGCAGATGGAAAGAATCCATCTTCTTCCGGATCCATAGACTTAAACTTCAAATCAACAGGCCTTAGATGGACGGTCCGCTCGTCCCCTGGTCGTCTTATTTGTACAGCGTGCTCGGTGTCATCCACTAGAGGTACTGTATATTGAAGTACTCCAGGAGGATAAGCATTAGGGCGCCAAGCTCGTACAATTCTAGGATACCTCCATTTGATAAATCGCTTGAGCGGCAAGAGTTCGATAGCTCTAGGAGGCAGTGCCAGATAATCTCCCGACGGTTGATGAACATAGTCGTCCATGTATTTGTCCACATCAATCGAAGAGTAATCAAAACCAAATTCAGGTTCGGGGAGCTCTAGACGCAAAATGATAGCATTGTCGTCTAGGAGATTTTGAGTGTTGCCTTCAACAAAAAATAGAGGCCATTTCTGTTTGGTTTTAACCAAGGTTTCTAAAGGGGGTGGAAGATGTAGGTGTGGATATGATGGTTGAGGAGGAAGGTGATTTAGTAGGCTTGATGGAGAGATGTGTCTTAGATATGCCAGGGGTGGGGATGGTGTAGGTATAACCTTCGTCACCAGGCAGCAACATGTCTGGTTCAGGTGTGGCTTGTGTCTGCTTATGTTTGGGTAAGAGGTTTAGAAGGTTCAATAATTATTAATTCAACAAAGTCGCTGACCAGTTCATCTGCAGCAGAAGAGGAAAGCTTACTTCTCTTAGATTGTGCTTCCCCTAGAGGTGTTTCTGCTGGTCGTTTGGATGGGACGAAAGTGGTTGATTGTTGGACAGGTGGAGGTTGTGGTTCAACAGGAACGGCAACCATAATAGCTTTTTGCTTCTTGATAAGCTCACTAATGGGCCTTATCATCTTCGTCATCAGAAGCGACAATCAAGCGTCTTTTTATAGGGACTATTGTTGGAGCAAGAGAAGGAGCAGAGGCAGCGATAGGAGCAACTGCAAGAGGAGCAGATGGAGCTTAAGGTCGTTGGGTCTTGGACCTTGTAACTCTGTTTGCTTGCGTCTTGGATGACCTTCTCCTGGTGGACGTTCTGGCAGTAGTAGGATTTACAAATAGTGCCTTATCGTCCATCAGTTCAGCATGCTAGACGCTTGGTGCTATTGTCTATAGGGTGCCATCTCAACAATTTTTTTCTTTAACATCCACTAATTTGGACGTAGTCTCCAACGGCTTCATCACGAACCCAGCCTTCATTTGTGCAACATTGTTGCGTCCAAATGACAATTGAGTGAATCTATGGCCACCACCTAAAATTCGAATCTGGTTTTGCTCCCCAAGAGATAGAGCAAAGAAAACATGAAATACTTGCTGTTGCCAGAAGATTCTGTTAAGGAGAGTGGTGTAGGTGATCTGGTCGTGCTATCCACATCCTCTCATGGTTCTGAAGATGTTGCTCAGGATGAGGTGCGACAAGTTGAACTGTTGGCCTATGATCATGTGGAACAGCGCGAACCTAAGCAGGAAGGTAATGCTATCCTTTGATCCAGCCTTGTGAAGAATTCCCTTATTTAGAAACTGCTGGAATATCTTCCCCTTTTTTGTCAACTTACTGTATTCTACTGGCCTTTCACCCTCTGGACCCATCAAAGCAGTGTCTACCGTGTTATGTCCTCCAAAATTGCTTTCCTAGCCATTCTTGATGCAGGACCTAGCCTACTCACAGCCAATGGCTTGGGCAACAGAGCCGAGGTCCAATGTGACCTTAACTCCCAAAGCAGTTCCAGTGATGTCTGTATTTGAGAAAACAGCAGAGTTCCAGAACTGTCGGATGAGTTCTAGGTATATGATCTCGTTCAAGTGGAAGTAGTTGAGAATTCCACATCTGAGCAAGTTGTCCTTTACATTCACACCCATGTCTTCTAGAACTTGGATATCGAAATGGCTTTCGATATGAACAATAGCCTTGTCTAGGCTTTCCACACGAGCCATGGCCTTTGCAGCAGGACTAGCCTTTTCAGTTGCCATATCTGAGAGCTTGAAGGATTGTTAGGGTTTGAGAGGTTTCGAGAGACTGAGAGAGTTCTGGTGGATTTGAGAAGAGGTGAGTGTTTGGTTTAGGTTTGAGTGTATATGAAGAAACCGAAGAGTTTTGCTTTTGTTGGTTCTTTCAATTTCGAAAAGAGAGGTGATGTGTAATAAATGCTGGGTCAGGCGCTTACATTTCTCGAGGTTGGTTATACGGCACATGAGTGACTCAAACCAAAATAAGGCATTTATTTCAAATCATTTTCAGAGAAATCATAATTAAGTATGGATAAGGATTTTTATGCACACATAAATGTAAGTTGTTATGGAATGCAAAAAGCTATGCAAGTGGACGATGAAATATTGGATGCTACAACACATTGGACGCTCACATCTTTGGACGGTCAAGGCATGTTGAATAGACTATTCATTTATAAATTCCATACTAAGAAGATCTCGAATATGGATGAGTTTATCTTTAGGAAGGGGTTTTGTAAAGATGTCGGCCAATTGATTTTCAGTGTTAATAAACTGAATATCGACAACTCCCTTCTGAACATAATCTCTTATAAAATGATGTTTTATTTCAATGTGCTTTGCCCGGAATGCAAAATAGGATTTTTAGTTAGATTTATAGCAGTAGTATTATCACAAAAGATAGGGATGTTACTCTCGTAGATACTGTAGTCTTCTAATTGATGCTTGATCTATAAAATTTGGGACACGGTTGAGATATATTCTGCTTCTGCTGTGGATAAGGCAATTGTCCCTTGTCTTTTGCTCGTCCAGGAGACAAAATTCCCACCAATGTGGTGACATCCTCCACTGGTGCTTTTGCATTCTATTCTGTCTCCAACATAGTCAGCATCACAGAATCCAACTAACCTGCAATCTTTGTTTGGCTTAAAACATAAACCAAGATTAGTGGTTCTTTTTAAGTATCTAAAGATTCTTTTTACTGCTATTAGATGAGTTTCTCTAGGGTTAGACTAAAAACAGGCACATAAGCATACACTGAACATAATGTCAGGTCTGGACGCTATGAGATATAAGAGAGACCCAATCATACCTCAGTATTTAGTTTGGTCTACCTTTTTAGACGCGTTGTTTAGGCTGAGTACTGACGATGGATGCATAGGTGTACTCATTTCCTTGGCATCGTCCATCTTGTACTTTTTGAGAAGTTCGTTAACATATTTTTTTTGATGTATGACCATGCCATTTGTAATCTGCTTTACTTGCAATCCTAGGAAGAATTTTAGTTCTCCCATCATACTCATCTTGAATTCTGCTGTCATAATCTTAGAAACATCCTTGCATAAAGCATCATTAGTAGCACCAAATATAATATCATCTACATATATTTGTACAATAATAAAGTGTGATTTAACGTCTTTGCGAAAGAGAGTGGTATCTACTTTTCCTCTAGTAAAACCATTTTCTAAAAGAAAATAACTTAGCTTTTCATACCAAGCTCTTGGAGCTTGTTTAAGTCCATATAAAGCCTTTTTGAGTTTGAAAACATGTTTTGGAAAAGTATCACACTCAAAGCTAGGAGGTTGTTTCACATAGACTTCTTCGTTTATTATGCCATTTAAGAATGCACTTTTTACGTCCATTTGATAGAGCTTCATATTACTATGAGCAGCAAATGAAAGTAAGATGCAAATGGCTTCTAATCTAGCTACTGGTGCAAAGGTTTCGGTAGAGTCTATACCTTCCTGTTGAGAGTAGCCTTGAGCTACAAGTCTTGCTTTATTTCTTATCACTTTGCCAGCTTCATTTAGCTTGTTTCGGAACACCCATTTTGTTCCAATAATAGACTTGTCCTTAGGTGCAGGAACTAGCATCCAGACATCATTCCATTCGAATTGACTAAGTTCGTCCTTCATGGTGCTGATCCAGCCATCGTCCAGGAGAGCTTCGTCCACTATTTTTGGTTCCAGTTGAGAAATCAAAGCAGTTTGAGCTTGCTCCTTAAAGGTCGATCTCGTCTTGACATGATCTTGAACGTTTCCAAGAATTTGATTGTCTGGATGATATGTCCTCATATTCCAAGAACGTCCAGTTGGTTCCTTTTCTTCTATTTTTGGATCGTCCATCTGATCTCTGGACACTAAAGGTCTGGCATCTTTTAGCTTCATATCTGCAAATGAATCGTCTAGCTCTGATATTTCTTTATCAGGCTTATTGTCATTAAAATTAACATCGATGGCTTCTTCAACTGTTAAGGTTCTAAAGTTGTAAACTCTATAGGCCTTGGATGTTTCGGAATAGCCTAACAGTATTCCATCATCACACTTAGAATCAAACTTTCCAAGTTTGTCCTTAGTGTTTAAGATGAAACATTGACATCCAAAGGGATGAAGATATGATATGTTAGGCATTCGACCTTTCCACAATTCATAAGGAGTCTTTTTCAAAATAGGTCTTATATAAATTTTATTTTGTAAATAACATGCAGTGTTTACTGCTTCAACCCAGAAGTGCTTAGGAGTGGAGTTATCATTTAGCATGGTTCTAGCCATTTCTTGCAATGACCTATTCTTTCTCTCTACCACACCATTTTGTTGTGGTGTTCGTAGTACATAGAAGTTGTGAAGAATTCCATTCTCCTCACAGAACCCTTGAAAACTTTTGTTTTCAAACTCCCCTCCGTGATCACTTCTGATTGAAGCTATGCAAACACTTTTTTCATTTTGAATTCTTTTGAAAAAGATTGAAAAGATCTTATAAGACTCATCCTTGTGTTTTAAGAACATAACCCATGTCCATCTAGAGTAGTCGTCCACTACGACTAGTCCATATCATTTTCCGCTAAGAGAGGCTGTTCTAGTTGGACCAAACAAGTCAATATGTAGTAGCTCAATAGGTCTAGTTGTGGAAACAATATTTTTTAATTCAAAAGAGCTTTTTACTTGTTTCCCTTTTTAACATGCATCACAGAGAACATTAGAGTTGTAAGCAAGATTTGGAAGTCCTCTTACAAGGTTATGCTTACTTAGCTTTGAGATTAGTCTCAAGCTTGCATGTCCAAACTTCTTGTGCCAAGTCCATTAATTCTCTTTGATGGATACTAGACACGTTACATTTTGATTTGTGAGGTCATTAAGATCAATCTTATAAAGATTGCTTTGCCTCTTGGCGGAAAATAATATGGATCCATCTAGATTCCTAACAATACATTTTTCTTTGTCAAAGGAGACATTGTGTCCATTGTCACATAATTGACTTATGCTCAATAGATTATGTCTGAGTCCTTCAACATATAAAACATTTTCAATGGAGGGGAAAGAGTGCTTACCTATTATTCCTATTCCTGTGATCTTTCCCTTCTGGTTTCCTCCAAAGGTGACCCATCCACCATTCTTAGGTTGTAGGCTTTGGAACATACACCTTTCTCCCATCATGTGTCGTGAGCAACCACTGTCTAGGTACCATGACTAGGGTTTTCTTTCGATTGTCAAGCAAATTTGCAACAGAGATGATCATAGACTTAGGTACCCAAATGGACTTAGGTCCTTTTCTGTTAGTTCTGAAGGCATTGGACGCCTTCTTCGTTGGACGATATCTACATTTTGTTGATTCATATCCATTCTTTCCACATATTTTACAGAAGGTTATGTTTTTACTAGGTTTGTAATTTTCTTTAACAAAACTAAGTCTAGATTTATCATGAGAACTTCTTCTATAAGATAGAATCTTATTTAGGTTCTCTGTTTTGCTGACAAATTTGGACAAACTTTCTTTTAGATGAGTAATTTTTGAAGTTCTAAGACTTCATGAAAAGGTGTCTCTTTTGAAATGTTCTTTGTTTTTAACAGCTCATTTTCTTTTAAAACTTCTTTGTGCTCTTCTTTGCGCAAATTGAATTCCTTTGTTATTTTAGAAAATTTTTTTTTTAGTTCTTTATACCCCATTGAGAGAGTTGAGGAATTAGCAAGCAAATTATTATAGGCTTCTTGTAAAAGGATTAAGTCATTGAAGTTTACCTCTTCATCTTGCTCATTGTCTGAGTTATCAGAGCTGGTCTCCACTATGAGACATAGGTTGGCTTCTTCTTCTTCGTCTTTTGATGAAGATAGGTCCATGTCTTCCCAGGTAGCCATAAGACCTTTTTTCTTGAAGAATGTCTTCTTTTTGTCCTTCTGTAGAATGGGACATTCAGCCCTGAAATGTCTAGGCTTCTTGCATTCATAACATACTGAATGACTCTTTTCTTTTGGTTCCTTGTTAAACTTCTTTATGAAGTTTTTGGCTCTAGATCCTCCTTTCTTCCTCCACATAGCCTATATTTTTATAGAGATGAAGGATATCTCATCTTTATCAGAGTTGTCCTTTTCGGATTCTTCCTCAAAGGATTCTTCCACGTTTAGAGCTTTGAACGATGATCCTCTGGATGGACGCTGGACGTTTAGAGCGATGGACTTTTTCTTTTGTCCTTCGTCTTGCTTCAGCTCCAGTTCATGGACTTTAAGAGTTCCAAGTAACTCTTCCATTGAGAGTGTTGTTAGATCCTTAGGAGCTCTTAAAGCTGTAACCTGCAGTCTCCATTGCCTAGGCAAACTTCTCAAGATTTTGTCAATGTGATCATAATTGTCATAGGTTTTGCCTAAGGATCTCAGGTTATTTATTATGGTCTGAAATCTACCAAACATGAGTTCGATAGTTTCATTTTCTTCCATAGTAAAGAGTTCATATTCTCTTACTAGTAAGCTCAACTTGGACCTCTTTACTTGTGAAGTTCCCTTATAGGCAAGAGCAAGGGTGTCCCACATTTTCTTAGCACTTTTTAAACTATGCACCTTTTCATATTCATATTGAGATAAGGCGCACATCATAGCATTTCTAGCTTTTAAGTTTAGAAGATACCTCTGCTTGTGAGTTTCTGTCCATTGACTTCTTGGCAACTCCATTCCATCTTGGTCAAGGGGCAGATAATCGCCAGTTTCTACTACATCCCACATGTCTATGTGACATGCATCAAAAATGCTATCATTCTTTGCTTCTAATAATCGTAGTTTTGACCTTTAAAGAGAGGTGGTCTCTTAACGGCTTGTCCTTCATTTTCCATGAATGATCAGGATCGTTTTACCCCTACAGTGTTAGATGCTCAACCCCAAGAGGCCGAGCTCTAATGCCAATTGAAATAGAAAAAGTGCACAAGAAGAGGAGGTTGAATTGTGCGTTTAAAACTTTTTTGAAACAAGTAAGTAAGTACGAAAAACATTTTCAAGCTTAGGGATAAAGAGAAGGATAACGCAAAAAGTTTTTATATTGGTTTACTCAACTTGAGCTACATCCAGTCCTTTCATCCAGAAGGTGTTTACTAACCAACCTTAGGTTACAAGTATTGTTCGCAGCCTCCTCAGGCTTTACACAACAATCACCCTAGATTGCTTAACCCAAATATTCTTTTTCATTAAGCCTCTCCAAGCTTTCACAACACAAACAAGTATTTTTACAAGGATATCAACTCACGTAGTGAGGATTTGAAAGATAAAGCTCAAAACACTTTGAAAATCTTTACAAGATTTTTGCTATCGTCCAGTGGACGCTTTTATCAAATGTTCAGAAGTTTTTTGTTCACTGAGAATTGTTACACCAGGCACGTATATATCTTTCGTTCTTCCTTGGTGCATATATATATTCTTCAGGGAAAAGATCTGTTGAAGAAGACTTTGACTTCATTATGCAATAAGAGATGTGTAAACTGTGCTTTCAGAAAGATTAGGGTGGCAGCTTTTAGTCTTGCACTAAAGAGGAAAGTGCAGGATTGTGCTGGCGATCTGCTTTTCTGAACATTCTTCATTCAGCATAGCAGCTTGATAAGTTGACTTGCTTTATCTGTTTTGCTGCGCTTTTGCACTAGAAAAGATCTAATTACAATTAATGCTTCAAACAATTTGAACGTTAGATCACAAGAATGGTAATGTGTTAGTTTCGAGGAAAACTATCATAAGTAAATTGGACATTCCAATAAAACTTAGCCGTTTGAATATTGTCATTGGAAGCTTGCATCAGATTTTTGAATTTGTTCTTCGGATGGTTATCTTAAGTAGTTCACTAGACAATCCTTTTATAGCGAGTCTTCTGGACGATCTTCTTTAACACGTCTATTGGACAGTCTACAAAGAGAAGCTTGTTTGTTGTGACAAGGTTAGTCCTTTGATAGAACTTGAACATTTATAAGTTTGTTATCCTCAAAACTTTGAGGGTATAGATGCTTCTGCATCTTTGGTTCCAACAAATTTCCCCTTACACAGTCCATTCACCGTTTCTCGCACTCACTTCCCATTCTAACCTTTTGTTTGAGAGTGTTTTGGTACCTCGAACAAGGTGGATACTTCATGCAGCTCCGGCAAGTGGCAGCACCTGGTTGTCACCTGCAAATACTCTCCGATGCACAAGTGTCTGTAAGAGGTGAATAATGAGACTTAGATTTCTACCTAAAGGCATGTAATGCCTTATATAGCAGCAAGGTAGTAAGTTAGTTACCATAGGCCTCAGACCATGTGGCTAAGCCCAAAAGGGGTCCAGAACAGTAGCCCCCAAAGTCAGTGGCTCATGTTGACACGAGCATCGGCTTGTTCTTTGAGTCACGTAGCTAGGCTTTCATTGCCACATTTGCTCTCTTCTTGCAGAATGTTAGTTTAAAGTGAAAAATAAGTTTCGATGTTACTTGACTTCTCGGTTGAGCTATCGCTTTTTTCTTTGCTTTGCTTTTATACCTGAAATGAATTTCAATATATATATTTGTTATATATACTTTTTGTCTTTTTTGTACCTGATGAGCCTTGTACATATCCGATGAGGTAGAAGTCTTTCTATCTCGGCTAGAGCGATCTTCCTACCCTGGCTAGAGCAAATCCACATACACGGGTTAGTTCGCTTTCTTTATCTCAACTAGAGTAGTCTTCCTACCCCGACTGGAGCGAATCCACATACACGGGGTAGTTTGCTTTCTTTATCTCGGCTGAAGCGATCTTCCTACCCCGGCTGGAGTGAATCCACGTACATGGGGTAGTTCACTTTCTTAATCTCAATTGAAGCGATCTTTGTACCCCAACTGGAGCGAATCCACGTACATGGGGTAGTTCACTTTCTTTATCTCAATTGGAGGGATCTTTGTACCCCAGCTAGAGCAAATCCACGTACATGGGGTAGTTCGTTTCCTTGCATTTGGTCGCCTTTTCTTTATTTAGCCTTTTTGCCTTTTTATTTTTGACCTGCAAAATAATTGTTAATGATTTTGTCCGTGTTGTCTCCGAGGTTGGTCATAAGTCTGCTTTAAAAGACACTATGTTGCTCCTGCAATTTCTTTTAAACAAAAACAAAGAAAGGCAAACTTTATGTATATATAATTCATAAAAGGAGAGGTTCTTGTAATCAAGCCATGTTTGTAACACCATTTTATAGTCCTTGCCAATAGGCTTTTCTCCAAAAAGATGATATGTATGGATAGGATGGCAATTGTATAATGGTATGGCCTAACTCCCAGCATGTCGTTATTTGAATCATATATAAATATAATGAAAATAAATAGCATGTGCCTAACACTTTTAGCATCATGTATGATGGCATATCATAATAGCATGTCATATCATAATGGCACGGGATTGAAAAGATTGACATGGGCAACACTTCATGCATGTGAACATTATTATATGCCATTGTAAATATCATGACTTGTCAATGTCAGATCTTGGGTTTGAATCTGATTATTAAAGGCTATTTTAGGCTTTAATGCTTGCGGGTCCCATCATGAAATGCATGATCAAATGTTTATACACTATTTGACGTATTATCATTACATGAATAATAGCTAAGAGTTTCATCGCATGTGTTGGCATTCTAGAGGTGTTAGTGATAGCATAAAAATTTGCAACTTTATAGGTGTCATTTTATTATTTATAAATACTATGTATGAAGGAAAAGCTTTTAAAAAAGCTTTCTAGCTTTTACCTCATTTAGCTTTCGGATCCGTTGTAATCTAGGGTGCATATGTTGGTACTTGATATTGACTTGCCAAAGGGGTCTCCTAAGACACCGAAGTTGCATGTAAAATGCTCAACGGGGATTCCACCCATGCTTATACCTCATTAAGGAAGTTACCATTGTTGAGCATGTAGATAAGCGTGGACATCGGTGATATGCATGGAAGTTTCTTCAGACAATGCCTAAATGGTTTAATTGAAATCAAGTGTGAGTGTTTGGATGTGAGACATGTCTCGCTCTTTCTCCACACACATGTGAGACCTCATTCTTTCTTTCTCCACAGTCCACACACATGCACGAGGTTGTATAAACACAAACGCATACGCAAACAGGGACAAGTGTCTCGTGGCTTTGAAGGACACTGAATGAATGGCATAGAGAAGATGGAGAACAGATTGAAAGGTTGTCTAGCTCAACTTAGCGAACTCTCTTCACTTGTAGGAGGGGATACGATCTCAGCTTTACATTGGTTAGGTCGCCCTTATTGCCACATCGAGCCCAACTTGACCACATCAGTTAGAATAGTAAGGTAGACCAAACCTGTACTTCCAGAGGGCTTAGGGTGTCGGCTTTCTCACGGGAAATTGAGAACATGCATAATGAATAGTAAGATGCGTATGGGTACGTTCTACGCAAGTTTCAATCTCGGTTGTGGTTCATGTCGGCAAATTGTTTCGATTACCTCGTTTTGACCTATAAGTCGACACCCTGTGAAGCTGTGGTGAAAGCCTACGTCGGGCTTTGTTGGATGATGTCCCTGCAATTTCTTATGCAAAGAGTGAATTAGATTTGCAACTTTAGAAAAAACTTCCAAAAAAGCATAGCAGAATCCATGCAATGAGTTTAGCATTCATAAAAGCGTAAATCGAATTGATGAAGAGACTCAAAAACTGTTGAACTGATATGAAATTATGATTGGAGCATGTTCCTCAATAAGATTCAAGAAGAATTTAGTAAACACGAGTGTGATTGTGCCTTTTGCAATTTGACGTATTCTCCCTTTCTTCTTCAATTCTTCTAGATTCGCCAACGAAAGTTTGATTCACAGACCGAACCAAAGATGAGGCGAGACTGAACGTGTTCCTTAAAATTGACGATTGATGAACCTTGAATGCTTGAATTTGTGACTTCAGTTAGATGTGAAGCTTCAACAGAATGAATCCGAAATTACGTGCTTCACATCCGTTGAAGATAATAGCAATGGATCTGCGGTGGCTACGAGTGTCTACCAAAAAGGAGGAAGGGACATCCCGTTCCTAGAGATGGTGCCAATGTTCGAGAGTGTTTTGGTACCTTAAACAAGGTGGACGCTTCAAGCAGCTTCGGCAAATGGCAGCACCTGGTTGTCACCAGTAAAGACACTCCGATGCCTAAGTTAATGTCTGTAAGAGGTGAATAATGAGACTTAGATTTCTACCTGAAGGCATGTAATGCCTTATATACCAGCAAGGTGATAAGTTAGTTATCATGGGCCTCGGGCCACATGGCTAGGCCCAAAGGGGGTCTAGAACACCTTGTTTCTTCTAACGTAAACCCTCCACATATTGGGCCTGGGCCGCTGCTGGACTAGCAGCTTATTTGGGCACTTCTCAACATTAGCGATCCTAACACCATTAAATTTTTATTTTGGTGGAGAAGGATCAATAGACTTGGATATGGTTTCTGGTGGCTGTGATGAAACAAAGAATGGGTTTATTCTTGAGATTTGACTGTCCTCTTATCCACATGTCTTTAGCTCAGTAAGATAAAGTTGATTTCGAGGTCAATCAGTGAATGTGTGTGACTTGTACGTGAATCCAAACTGCAATACTCGGTAAGTAGAAGGAAAACAAGGTTCACGCTTCAAACATGGATGAGATTAATATAATTGCATAGCCATCCTCCTCGACCACAACTACAATTTTACTATAGAAGGAGAAAAAAGAAAAAGGAAATAACAGTGAACATCAAAATTCAAAACAAAAAAATAAGAAGAAACGAATAAAATAAAAGAATCAAAGAGACAGGAACTGGGAAGCACCGCAATAGGCCACGTAGTTCCTGCTAGACAGATTTAATATATAGAGACAAGAGATTACCCTACAATAACTTAGAAAGGCCTTTTATTTGCAATGTTAGGTGAGCAAAAATAACAAGCATCTCATTAAATAATGACATCAAAATTACAAATTTCAGTGACATTGCTCGTAACCCGAGCTTCGCGTAACAAAAAATGAGCTTGTTGATCGTTATGAAGTATTAGTGTAGTACTTGATAAATCTGTGAAGAGACTGCTCCAAGACACGCATTAGGTGACATGGGTAGGAAAATCAATGGAATTCTCTATATTGATCACGAAATGATGAAATGAAATGATATTTCTCGTATATTGTTTTCCCTCAAAGCCCCTTAAGCTGAGCAGCAAGCCCTGTTATGGAAGTCCACTTCTCAAATGCAGTGGCCGAAGAGAGAAAGGCAATTTTGGAGGACTCAACATCATTCTTAGAAACTGCTTAAAAAGGAAGTGTCAGCATATGCTCCAAACTTTATCAATAGACAACACATAAGAGCATATCTATGATATTATAAATAGCACACGATGATTTCTTTTGATAGGTGATGCTGTGATAGTCAATGTGCATGGCTTTAAATTGTGGTTATAGTTGCAATTGCATTCTGATTGCTGAAATCTCAAGCAAAAGCAGTCAATATGACTGCAGTTAGAGACCTCAAAAACCACAATATTGTAATCACAATTGCAGTTGGAGACAGCAATTTTCACACCTGATGAAATCAGTGAAGCTAATGAGGAGTTGAATGTGTCCACCTCGGTCTTCTCTTCAGGACTGGAGCTCAGCTGTTAAAAGTTTAGTTAGAAACTGAGACATCTAAACCTCCAAAGGCAGTTAGAGAAAGATTGAAAGTAAGATAAATATGGAAATATAAACTAAGCTAAATTTTCAAACATTCAGATGGAGATTTAAGAGTGTGCTCTGGTCTTTAGAGTATTCATTCCCTCATGGTGGTATCCATGTCGAAATTTGTCCAGTGAATGTGTTTCAATCTCTAACGCATGAAATTGAAAATGGAGGCAACAATTTTTTCCCATTCTGAAAGATCAAAATCTGATGTAGCAATATTAGAGTTTACATATCAAGGAAATAAACTTCCACCAGTGACCTGATTAATAGAGTAATTGGTACATAGTTTGTCACTTCCTGAAATTTTTATGATCTTAACACCTGTTTCATGGTTCACGTGGTTTCTGAGAGAACCTAACAACTATGGCTATCACCTTAATTTACAGCAGGCTTTTTCTTTTTTAATTCCTAGAATTCAGGATGAAAGATTTAATAACAATAGTATTCCTAATGAATACAGTCATTTCACTCATATTCAGGAACCAAAATTACCTTATTGAAGGCTATATTAGCTTTTTGGACCCAATCTGTGTCAGTGTTTCCCCCAAGGACAGAACCAGCAGTAGATAGATCATTCTTTTCAAGTGCTTGACCTACTTGGCTTAGCTTGTACACCAGATCTTGAAGATATCCTGCTTACAAATTTCAGTTTTGATTAGTAAAGTCACTTTAGGATCTGGTTCTGGCTAAAAGCATCCATAAATAATAATATAGAAAAAAGGCTAAAAAACAGCCAATCAGTCAGAAGCAAGAGAATATATGTTCATGAGTTCCGTCCCTCATTCTGGAGATTGGGAGGAAAAAATGAACCTAGTGTAATATGTTCTCTTGAAATCTCAGTTGTATTGCATTACATTACTCACTAATGCTGAGCCTGAGCCTGCAAATAAACCCGACAAATAGACAGGCAAACGATTTGCATTTTTAGAGCATTCAATTTCTGAAACCCAAAACCATTCATAGTAAAATGTGACACCAGGGAGGGATAGTATCAAATATAAAGAGTAAAGTAAAAGGGTTACAATAACCTTAAAGCAGACAATTAAATTTCAGCTAGCTTCCGCTCATGCTCAAATTTATCCCAATTGACAAATATTTCAGATATGTTAAAGACTGACAAAACAATAATATTTCAGATATGTTAAAGAAACATGTCATTGAATATCAGATTTGACACAAAACATACAATGGTACAAACAAACTTTATGAACCAAATTGTTTGATAAATCCTCAAGATATGGAATAAATTACAGCACTGTAGCCTCTTTAGAGTGCAGACCCTCACAACAATTAATTTAATTTTAAATTTATTTGCATTCTAATCTACCGCATATTAGCATAAGGAAAATGACAGGCAAACTAATTTAGTGTATCATAGTAACAAATAATAGGATAAATGGCTATCTTTAGGTGACAGGACGGGCCACATTCACCCAACAATGATGTGAAAAGCAAAAAGTAATGTGCGCAGGACTAGACCTGTTTCTTGTTGGGAAGAACTGATCACACCTTGCTTCTCAAGTCTCTTCTTTCTGTCACGCTTTACTTTCTCCAAGAGTTCTTCATCATCATCTGCCTCGAGTATTGCCGCATTTGCATGCTTACTGGCCAATGAAAGCACAAAGCTGGTGAGGAAGCTGATGGACAGGCCTCTTTTTGTCACAATTGGAGAATGTGGTGCTGGCTGGTTGGCTGCTTTGCAAAGACTTAATTCCCTCTTCACAGTGCATTTGATGGGATGGTAGTGAACATAGGTTGGTGTTACTAATGATAATGATGATGAGGAAGAAGATGGCGATGAACTAGGTACTAGGAAGGGGTTTGTGGTTGAGAGAAAATTTGTTGCCATTTTCTCTTTCCTTCCTTTCTTTGTATTTTGTTTTCTTATTTTCCGGTATTTTTGCAGCTAAATTCGAAGGCACGACAATTTTGAACCTTTTGAGGATAAGGTTGCTAGGTTGTGTAATCTGATCCAGTCATTTTTAAGATCCTGAGGGGCGTTGCAGTCATATTGAAAAGTAAACGGATTAAACAACGCCATCCGTTGTCGCGTATTTACTTCCAGCTGTGAGCCAGAGGATCTGGAAGGACGAAGGATGGTTAGTATACCGATCCGATCCATATTACATATTTTCTCCCATCATTTTAATAATATATATTTTAATCAGGGAGTGACTTTTGTAAAAACACTTACTTATATGAGAATATAAAAACAACTAATAATAACTCTTTAGATCAAAATTAAAAATAATAGACGGTTGAGATTAAAATCTTATTAAAAACACTTCTTATGAAATCTTTAATGTCGTTACTATTGTCATCACTACTCCTACCACCATCGCCCCTCCCTCACTACCATTACCATTGTTGTCGCCATCACTGTTGTTGTCGCTACCACCACCATTACCGTTGCCCCACCACCTCTCCCACCATCACCACCGCCAACATCATCATCGCCACCGTCACTGGTGAGGGTGGCGATGACAATGGTAGTGGTGGTGAGGGAGGGGCGATGGTGGTAGGGGCAGTGACGACAGTAACAACGACATTGATGATCTTATAAAAGGTGTTTTTAATAAGATTTTAATCTCAAACGTCTATTATTTTTAATCTTGATCTAAAAGTTGTTATTAGTTGTTCTCATGTTTTCATATAAGCAAGTGTTCTCACAGGAATCGCTCCCCTTTTAACCATATATAAACATTTTTTAAAGACAAAACTTAGATACAGTTTTATCTGCATTGTTGGTATTGTTCTCCAATCAAAATTGAAGTTTTATCTTTATAATCCATGTAATAAAGAATTCCATTATATGTCAACATAAATTTCTACCATGAAACTCCAATTCTAATTAGAAAATAACACTAATAGAATATATAAAACTGCATTTAAGTTTTGTCATTCTTTTGATTAGCTAGCCGTTTTGTTCGTAGTGAACAGTGATGCATTGGTTTTATTTGTGTAGATAACATAACTATATTTAGGTAAAATATGTATAGAACTAGGTAGCCACCCGTGCGTTGCACGGTATCTTTAATATACTTTAATCAAAATTTTCTATCTTCATTCTTACCAAAATTTTATATTTAATCGTGAATAGCGGCAATTAAACACGCAGACATACATACATATGAGATTCTATTTTATTAAAAAATTTTAATATTGAAATTATTATCCATATATTAACTACAAAGATTAACATAAAACATAGTAATGTAGTCATTATTGTAATATTTTTAATAAAATATTCAAATTCAGTTTTTTTTTTTTCATGTAATTTTTTCACATTTCTTTTATTATAAGAATTATCACGTGCTCGAATATTAGTTTATAAAACTATATTCCCGTAACATTAATTTTAATAATTCACATTCATATACATGAAACAAATTGTATTAAACTATGGATAATCGTACATAACTTAGTCAATCTTAATAAACGCTATTGTCAATATATGTTATTAAATTAAATTAGATTATAGAAAATACTAATATAGATTTGATTTTTTTAATAAAAAAATAACATTCTATAGCCACTAATGATTATTTATGATATTTTCTAATTGAATGTGTAATTAAGAGTAGTTAAAAATAATGGGCAATCTGTGTAATTTTGATTAAGGTGAAAAGGAAACTCTGAACATAAAAAATAAACTGAATAATCATTAGATATAAGTTATCAAATATACGACTAAACAGGGCAAACACAATGAAAGAAAACATATGCCCTTTAGGTTTTTGAAAAAATAATATTATTCTTTAGAAATCACTATAATCATTCTATACAAAATATAAAAAAGAAAAAAGAAAAACATGCAACAATAAAATTTATTATGGATCAATTAATAACAGCATGTATAATAGTAAATTGTTAAAAAATTTGATAAAAGAGTAAAACTAAACAAAAGTTATAATACAAACTTAATGCATAATTAATAGAAAATAACATTATTTAAAAGAACATACCAACTATTATACTACGTATATATTGTCCAAATTAAATATTAATATATGACAATTTCATAAAGGTAGACAGCATTACATAATAAAAACCTATAATATTTTTCTACAATTAAAGAGTATCAACTCAGAATATAACATTTCATTAGCATTATAAAACTCATGACACTTTGGCTTGACTTTTAGCTATATCATCAGCAGAAGACTTGTTATGCCTTGCTGACCCCAGTAGAAATTCATCGGGTACTTGGTTACGGTAACCAAATTTTCTTACTATCAACTAACAAAAAATAAAAATTATGTATAAGATAGTCGAACAAAAATGATTTTTTTTAAATAGATGTGGAAATAATGACATATAAGTGCTATTTATTTCTTCGTTACCATTGGTATATTAATTGCTTCGTTACCGTTGACATATTAATTGCTTTGATTAGCCATTAGTTCATACCTATCGTTTTGTTTTTGTGTTAAAAGCTATTTAACATTTTTCCAACAGTCTGATTTCTTAAGCACTATATAAAGGAATAGCAACAAGAGTTTTGAAACTAAGAGAGCAATTCTCTACTTCTCAATCTTTCTTTCTTTATTCTCCTTTGTATTTTTCTGAGCATTGTTCGTGAGGCTCCAATGTGTTTTGGCCTCGAGTGCACGTGTTCAAACACACTATTGTATAAACCTTGGGGAGCAAACCGGATTTTGGGTTGCACCAGAGGTCCACCAGAATTTGCTTTCAGGACAGTGGCTATTGCCACGACATAGTATTTCTTTTCCTCTTTTTATTTTTAACAATATTTCTAACAATCTGAAATCAAACTATTTTGACTATGTTATTCTAATGGATTTGTTTCTCAATAAGAATGTCTTGTTTGATATGTCAAAACTTGAACTCCATAATGGAGCCAACTACAAGGAATGGTTATGAAGGTTGCTCATCATCTTTGAGCAACTCGAGGTTGGCTACGTTTCAAAGATGCAACAACAGCTCCTTTTTAGAGAAGCGATGGGGCTATAGAGATTGCAATCAAGGTAACAAAAAAAATATGGAAAATACAACAAACGGTATGTTGTCATCCTTTTAATCATATGCCAAATATATTTTTTTCAATCTGTTTGTGTCAAGCAAACCTGCAAAATCTATTTGGAAAAATTATTTATTATTTTAATATATAGTGGTGTTTTAATTAGTTGTACCTATTAGGAATTATCTTGTCTTGATGCCAAAATTATTTTGCACATTATCAAAAGTGTGTTACATATGTGCGTAAATAATGTATGAAGTGAAAGTATAAAAGTGCAAATATTAAAGGGTGTTCAATTATTAAAAAAAAAGAAGTTATGAAAGAATAAGACACTGAAGGATACGATGAATGTCATGATAATTAATTCTGGTATGCTTGACTATATGTGGGGGAAGCTATTTTAATTGCATGCTATATATTGATCAAGATCTTGCTACTATACGTGCTTTAATAGCTTATGCTGCAATCCATAACTTGTTTATATACCAAATAGATGTAAAGACCTTTTTCGAAGTGAAGGTTTGAAAGATGAAATTTACATGAAGCAACTAGATGGCTTCATTGTGTTGAAACAAAAACACAAAGTATGTAAGCTTAGAAAATTTTTATGGCTTAAAACATACACCAAAGCAATGGAATGAAAAACAAAATTTAATAACACATTGGTGAATTATGGGTTTGTAATAAACACTTGTCTTATGTGTATGCAAAAATCATATATTCAAATTGTTTTATTATATGTTTATATGTTGATAATATGTTGATATGTGGAACCTCTTCGAAAAGGGGTAATTGAAATTAAAGAGTTTTTAAGCTCTAATTTTGAGATGAATGACTTAGGAGAAACTGATGTGATTTTGGGTATTGAACATGGTTTCTCTCTACGTCAAGCTAATTATGCTGAAAAAAAAAATATAAAAAAAAATCAATAGTTTTGATGTTGTACCTGCTAGAACATCATTCAATCGTAGTATTCATATTAACAAAAAATAGTATAACCTATGTGTCTCAGTCTCAGTATGCAAAAATAATTGGTAATGCCATGTATCTTACGAATTATATTAGATTCGACATTACATATATTGTAAGCCGATTGAGTAGATACAATAATAATCCTAATAGTGATCACTGGAATACTTTATGTCTTCTAAAGTATCGAAAGGGTACTATGGATTGGAATTTACGTTTCAATAACTCTATCAGCTATCTTAGAAGTGTTTTGTGACTCAAAATAGATTTCAGACAACAATGAGACAAATTCTACTATAGGTCTAGAAGCAGAGTGGTTGAAAAGTCTAATAACTAATATACCATTATGGGTGAGACCTACACCTCCTATATATCTCAATTGTGATTCACATGTTGTGATTGGTGTGGCTAATAACGATGGTGCCTATAATGGTAAGAGAAGGCACACACATACGAGATAAAGTGTTGTTAGAAACATAATTAAAATGGTGATATCTCGACACTTGAGTATGTGAAAAGTGAGAAAAATCTTACAAATTCTTTTACAAAAGGATTATCCAAGAAAATTGTCTTGGATATGTTGAGGGGGATGGGCTTAAAGCCATGAGTGGAGGAAAGTATGGTGGACACCCAATTAGTGGTCAAACGAAGCCATATGAATACTTCTATGCACTACACTTCTCATCCCTATGGCATGTGGTAGTGCTTATTGTGAGGTTGAGCTATGAGCTCTTAATAGATACATAGCCCTTAATATGGGTGGTGCTATAGAGACGCACTTGATGTATCTACCTACATGAGTGTGAAGGCATAGGCCACCTTCCATGAAAGACTTAGGCAATCTTTTTAGAGCACTCATGAGCAACCCAAGGTGTGTATATATAAAGGCCTAATTTATTGTGAAATAAAAATTTAATTGCAGAGCCATCACGATTTTAAAGGTAAAAGTGTGTGTTGTGAGGGTCTCATCTTAAGTCTATTAAGTTCAAGAGTAATTCACTTCTTGGACATAAGGTATTGCTTCACTTCACTACGTGTTAATTCAATTCTTAGGACATTAACACTTAAGCACAAAAACCTTTCCTTGCCCAGATTTTTTTTTTCTCTCTCTTTCACTTATCTGTCATTAGTGGGAGATTGTGGAAATAATGACATATAAGTGCTATTTATTTCTTTGTTACCGTTGGTATATTAATTGCTTCGTTACTGTTGACATATTAATTGCTTTGATTAGCCATTAGTTCATACCTATCGGTTTTGTTTTTGTGTTAAAAGCTATTTAACATTTTTCCAACGGTCTGATTTCTTAAGTACTATATAAAGGAGTAGCAACAAGAGTTTTGAAACTAATAGAGCAATTCTCTACTCCTCAATCTTTCTTTCTTTCTTCTCCTTTGTATTTTTCTGGGCATTGTTCGTGAGGCTCCAACGTGTTTTGGCCTCGAGTGCACGTGTTCAAACACGCTATTGTGTAAACCTTGGGGAGCAAATCGAATTTTGGGTTGCACCGGAGATCCACCGGAATTTGCTTTCAGGATAGTGGCCATTGCCACGACACAGTATTTCTTTTCCTCTTTTTATTTTTTAACAATATTTCTAACAATAGATAATAAGAATAATAATATACCATAATTGACCTTATCATTAAAAAACTTGTAGTTTCCAACATAAAACATTCTCTTGATTTCACCATCATGACATATTTCTTTTACATCATAACAACCAATGTTGTTTAGAATATACGATGGTTGTTCATGAAACAAAAACAATAATTTCATCCCATTTAAAGAAAAAATCAATGGTGGATACTCAATTTTGACTAGATCCTAATATATATTAATAAAAAAATAAATTAAATGTCCTATAATTGATATAAAAATTTAGTCCAATATTTCTTCACTTTTAAAAAAATAACTAAAAATTAAAAATATTATTACCTCATTAGAAGAACTGAGATCTTTACATGACATCTTTAATAACTTTTACACATCATAGTTAGGTAACTTAAAGTAAGCAATCCCATATCCATCAGAAACTTTTACCAATAAAGAATACCTATGATGTAAAAAAAATGATAT